>CM034007.1:16688237-16873936 GCA_019603395.1 Cyrtorhinus lividipennis | reverse complement strand
CGTCGTTGCTGGTGGTTTTCGAAGATCTACCAACCCCTGTGAAAGAATTTGCTGTTTATTTATTTATTCATTACTCGGGCAAATGTCAATTACATCTTTAATTACAAACTCCGTTTACAATCTAAATATCTATAACTATGATATCCAGCAAAACAACGAAACGTGGTTGATTAAAGGAACATTTCAGAAGTGAACGTCATTTGCAGAATGGGTTATTGAGGTATAAATGAGAGGCTGAGAAAGTTGAAAACTAAACAGAAAACTGAATCGATGAATATGAGTGAATAAAAAATAGGGTTGTTGAAGAGATAATTGGTAGCAGTGGTTGGGAAATTGAACAAGTACCGAGGTGCGTGAATGTTGATTGCTTGCAAAAGAGCGGGGCAGTCTATCAAGGATCTAAATAATTTGATGACAAACAAGCATTCAATTATCGTACCGTTTTGACCCATACCTACCCCCAGTGGGTACCAATCAGTCCAGGACCCGTCTCAGTGGATTCAGCGACCACAATTTAGTGGGGAATAATACCCCACACGCCTAAATCCTCCCAAAAAAATCATTTAAAAAATCCATTAAAAAACAAAAAACAACCATTCACCAAGTTCAAAAGGCCAATCAAGAAGAGGCTCCTTGAATCCAAATGAGGGTTAAAGAATTCCGTTAATACTTGAAAGGAGGAAGTCTTCACGTTTTAATGCTAACCTAGCCACGAAACACTTGCCCAACTTGGGTTTTGGTCGAGAACAAAATATTTTCTGGTACCTAAATGAACGGAGTTTATTCTCCATTAATTTGTAAATTCTGAGTCGGTTAAGAGCTGTGCACTGAAGGTGCTCAAGGAGTCAGGAAATGTACCTTGAAAACTTGTTTTAGACAAGGGAGATAACTGTTTGTCCCCATCAGTTCCTTCAGTTACTCTTGTTTGGCTCCATTTTCTTTTTGTGACGGGCTAATGTAGGAAGCTAATTGATTTGTTCGAACTGAATTTACCATCTGCACCTGCCACATTTCTACCATCCAACATCTTCCACACCACCTATGTTCCATCCGGTCTTTCTTTTGTTTATAAAATTGAAGGAGAGTAGTCTTGGTTGGATAATCCGGTTAATCGTCAGTATGGCGAATTGAATTTGCCAATTTGATGTTTTACGCCTCGAGGAGGTAGGAGAGAAAAGTGTTAGTTAATTCTGAGCCGTCAGGTTCATTGGTTTATGAAAGGAAACTCACTATTCACGGCAACATCGGCCGTGGAAGGCTGCAGGTTTATGTATTTATGTATATGGCTCTCGGGTCGAGGAAGCCTCGTTTGAATACCAAATCCCGTCTTCGGCCATCGTGGCGAGGTGGAGTACCTTCCTGCGCTCAACCTTTGGCGCTAACTTTCGCAATCACCCTCGTGCGCTCCTGTCACTTTGACGCGAGATCTACTAAAATGGAACGAGACCAAACAAACATTGTTTTTTCCTCGGCCGAATGTGCTATGTCTCTATACATGAGAGGTGCTACATCATTTTTTCATGAGAGGATCTCAGGTGAGATTGACAGTGTGGAAGCGTTTGACCTCCCTCTCCTGTTTTTAAATGAGAAATTTGATTTTGGCGCGTATCATAGTGTAAATCGTGTAGTTAACAATTTTAAAAGTCAATAACCCTTGGTAAAACATGAACAACCAGTTTTCTCATGGAATTATCATCTCTTCGAGGTTGATGGCGTGCGTACGTGATATGTGCGTACAAATAATTAAAAGTCCCTTTAGCGTAAACATTCGTGAAAACTCGAGGACAAGCGAAAACTATCATGTTCCCTGCCAAGTGAATGAAGCATCTGACGTGCTTAAAACTTATGTTGTTCTTATAGGTGTCATCCAACATTTTGTAATTTCAACTTGAAGTGAAATACGAATGCAACCTCCCCAACCCCGCTGACGAAAAATATAAACAAACATCATTCGCAGTTTCCTTTTCCATATCAAGTTTTATTCCTTTGGGTGGTTTTACAACCCAATTTGTTATGAAGTCGTTAAAACCTTCTCGCATGTCACTTTGTCGGGCAACTAACAAACGGCGGTTTGAAAAATACGAGTATTATCGTAATTATTGTACTCTTGTTCACTCGATCCGACATAGGCTGGTATTACGAGTATTACCGGGAACCATTATGTGCCTGTTAGCATTTTTCAAAGAAACTTCGTTTCTGAGATGTTCACGATATTGAGTTCCAGCCGTGGTTTTAATCTTATCTCTCAAAAGAAGGCCGCCACTTTTTGGTTTTTTGAGTTTTCTTAGTTACCGTTTGAATGAGCGTCAAATTTCCTTTCTTTCTAACGCCAAAATAAAAAGCTGAGATTCTCAACAGTATGCTCTCTAATTTGGATTTTCTTAGCACCATAAAAGAAAAAAACAATGAGTGTGGGGTGTGGGCTGGAAAGTTTTGAGGAACCACTACATCCCCCCCCCCCTCCTCCTCGGACTCGGGCATGATTACATAGATTGATTGTTCAAGGAATAAACAACCAAGAATATCGTTTCTCCGCGAGACTGAGCTTGGGAAACTTAGCTGAGATTGATGGGTGGGACAAATGACGAATTCACGCCGGGAAGACTTGAGAGGCATATTTTTTCCCTCTAAAAATCGGCCGTAGAATTCTTCACCCTTAAGTGGGTCACCGGTTTACATCGACGAGTATTGTCAACAACTGAGAGAACTGCTTTATTCAACCTGGCAAGTCTTCGGGTTCCATCGACGAGAAAACGTGAGTATTTCGTCAGGCCGTCCCTCCGTTGTAGTGAACTCAAACAGCCATTTGTCCCTTGAAAAATCACGTAACGCTACGGAAAGAAATTATACGGTGCAGCGTCATGATCGTCTTGATAAGTATTATGTTACTGGAGGCCGATGGGTCGCTATATTGACCTTGTCGCGTCAATCAAACTCCAAATAGTTGTGTATTCTAATTCTACACCTTAATGACGCGTGCGCGTGTGTCACGTACGCATCAGTCATGACACCGGGAACACAGGTTAGTTCTAATGCCGTTCAAAACATCAAAACGCTGCACATTCTTCCACAAGGGTTGATTATTCCCTGGAGCGAAATTATGGGAACAACGGTGCCACGGAATCGTTCCAGTCAATACATTGGAAAAGAATACCAATATTTCAGAATTTGCTCTTCTATTACCGAAAACGGTATGAACGGCGGTCGACGGACGGAAATGTCGGTTCTGTGGTTATTCTTTGAATGATCAACCTATGTAATCATGCCCAAAGTCATAAAAAGCCTCCATTTTTTTTTTTTTTAATAAATGGAGGTGATTTATTAAAAAAAAAATATATAATAATAATAATAAAAATAAAAGAAAATAAAATAAAAAATCGTCCGCCGTTGCCACTTGCGTTGCTTTTGGTTGGAGAAAATTTTCTAATAACACATTAAATTATTAGGTGGGGCTTATAGAACAAGCAATAGACGGAATTATGTGCAGTTGAGATTTTGTTCTCGTTATCAATCATCTTATTCGTATCGTTTATCAGTAATTTCCGCTTTGTTGTTGATTTCCTCCCCACTCAGACATGTTCAATTATATTTCCGGGGAGTAGGCGAATAAAAGTGAGTAAGTTCAATAACGACCGTAACAATGGCTTCTGTGTTTTAGTCGCACCGCGTTCCCCTGACCTAAAATGGACGAGTTGTCAATACAATAAAAGCTTTCCAGAAGAAAAATGACCTCGGGATGTAGCATGTAAGTTCATTCGGCCTTTCCTTCGAACGAACCTTCGTTCTTGGGCCGATCTTTCAAGATGGATTTGAGCCACAACCACTTTTGGGAGACACCCCTCCCAAGAGCCTTTCATTCAATAATAGAATTGAGCTCGGTTCGGGGAGTTTCAGAGGAATTCCCTTGATCTAATCAAACGGGATTTTCCTATTCGAGAAACCGTTCACTCGGTTGACGGCGATCGAACTCGATTGGAGAACCGTCAGAAGTCCCTACGCTATAGGTAGATAAATCAGGGTTCCAGGAGGCGGTTGAGAAGGAAAAGCATCACCCCGTTCAGCTGTCAACATTATGTCATCGCGAATAATTTTGACGAATCTGAATCAACAACACTTTGTACTTAGAATCTTCAGCTTGTTTGTATTTGTATATGTAGTGTACATAGAGTTCTTCAGGAAATTAGACATTGACGCCGCTGCAGTATGAAAGAAAAATTATTTTAAAAAATTATTTAATATTGTAAACATTCCACTGCGACTACAGTCACATTATTTTTTGATTTAGAGAAACTTGGAGTGCGTATTTAACGGGTGTTTTCTCACAGAATGTTCTGAGAGTGAGAATTCCACACGATGAAATTGAACTTACCGCTGTCTCGATTGAGAATAAATTGGTCGTTCTTCTACTTCTTCTGCGCTGTACGTTTGGAGGTACAAGCTAGAACTGCCCTGACAGCTTCCCTAGTTAAGAAGTTCGCCGTTCGATCAGCCAGATTCACAAAGTTGATTTCGCAGTTGGGGAGGGTGCATTTAACTTGTAAATTTTTCAATCGACCTGATCTTCGGGGAAGAAGAACGGAGTTAAGTGGCTGTTGTTACGTTGGTAACGAAAGCGGGAAGTTGGGGATGACTTTAATCTATTTAACGGACGCGAGAAAATTTATTACTTTGGTGTCACGTTTGCGGGGGTGCGCTAGGTGACCCACCTCAATGGTATCGTTCATTATTCTCCGAATGAATTACCCTATGTCTCCATTCCTGAAGTCAATCTCTCCCTTTTTGATCAAAACTTGCGAAATTGCCGTGAATGACGTGTGTGTAAAAATTGTTATTTTTTAAGAGGTTTTGAGGGATTTTTACGATCTTTTTTACACTGTAGATGCCGAATCGATTGAAATTGCTCTTTGAATAGGGGTAAGGTTACTGGTGAAAGTCATTATTTTGAAGTTTTGTCTTCGAGCTAATTGAGGATCAGATCGATCTCGAGTTGAGTTAAATTTGGGGTCTAGTGGATCATTCGCGTACCGAATAATGCGGTTAGACGTTTTTTTCGTGCCGGCGTCAGGTGAGAGTAACAGAACACAGAATTCCCAACCCTCATGTTTTGACGACGAAAGTCGAACGCCCCCACAGAGAATTTATCAATTAGATTTCGCAATAAAGGTAACTGATGGGAAACAAGGGGTTAAAGGGTGAAGGGAAGGTGTGGTAATGGAAGGCCATGCCGTGGGGTGGCCCGAGAGAGAAGCGAGGACGTGGAATAGGATCCCTCCACCCCGTTTGGGCTGACAAAGGTTCTCCATATCTGGGACCTGTGATGTATAGTTCTGACCCTTTGATAAAAACAAGCCGCGCATAAGAATCGTTTCCGAGCAAACTGAACAGAAGTTGTCTTTTCCTTTCCATAACCCGGTTTACTTTGTGTTTCTGTTATATCCCCCTCTCGACATCCTCCGCACTTTCCGTCGTCCGCCCCAAGTATCAATTTCCCAAAGGACCTAAGTGGCGTCGAGGTAGATGTTTGAGGGTTGTTGAGGTGGGTTCTATCGTGCTCCCATGAAGTAGATGGTCGCAGAGTGGGAAGCGCAACAACGCTCCCTGATCCGCTTGAGAATTGATGTCGCCTGAATTCGACCTTACGTCTCGATTTCGCGCACGAATTTCTTCCAGAATTTATATATGGTGGATTGGAACTTTAGGCTCACCGATATTGGCCCCCTTTCCCGCAGAGAATTGGTTCTTTGACAGCATCTCGTTTCGCTGTACAGAAGGCGAGAAGAATTTATTGTTGAGCGCATTTTCACTTTCATTTCCTATTAACAGAGGATCAAGTTTAACGTTCCTTAGTTGGGCCAGGACAAGAGGCCCTACGTTGTTCAGATAATGGCTTCCACGAGGCTTCCACGTTGTTGCTCACTCACAATACCTTCAAAAGTAGGTCATTATCCTAAAACAATAATAATTCCCTCAAGTGGATGGTCAACCATAAAGAGACCAAACAAAATAGAATAACAGGAGTAGAATACAACGTGACGATAGCAGAATGCAAAACCCAGCTATAAAGCGTTTGTAAAATATTTTTTTAAAGTCCTTTTCTAGTCTGAAGAACTTCATTTACAACAATAACTACATTACTTAATGTTTGAAAAAAATGAAACCGTTGCAAAAAAAGATCATAATTGGTTCATTATTCGAGCTTTATGTCACTCATGTGACAAAACCGTAGGGGTTTTTAATAATTTTATTCAGAAATTAACAAACCTAAAAAGATGGATCAATTTAAAATGTCCTTTTGGCTTATTTTATATTGTTCTGTGTACGACAACGGGTCCGGGACCCGTCTCTGCCGCTTCGTCAACCAAAATTTAACGCAATTTGACACCCCACAGACGTACATGTAGGTCCTACAGGTTCTGAAAAGTAATGAAATTCCCATATTTTGCCTCCGTTTGCCCCGATTGGGCTAGAAAAGAGCGAGGTACAATTAGAGCCAGAACGTAGTGTAGGTGTGGGCAAACATTTTCAGATTTTTTTAAGCATTTTATATGGAATCCCCTGCCTGGAACGGAAGTTTGAGATCTTTATTCTGCGCACGCTGGAACGTATAAATAACACGAGAGTATTATTCTCTAATGAGAATAACAAATTTACAAATTACATGATGAAACAAGGAGATTGATGAATAGGAGGAAAGGAAATAACCAGTGGATAATAATTATTTTGAGCAATATGTGCTTTTCCCTATGGTGTTGTTAAGGGTTTCTGTGTAAATTCTATTTGAAAATTGCATACATGATTATAATTTGTTAAATGGATGAAAAATCATCAGATTAGTAAAATTCAGTCAATATTGTGTTGCAATCGCCGCATTCCTTTCTTTCGCTGACACGAGAACCGTGCACCGAGCATCGCATGTAAACAAGTCTCGAGAATGAAATGATTCAGGTGAATGAGGGTTAAGAACAGCATGAGATGTGGCGTTCCAACGAGCGGTGGAAAATGACGAAGTTACATTTCCCTTCAAACGAGCTGCAACGGATCGGTTGTACGTGGAAAGCCTTACAACACCGCTGTAACACAATTTGGTGACACGACTCCGTGATCCCGTCTAGCTAAAGTGCGTTTCATGCTAAGAAGAACCGAAAACCAATGAAGAAACATCTCAGTTCCGCTTGTGATAAACACAAGCTGCGGCATCGAGTTAATTATTTCTCCCATCTCGTGTTTTTCAAGCTGGCATTCCTTTCCTGCGAGTATAGTGTTCGCCGTGCTTGAGCGTGTTTCTCACCCGTGTTTCAAGACGTTGTGTGAAGTTGGTGAAGCAGGGCAAAATGAATCGTGCTCCAGTGCTGCGATACCGAGTGAGGGCGATTTCTAAATCTCCGTTCGACAGGGGGGTCTTTTGTACTGCAGACCCAACTAGGCCTCACCCGCTATGAGAGATTTTTATCAGCCTGTGTCAACGGTTGACCTATTCAAACTGTATCATCTCTCCAGTGGAACGAAGAGCACGACAGAGAAAACCCTCACTCCACACCCTTCCAGCTTTTTTGCGCCTAGCAGTTCCCCCGAGGTTAGTACCGAGGCCTTTTTGAAGCTGTTATTCAGTAGCCGTTTCCAGTCTCCGGCCCTTTCCCCTCGGTTTTCGAGTTCTACACACGTTGAGTCGCTCGTGTTAATTAATAATGAGATAACGGTCTACAAGGGCTCAAGTGACATTCGCGTCACAGTTTTATCATTTATCACCGCCTTGGCCGTTCCTTTCTTCGCCTTCAGAGACCACACTCCCCGCACGCCTCGCTACTCCTCGTAGGTGGGTACACAGCGAATGCCTTTCATGAGGGTTTTATCCGCAGCGTGGATGCTCTGAGCGCCCAGAAACTCAGCCTGTTTGTCAACAACTGCCTTCTGTCGTCAAGAATATTGTTGGTAATAAATTTGGTCTAGAAACATTGTTGTCTCTCACCTACAGCTTCATTATTCTTATTTTCTTTTAACTTTCCAAAACCACAAAAGAGTTTTGAGAATGCTAGGAACCTCAAACGGAACCTGAACCAAAAGATGGAAACAGTGAGCGCAGAGTGTCCAATTGATTCAGCGTCCAAAATTTGGTGGAAAATATTATCTAGCACGCCTAGTTCGCCGAGAATCCATTTTTCAAGGAACTTATTTTGACCTCCTCCTCCCCCTCTCACTACTCGGCTTGGTCCTCCGATTGAGCTGAATAGTTTAAAGGAATTTCAGATTTTTAGAAACTCTTCTGCTACCAAAAACGGCGTACTGCGGACATACATTACCTTTTGGTTGTTTTTCCTTAAATAATCAACCCACGTTTTTATGCAGAGAGACAACCTCTCCGATTTGACCAAACATTTTTTATTTCTGGGCGTTTCAAGGTGTCAAAATCAAAATAAGCAAATGTCCGCCCGCCGTCCACGCCGTTTTTGTTAATAGACAATTTTATAAAAATTTGAAATTTCGGTCAGGGACCCGTTTTTGGTTTTAGTTAGTCCTCGATTTTTGATCAACACATCATGAAACGTCCGGAAAAAATTTTTTGAGTCCGATTGGAGATGGTTGACCGCTGAACGGGCATGATAACATAGTCTGATTATACAAAGATAAACCAACCAATAACCGATGTTGGTTTAATCCTCATCAGGGCTTCCTTCGACTTAAGAAATTGTTTTTTTTTTCTGAAATATTCACTTAAAAGTATTTACGTATTCCCGAATATCGCTGAAGCGTTTGTGCAATCTTGTGTCGAACCAGAGCATTTACGGTTAAGGTCGTAGATGCGAGAGTGTTGAGGAGGTATGAAAAATCTGTGAGGTTTCCCATCTGAAAGGTATTTAATTTCCTCCTGTATATCATGTACTTTGAAAAGGGGTATTCATAGGTTTGGAAATCGGAACTTAGCTGCTGAATTCTTTAATGAAACCATTCAGGAGCATATTTTCGTAAACTATTCATTTTCCCTTTGCTCTTGAGTAGAATTCCCAAGAATGTGCAGAATTCTCTGCATAACGCTTTACCAGGTATTTTACAGATATGAATGATAATATTTATTATTAAAGACTCGGCGGTTTGGACGGTAACTCAATTTCTGCTAACAAAAACACAATCATTAGTACTATTCATATCGAAATCCGTATCCGTGTGTCCGAGTGTTGAGGAAAAATATTGCATACAACTATAAGGGTTTATCACATTTCACCCTTTACTGATACTGTAAACATCCTCCTCAAAGCGTGTACATTTAAACTCCAAAAAATCCGTTGTATGCTTTCCGGACCTATTAAATTGTTTTACGAAAATCTGAATTCTCGCACATGGACTCTGCCCCCATCCTAACCTGTGTTTCATTGATTGTCAGTCCAAACACCACCAATGGAGACGTGATAATTGAAAATAGCGTGGAAGTTATTTCCAATAAATTAAAAAAAAAAATTCGTCCCATTTAAGGTACTACATCATTTCATGTTCGTTTGCCAGTCATCAAACATTTCACAGTATTCCGCAACGGCAGGTGTGGTCATAATAACCTGATCTTAATGACTTGCAAGAAAAGATTTTTTTTCTTTTTGGATGTTGAAATTCGGTAATGGTTCCTCTGGGATTGCACGGGTTCGTACCACGCCTGAGCCAATCCGTTGCGGATTTGCGGAATTTTTATCGGCAAAGTTAGCAATGACTATGGGATTACCTACGATGGCAAGGACTAGCCAAAATAACACACTCAGTGAACAATTTTGATCAAAATAGCTTCCCAGGAAAGATTCCAATTACGATCCGAACGCTCAGTTTGTTTGTCCATCGCTCGGGTATAGCGATGATTGGTCATGTTGTTTCACTAACTAGTCGGCGACCTCAACATTGGCATTCAAAATCCAGTTACATCCAGTTGTTCCGCATCACATTCCGCCTGTTGGTTCAGATTGGGTTGATATTGGTTCTGATTTGGGTTGATATTTGACCGTAGCCACTGAATAGGGTGTTTCTCAGTTTTCTCCACAAGAGAAATACATCTATTTTTGGCGTTTTGGTGGTCTTTATAGACTGGGACCCTCCATTTTATTTCCCGGGGCATAGTGTGCTTAGCGGCACTGTAAACTGTACATATGTACCTCGCAAGCGTAATGAGACATCAGTGATTCAGTAGTTCTCTGTCAGTATATTAGCTTTATAGCATTCAAACAATGAAACGACCCCTCCCGAAAACAATAGCCGGGCATGTGGTGGCTGGGAACACGTACGGAATCGGAAGGGTGAGGGGAGGGGGGTCCATTGGCGTCAAGCCAACCAGCGACCGCTGTAGCGACGAATTAAGCTGTATTAAGCCCATTGCTTCGAAAGCCTGAAAACATCCGCCCGCTGGGATCTCTTATCGCTCCCAATATTTTCAATGCTCGAATGGGTCCAACACATGCGTTCACCATTTTAGAGTTTAGCCTGGAACAACCCAATAAAGGGAGTAGGTAAATAAAGTCTAATTATTGCCATCGATGAATTATGACAATCACATATTCACTTATTCGCCCGTTTTCAATGTGGATTAATGTTTTATTCTGTTTCTACATGAGACCCTACGTTGTTTAGTTTTTATGTGAACGATTGTATCTGTCCTGAAGTTGGTGCGCCAATAAATAGAAGACGACAATCGCAACCAAAACAAAGGATTTTATTGATTAGAACTCATTTACATTGTGACGATTTTAATCGCAGTTCATCCTGAAATGACTCTTTGTCACAATGACACTCATTGTCTCATAGTCATTGTGAGCTGTCGTGTTCCATTACTTTCCGTCCTCTCGCGTATTTATACATAATTTGGTTAAAAATAAATGGCCCCAAAGCCCCGTGAACCCCATTGAGAGGTTCGTGGGTGACAATAAATGTACGAAGTTGAATTAATATAATTATATTGACTCCCCACTTTATTGAATGATCGTTTCATCTACTGCCGTTGAGCACGATATCTATTTACTTGACCGATTCCTTGAATGCTCTCAATTCCTTGATGGACGTCCAAGAAAAAGCCTTTCTCGTCAACGCAATTAGTGGGATTGATGACAATTCAAGCTTGATGTTAGGGGAGTTTCAAAGGGGTTGAGACCAGGTAGAAAGAAATTCCGTCACTGAAAGAAGGCAAGTTTCTCCCGTTACTTACATTTTCGTCTTTTTCTCAAGAATCTCTGAATTGAAAGAATGCGCTCTTTGACTTCAGGTTGGTTTTAATGTCTATACGCTTGTGAAGGGTTCCAAAGAACCGCGATATTTAGTAATCATAAAATGGGTTTCGTGTATACCTTTTGAAAACGGTGGAGAATACATTTCCCGCACCCAACTGTAGTAGAAACATCGGTAGAGGCCCTAAGGCTCAGCGAAACCTGGTTGTATAGACATGCAGAGTGAATCAATCCAGTATTTATATTGCGAAGGACTCATATCAATTTAAAATCCATCAGCATGTGCGGTGAGCTTTGGTTCCAAGCATCAACTCTCTCTGCCTTATATTATTCATAGCTAGTACGATCGATCAAATGACTGAAAACAATTACAAAAAAGGGGTCGGGTGGATGATGATGGGGGGGGGGGGGGGGGTAGACTTCCCCGTGCCAATCCTTGTTGCATTTGAAATGGATCGATCGATGTGAGTGATTTCGGTGGTCACATCCAGATTATCCTATTCCCCAGCACCACAAACACACAAGCACATCTAAAACTAAACTGAAATTTAAAAAAAAAAATCGATTCAGCGTCCATAACCTCTTCCGGTGGGCCAATCGTCCCGGGACCCGTCTCATTGGAGTCAGCGTCCAAAATTTATTCGAAAATAATACCCCACACGCCTTGATCGCCAAAAATCTCAAATTCATTTTTCAAAAAACACATTTTGACCCCTATCCTCCCCCCCCCCCCAATTTGGTTTGATCAGACTAAAAAGTTTCGAGGACCAACTAGAACCGGGAACGGGTCCCTGACCAAAATTTCGGATTTTTAGAAATTTTTCTACTACCAAAATCGGCGTGGACGACGGACGGATGTTTGCTAATTTTGATCGAGACACCTTGAAACGCCCAGAAACTGTTAGGCCGAATTGGAGAGATTGACTTTTTGCATGAAAACATGGGTTGGTTATTCAAGGAATAACCGAAAACTATCTTTAGAGTCATCCTATCCAAATCATAGAGCGCTCTGTGTTCATCGATGACTCTTTGTGTGCCGCTTGTGCGGAGTGTCTCCTGGATGAGTGAGAAAGTGTATCGATGTAGGATAGGGAGCTAACCGGATTAATCGCCTCATCGCTGTTTTCTGTGCAAGTTGATGATGTCATATTTTCCCTTCATTGAGGTGCAGCCGTTCAGAGCCAGGCTAGATGGAAGTTTGCAACTAGTGAGTCAAGGTTGAGGAGAAATTGCTGGTTTAATGGAGCATGTGAATTGATGTTATTCTTAGTAAAACGGCAAACTCAAGTACGTACAAGGCAAACAAGAATTTCGCTCAAAATTGATGTGATTATCTGCTCCAATTTAATCAGAACCATTGCAATTAGGTTCGAGCTTCGGTTTCATATTAAACTTTTTTCACAACGGTCACCGCAGTGGAGTGTGGATGAGAAGTGATTTTTGTTTTGGTTGGTTATTCCTTGAATAATCAACCTATGTTTTCATGCAAATGGTCAACCTCTCCGATTCGGCTCAAAATTTTTTTCTGGACGTTTCATGATGTCCTGATCAAAAAAGGTCAATGTCCGTCCGCCGTACGCCGTACGCCGTACGCCGTCCGCCGTCCGCCGTACGCCGTCCGCCGTCCACGCCGTTTTTGGTAGTAGAAAATTTTCTAAAAATCTGAAATTTGGGTCAGGGGTCTGTAACCGGCCTGGGACGGTCCTCCAAGCTTTTCAGCCCGATCGGACCAAATTTGGGCGGGGCAGGGGTCAAATGTGTTTTTTGAAAAATGGATTTTCGAGATTTTGGGCGATTTAGGCGAGTGGGGTATCATTTTCCACTAAATTTTGGACGCTGAATCCAATGAAATGGGTCCCAAAACGATCGGCACCCTCTGGAAGAAGTTATGGGTCAAATTGGGTATATATTACCCATTTTGAATATGCGTTTTCGAGATTTCCGGTACCTGGGCGTGTGGGGTATCATTTTCTACTAAATTCTGGATCCTGAATCGATTGGAATAGGTCTGGGACCCGCCGCACCCACTGTTTCCCCATTTCCCCCATGTTGAAGAAATGAGTCTCCATGCGCCTGGTCCGAGGAATAACCAACCCCTGTGTAAGAATTTGCAGCGTTTTTTTTTTGGAAAAAATGGGGTTTCATGATTTTTTGGTAGTAGGCCTCTAGAGAATAATTTCAATAACTTTTGGAATCTGAATCGATTCTAATGAGTCCCAGAGCTATCGACCCACACCGGAGTATCTGTCGGTCCATAACGGTATTACGATGGTACTATCCGTAGCTGCTGTTAATAGTGGCAAAGGTTCTGGTTACACATAACATAATGCCTTACTTGATAGATATTATCTTAGGGTTCATTATTGGTTCAGCATTTTGAATATTCCTATAAAGATAGCTAAGGTGAGCTATATTCAGTGAAATATTCCCACTTTGAGTCCCTCTAGCTGATGGCTCTTCTGATTGATATTTAGCTTCTTGTCGAATCTTTCGCAGCGGCAGCCTGTGGGTCCATGGACATTCCCATAGACCCAGCATTTTTTGCCGATTTTCATTCTCCACACTCTAATTCACGGGAAAAACGGTCAAATAGCATACCGTCATAAAGTGTTATAATGGGCCGCTGAATAGCCGGGGAAAGATAACGGCCAACTCCGGCTATGAACCGAATAAATCTTCGCCGAGGCCGACCCGGCTGGAGCTATTCTTTTGAACTTGGTGACATTTAGAAGGTACCAGATGTCCCACAGTCGCACCACGATATGTCTATGATGGTCATGAGAAGTCGGAAATTGAAAGGCAAGTTTCGTCGGGAAGCTTTTAGGAAAGAACGGGACGCCGCTGCTGCTCCACAAGCCCTCCAGATGGTTATTACTCTTTACGTTTTCTTCTCCAGCCCGAGCCTTTGATTTTAGTTCTCTTCCTCAACGCTTTTACGCCTTCAGAACCAGTCTTTCTGATGAGGCCAGTTCATTTCAGTTCCCTTAGTATAAACTTCCGTCTCTTCTTATGGAACATTCATGGTGAGAGAATAAAACTTGGAAGGTTTTCAGCGGGTTTTGCGTAAAATTGTTGCTACCTTAGAACCATCACATGTTCATAATGTCGTGGAGTACCCAGGTTAGTGGCTTACCTCTGGCGCTGTATTGAGACTGACTGACTGACTGACATTTTTATTCATCTGTACATTTTTAGGCCTGAGCGGCCCACTCTTACAAATATACAGAAGTGAGAAACTCTACAAATTATTCCAGAATGGTTTCTTCTTCTCGGTGCATCTCGCATGTTAGGAAAAGAGTATCTCTGAGCAAGCAATTTTTCAAATAAAAGAGCACCCATTTTCAAGATTTTCACTCAGACCCTGTATCCGTTCATACTAGTTGTTTCGGGACTCATAAAAAATATATAAATCCATCCCCACACGCCTTGGTCCTCATGAATCTCGAAAAACCATTTCCACGTGAATGCGGCCTCTGTTTTGAGCGATTGAACTGATATTTATTGACCAACTCCGGCCAAATGAAATCATCGACGTACATTTCAGATTTTTCAAAAAAAAAAAAAAAAAAAACGTTACTGCATACAACGGCGTTGACACTGGACGGATAACTCGCTTTTCTAGACATCTTTAATATCACAATTGTCAGGCAAATCCGACAAATTGCACTTTTGGCATGTACAATTAAAAAATCGTGTTTTTTATGAACTCTATTTAATGAAACTTGAGCTCAGGGGTCGTTTTTGAATAGTTATTTCAAGGAGGATAAATGAGAAAGTCTTGATATGTTGTAACTATTTTGAAACCTACGATCTTTGATCCTCATCACGTTCGAATTCATTCGTCAGAGTCGATACATGAAGGTAGTACACGATAGGTCTCTGCTTGAAGGGGAAAAAGCCTCAGTGTTTTGGCAGTATGTTCAAGTTGGGTACTCTAGTTTCGGGGTCTCCTATTTAACAAACTGGTAGATTGTTTCTTTTTTGAACAGAAACCTCTAATTAACTTCTATCGAAGACTAGAAAAGAGAAAAAGAGCTTCGTTCCACTCAAATTCTATCTCTATGCAAATAAAGTGCGCTATACCACTCGGCTCTGCAAGTATTTTGCCGTGAAACTCGCCCTTCGATGAGAATCCATTCTACAGGTGCGATAATTGAAAGCGAACTGATTCGATTGGGATCGCGTGCAGACTTGGAAGAGTTTTCTTTACGCCAGTTCGACTCATTGCTGCCACCATTCAGTTGATGGGCACGAATCGGACGTCCGATATGAATTGCTGGAGAGCTCAGGTTCGGAGGCAGTGACTTCTTCCATTAGGGTTATGAGATTCGACTAAAGAAAGGACGGTCCGGTACATTGCGATAGAATTGGTACTAATAACGGGAAGTGGTGTGGCTAAAGGTTGTGCCCCTCTGGGTCAAACCCCCTCCAGCTCGACCCCCAACCGCCAGGAAACGAGTCTGGACGGCAAGGCTCCCAGCAAGCTCTTTCTCCTTTCTCCTGGGCTTTGACTCTTGTGATGCTGAGATCAGCCTCAAGCTGCGAGACTCCCTTTTCTTGGCGAGTCGTACCAGAAATTGTGATTTCTACTAGGATCTTATTAAATTTGTCCCCATTAGTTCAATCGCACGAGTAAAATTAGTACTGAGTTTGCCGCACCACCTTCATTGCAGGCGCATTCCTGCGTATTATTGGTTCGATATGCTCAATAAGCCGCTGAATCTGATTGGAGGGAGTTTTACCCAACTTTTCGCCACCTTGACTACCCCAGAGAGTGTGAAGAGTGAGTGTTTTTAATTTTCATTTTTTTTTGTGCGCGTAGGCTTCCTGACAACAGACGGGTCGTTTCCTTTCAAAATAAGTTCTTTCAAGGGTTAACTGAGAACTAATTCTCAGCATCTTCTCAACGAAATGAGATAGAATAACTGAAAAACAAGAAAAACTCTGCAATGAAAATCACCTTAACGATTAGGCTGGTGGAGGATTCAGCTGCTATAGTAAACTGAAGTGGAAGTAACTCTTAAAATGATCTTATTTTTCTTTTAGTTACTGTAGTTGGGTGGAAAAATGAGTCAGTATGTGTCCGAACACTTTCTCCAAACCAGTGTCCGTAATTATGCGCGCTCTGTTTTTGAATATTAATTTTTCCTAACTGCTGGAAAATGTGGGATTATTAATGTTACCCGGGGAATTTCATTTATTCAAATCAAGTATGTGAAGGCTGGTAGATAATGTAGATCCCAAATCTCACCCGCACCGCACCCCTTTCCGACATAATCGGCTTGTTATCTGGTCTTTGCAATCTCCCCTCGCCGATGGTAGGTATCCGTGGAAACTCTTCCGGTGGAATTGAGGATCGTGATGTATTGTGTAGTACGATGAATTTATGTCACAGGAAATAGAGAAGAGATAGCGAGTTGGAACTGCAGCACTGGCGGCCACGAGTTCGAGAGGGAGCTCATTAAGATCAATTTAAGAGACTAAGCGCGTGTCCTGAAAGAACGAGCGATATGTTTCTGTTAGAGGGTCGGCCATCGAACTTCTTCCGACCTCACGGTTCACCCTCAATTTCACTTCCGCGGTCATTCTTCTTCGATACTGAAGAAAAGGTCTACCAAAAGCTCCATAGAGAAAGGGGGCTAAGGAGAAGAGAGAGTTATTGCTGTGTTGGATGAGATATAGTTCGGAAACAGTTGTGAAAAACACATTGCCTACTAGTCGAGAGGAAATGTGAAAATATCTCTTCTGTTTATCGATAGCTGATTCCTCTCTACGACACTCCATGATATCACTGGCTCAAAGATTCAAAAAGGTATTTCCTTTCTCTTACACTCTTGGCAGGCAGAGGTGCACTTGGTTTGCCATTATCTGAAATAATTATTTAACGTTTTTCTGCCCGAGGCAGATCTCTCAAATTAGTCCAAAACTATGACTTTTGTGTATTATTATGATGTCTATTTATATTATAGTTTTTTTTTTACTGTTTAATAATGACGCTTTTCAGCCTCTTGTTCCTCAAAAATTATCAGCACGATCGCCCTAAACGTAGGTCGGTGTTATCAATATTTTAGCTTGATGTATCATTTTTCACTATCCGTTGAGATATATATAGATTTTGACCGTTTGCCGCAAACAGCGGCAGGGATGGTTTTTAATATCGAGTATTTCACTGATTAGCATGTTTGATGAATATTATCATTGCTTTGTTATTATTATACATATTATTTTCAGTTCTATTTAGATTCCTTTCGTCCTTAGTTTAACTTTGTGTAGTTTTGATTCCGAGTGTTTTGGTTGGTTATTGCATGAATAATCAACCTAAGTAATCATGTTAGAGGTCAACCTATCCGATTTGCCCCAAAATTTGACTGTGTACGTTTAATGATGTATAGATAAAAAACACTGCAAATTCTTTCGTAGGGGTTGGTTATTCCTCTTACCTGGCGCATGGAGACTCATTCAAATCGATTCAGTGTCCAAGGTTTAGTGGAAAATGATACCCCACTCGCCTAAGTACCAGAAATCTAAAAAAAAAACCACATTCATAATAGGTTGATGGATACCCATTTTGACCCATAATCTCTTCCGGTGGGTACCAATCGTCCCGGGACCCGTCACATTGCTCCAAGGAATAATCACCCGTTGTAAAATAATGTGCAGCGTGTTTTTGTCCATCTAAAAATTAGGTCTGTCAAACCTCCATTCAAGCCACTTGGCCCAATCTTCTTATGATACGGAGAAGGTTTTCTCTCAACTCCCACTACTGAGGGGATCTCAATGTGCCCTCTTCAGAATTAAACAAGATCAGAATTAAACAAGCATCTACAGAGCACAGTGCGTGTGTTTGAATAGGCTCTAGATGATCGAAGAGGAAAGATATTTCCAACTTTTTGCAGAGAGTTTGCAGAAGAGACTGATCTGTTTGGCTTATTCTTATGTGTATTAGCTTTGAGGGTTCTGAAAGGGCTGCAATGAAAACATGACCGCACTTTCATCTTATGAACTTTCGTATAACTCCCCGAATATGTGGTCTGAACACGGTGTAAAGATCCCGACCAAAATTTGTTTGGACTCGCCGGGCTAGAAACATTAAATTCATTCCTATTCAGTTGATGTTCTAGGGGAATCAAAACCACCTTCACTCACACCTGCGTGACATACTCACATTATCGTAATTTCCCCATATTCAGTTAGAATAGTCTCAATATACTGCAGTCCTCAACATGTTGCTCGGGCTCAGTGTGACCTCGGAGAAAATAAAAATAATCGCTTTAAAATAGCAGTTGGTGGCGTGTGAAAATGCCTCACACTTTTCCATCCGGTCAGAAGGCTTCTCTTTTTAGGACCCTCGTTTAATTTTTTGTCTGCATAAATTCAACCCAACAGTCGAGCGCCTCCAGCTTTTTCCCCACCTCTGAATCCCGTGGAGGTATGTAGTTAGACCGGCAATTTTTTTTTCTTTACCGACCCGCGGACGCATGAAAATCGTGTTTGAGCTCTACATTTTTCTCCAATGAGTCCTATAACGTTTGATCCTTGGTGTCGTTCGAGTCCAATTTTTTTTCAAGTGCTGTCAGCCGTTTGATTGGCATTCATTTCATGTTGCTCTTAATTTACGAGCGTACCCTCAAGTGATTAAATCAACAGCTCCTCGAATATCGTATTCTGTATTTAATGTTCCCAGTAAGTAATTGGAAACAACCACAAAATATCCGCATCTTCGATTAAGCTATAACGTTCTTTGATTTAAAAAAACAAAAGCACGATAGAACTGCAGCCAGGTAAATGCGTTGTACGTCGTACGTTCATCGTACGGTTATTCCTTGAATAAACAACATATGCTTTCAAAAAGTTGATTTTTCAGATTTCTGGTATTTTGGCGTGCGGCGTATATTTTCCGCTAAATTTTGAACGCTGAATCGATTTAAATGAGTCTCCATGCTCCTGGCCCAAGGAATACCCAACTCCTGTGAAGGAATTTCCAGCGTTTTTCCCGCAATTCCATTATATAACCGTGGCGCATTGGCGACGTGCGAAATAGGGAAACCCCACAACTCCATACTGGGCTCTGCGACGCATCATTTTTTTTACCCTGAATTTCAGTCAACGTTAATTGAAAACAATGATGTTTACATACCTTTTATTACTGTTGTTAATAAATGTAGTAAGCCAATATTAGTTCATAACTAGCCACGCTATAACCGCGATTTAGTATGAAAAATTATTTCCCTTCTGCAAAGAAAGCTTTTACCACTTTCTGTGTCCGATTAATTTACAAATCGTTCTTATACATCTTGCGATGGAACGTATCTCATGATCATGTCTCGTGCTTCATTGTAATTGGAAAAAAGTGTTTAACCGCAGGGGGAAAATTATGGAGAAGATGATTGAACAGAAGCTGAACACACCGCCGTCCATACTCCTCGGATTTAGACTTCTAGTGGAGCGACTAGATAAACCAGACGCTATCCCAAGATACGACTGGAACAAAATCGGATGATAAGGCGGGATCGTAACCGTGATTATGACCGGATGACGAAATTGTCCCTTATCTTCTCCGAGTTTTAACGGTTGACAGAAGACGTTCAGTAGGGTGGAAGAAGAAAATGAAATAAGAGACATTTTACGACTCTTCCAGGGGAGTGTTCGAGATGGGTTAATGCTCAGAACCCTAAAATGATGCCGTCAATAGACTCCCAAATTACCGTTAGTCACGTTTAACGCTCGAGGTATTAAAATGTACATACAGTCTTCTGATTAAATCACTTTCATAAATTTTGTGAAAGTCCGATCGCTTCCAGGAGACTCGAAGGTACATTCGTGGGCTTCGAATTTGATCTAACGACATCAACATTTTAGTGGTTGTTATCTCTGTCGAAGCAATTTTAAAGTCGGAATGCGGATCAACGAGGGTTGGCATCGCAGACAATGAGATGAACAAAACGAACCACGTTATATCTTATTGGTCGCCTACGTCCTTCATTGAATACAATTGCTGAATACAATTACTCATAACGCTAAGTTCTTTAATCATGATTTGAAAGGTAGAGTATAATGTGTCTTGAGTGCGTCTTCCCCAAGAAATAAAATATTGTACTGTGATCGATCTCGTTTATAGTTTGACACATTTGATATGGATGAAAATTTCCGTCCATCGTCTGTTCAGCGCCATAATAAAGCGATTGATTGATTGAATCAGGTAGTATTGATGACAAAATAGAGCCCAAATGTTGCTCGAATAAGAAATAACCAGTCTCTATGAAGCAGCTGTTCAAAATTATTGGCATCTGAGTCGTCCACGATCGATTTCACACCTCTCAACATTTGTCGACTGAGCCGAATCCTACGGGGCTTCAAATATTTCAGTATCGGCACTTAGTTGAACCCAGTTCTAGCTGATTCACGTAGTATTGCATAACGGATTCGTTTGTAAGAACCGCTGTTGTAGTGTTGACCTCGCCGATGACGGTGAACCCGATCCCAGCAACAAGTTGAAGCGGCGAATTCTTCGTTGGTCGGCCGTTGCGCAAAATCGTAAACTCAAGTTTGTTTCGTCCTGAAAAGGAACAATGGATTAATTTTGAGTTGAATCTTTAGCTTTTGTCAACAACGCTAACAATGAAGCCTGAATAATTTGAAACGGAACAACGTTGACAGAGCTTATCGTATTGTGCCTCACCATTTGAAGCATCCGACTAAAGACTGATGAAGCACTCGAAATGTTTTTCTATTTCGTCATACTCCTTGAAATTGACTAATTTACGCTTTTCTGTGCCTATTGTGAGTTTCAGGGTTTCTTTTCTAAGAGAAGTTTACAAGTAAATATTATAACAAAATGAGCCAGTAAAACTCCCTTATTATGAATCTCAGGCTGAGAGTTGCCTACATAAATATATTTACATTTTTATTTAAAGAAAAACGAGTCCTACTTTTTCGCCTGAACTTGGAAATGAGTAAAAACATGCAAACTGAATGATGAATAAATAAATAATTAAATGTAGTGCCTGTAACTATAAACGCTGCAAATTCTTTCACACTGGTTGATTATTCCTCGGACCAAGCGCATGGAGACTCATTTCTTCAACATGGGGAAAATGGAAACAGTGGGTGTGGCGGGTCCCGGACCAATTCAAATCGATTCAGCGTCCAAAATTCAGTTGAAAATGATACCCCACACGCCTATCTACCAGAAATCTCGATAACACATATTCAAAATGGGTAGATAGATACCCATGTTGGCCCATAACTTCGTCCGGTGGGTGCCAATCGTGCTGAAACCCATTTCTTTGGATTCAGCGTCCAAAATTTAGTGGAAAATGACACCCAACTCGCCTAGATCGCCAAAAATCTCGAAAATCCATTTTTCAAAAAACACATTTTGACCCGTACCACGCCCAAATTTGGTCCGATCGGGTTGAAAAGTTACGAGGACCAACAAGAGCCCCAACCAAAAGCCCATGTTCGCCTATGAGGGAGAAAATGAGCCCTGAACATACTCAGTTATTCTAATTCATTCACATCCTCAACCCTTATTTTGAATGGTGGATCAGTACGGATGTTTGATATCCAGGTAGACTCAGCAATAACTCGAAAAATCTGAAAGCTCGAACCTCGTTATGGATGTGAGGTATGGTTGGAAATGGAGTGGAAATATTGAAAAATTGGTCCTTCGAGTTTTTTTGGTTGGTTATTCCTTGAATAATCAACCTATGTTTTTATGCAAGAAGTCAGTCTCTCCGATTCGGCCCGTTCATTTTTTCTGGACGTTTTTGTAGGGGTCATAAAGCGAAAAAAAGAGTTTCAAGATTTTCGGCGATCAAGTCTTGCGGGTTATCATTTTCGACTAAATTTTGGATGCTGAATCCACTGAAACCGATCTTGGGTCGATTGACGCCCTTCCGATGAAAATATGGTTCAAAATCTACCCATCTACCTTCTTTTTTCATATTTTATTTTAGTAACTCATTATCATTGTTAGTTTCATGTTGCATATATTTCGTATAATTGTAAGGTGACACTCTCAAAGGTAGATTAGGTACCTTTGAGAGTGTCACCTTACAATTCCCACCGCTAGAGGGCGCGAATAGACGACAACTACTCCCTTCAAAATAGTGACTGAGGGAGCGCCCTAGCGGTGGGAGTCGTACGGTTATACCCTAAAAATATTATGTAAAGAAGAAAAAAGGAAAAACCATGTAAATATGTTGTTTTGGGAGAGGCAGTAGAGAGGGTAACATGGCCCTTGACTACTCTGATGGTTAAATATACTATTCCTTCCATTTATTAATTATCATTACTCCCCTTACCGAACGGATTAATGCTGAGAGAACGCTTAATCGCAATTGAATGTTTTACATGTGTTAGGTACTTTCTTTTTGTACTAATGGCAATTTTCGTCTTTTGCAGGTGAGTGATGTTTTGCCTTGGCAATCATCCCATATGTTCCAAAGTATTCGCACGTAAGTCCCCCGCCTTCAACTTAGAAACATTAAGGACTTCATGAAGGAGCCTACGGTTATGAGTTTAAATTTGGTTTTCGCCCTTTGGTGACAACTTATCGATGGAACTTAATTGTAGGATTTTTAGTACACTCCAACCACCTGCTTCAATAATTTTCTTTGTAACAGATAAAAATTATTTGTACGGATTACAAATAAAACACGTTCTCTTCTGTAAAATTTGTGCGTATATATTGTGATACGTTAAGGTCACTTTGCTTCGTGAATTTTACGAGCGACTGGGGAACGTTATAGCTTGACGATACACGGTAGATACGGATGCTGTTAGGTACAGATAGGCTTGACGTCGGTGGAATATTATTTATATTCCCAGGGAATCCCTTCGTGCGGTTGATGGAAAGCTCCCGAGGGGAAATTCGGTGTCATGTTACGTCCAAAGCTTAGTCACGGAATCAAATTTTAATCGGTTGGTGGCGCCTTTCTTCAGTGTCGCATCCTCCACCCCTGCCGCCGCTTCTGTAGGATGTTACAGTGATCGAGGAACAATTCATATTTTTCCTTCATAAAAAACGTGTAGATTTAATCTTCATGGAGTTCAAAGTTTAAGGATTTTTCGCAACTGTCGGCCCCTCAAACTGGTTTCTAGCTCAAAAGAATTCATTTGCGATTTTCATCACATTTCAGCAGTTCCAAAACTAATTAATTCCTTAAAGTTACGTATTAAACTCTTTTCGATTCAAATTAATTTTCATTCATTCCGTTCATTCAAACTGCAGTCGAAACCCTCTGAATGTTCCTCTTAATCATTCAACACGATGCGATCGGCGTCGAACGTAATTTAGGGCAGATGTGCTCCTGCTGATGACCCTTAGGGAGGCTATCATGTCCAATTAAGTTAATAACCTCGTAGGCTCTTCATTAGGAGTAGGTGTCGATTAAACGTCAACTTTTCTAAAAATTCCCGAGTTAGAGTTGAGAGGAGGCGCGCAATGTTGATAGATTGTCCGTTTTCTTTATTTCAACGCTTTTTAAACATTTTACTCTTCAATTCAATCAATCTTCAATCTTTACAGATGAATCTGTTCAATTTTTAGTCTTTTTAAGAATTATTGTTACAGTTTGGGGAGATTTAAAATGAGATGGAGACCAAGTAGCAAGTCTGCCAAAATCCAGGCTTCCACAAGAGTTTGTCATGTAGATTATACGAACTAATCCAGTATATGGTATTAAACTAACATTAGTTGCGCTTTGCCATGATGAACACCATTTGACCTAATTTTAAACATCAATTTTGAATTTAGACTGTCGAATGTCGATAGCTCAGGCTAAAGTAACCAATAACAGGAAAAACCCATGCTAAATCTTGATTCATGTCCATGTAGATCCTGAACTGTACTTTTGTGGGAAGAACGCTGTACTAGTAAATTACTTCAGGAAGGGCTTTTCATTATTTACTTAATATATTTCGTGTTTTTAATGCTGCAACTGGAGATAAAAGATGAAAGAGATTGAATAATAATCAATCCACGAAAAAAAATCAAGTTTAATTGTTTTTTTCCCTTTTTTAGCCGCGTAGTTAATTGTCAAATCTTTGGTTCGCAACGTTTCAAAATCGAACCGTTTCGCCTCCTATCTCCATTCTGCTCCAAAGTGAATATTACTCCTGTCGATAGAACGGGAAATTCAATCGAAATTTCATTAAACGTCCTGGTAACGTTGATTACCAATCCGCTTCCCTCCGACGTTGGAGGGTTTTATTAGAATGTAATATTCTGAACGGCTTGGATTCAGATTGAATTTAGTGACGTGCTCTGTCGATTCGAAGTGGGGGTGATAGTAAGATTTTGATTTGTCGCGGGTGCCACGTCGGGAGGGATAGGTATGTGAGGATCCCGATAGAGATTTGTGGAGAGCGAACGACTTGAGCTCAAGTAAACGGCGATGATTCACAAATCCTAATCACACTCAACAGAGCGACACCGCAAAGAGGGTAAACATCTGTAGTGTAGTCCAATAATTGAATACATTCCACTGTTTGGATTGTGTGGGTTGAACGGCCTTGAAGAAACCTTGCATCTCAATCCTCGTCAACCCATAGTGAGTCACCGGTAATTTATCATCTCCGACTTCACCTATTTAGAGCAACTCGTCATTTGATCTTTGTTGACACGATTTAAGTAAGACGAGGTAAGACTCTTGAATAGGTCGGTGAGAAAAAGACAACTTTCTAGTGACGTTAATGTCGAGGTGTGCGTGAAGTGAATGACAAGTAGCTATTTCTGGTCCGCCTGGTTGAACTTCTCTCTATTACACAGTTTGAACGTTCTCGGGCTCTTCTCCCTCCTTCCTCTCTAGTAATGCCTTTAAGGTCAAGGCTTTCGACCAATCAGGGCTTTCATTTCGAGTCTCTAACACTTGGGAGGCTTCCAGCAGAGTGTCTTGGTCCTACTTAGTCTCCTAGTGGGGGATCCTCGGTTAATGCTGGCTGGATATATCTTTGTAACCACTTGTTTTTCTCCGGGTCCTCAAGAGGGAAAGAGTTGAGAGAAGATCACAGGGATCGTAACCGTTGTATTAAAGTGACCAGAGACATGTTGTGAGTACCTATACTATTTTCGAGTGGCTCCCACGACACTTACGGTGGCGATCATCCCCAATACCCTTAACCACTATCAATCTTACCAACACTTGATGTCTCCGATCACACCATACCTCGACTAATTTGTTTCCATTCTGAGGAACAGAATGATGTACTTGTGTACCGGTCAAGAAGGCTCAACGAAAACCCTTCTCTAATTTATTTTTCTCAAAACGAAGAATGGCGTGGGGGAATACAAACTCCTTTTGATGATCCTCCGAAAGAAAAAAAGAAAACTCCAAAATGTAGTATTCTGAAAGAAATTCACTACCCTCTTCAAACGAAACGATAAATTGGTCTTTAAAAGAGAATGTCTTCAAGCAAACATAATTGTTCTAAAAAGGAAACGAGTTTCCGGACATTACAATGTAATAAAGTGGAATCTTTCACGGACCCGCGTTCCTTTTTCGCTGCAATGAAATTTTTGATCGGTCTCATCTTCGTTATTCCGATTACTTTGGTTCAATTCCAGTTCAATTTCCTTTCAGCGAATATTTGGCGGAAGGCAGCTACTTATTACGCCCGAACTCACCCAACCCCCTGAGCCGTAGTCTACGGCTCGTTACTGAGAGTTTCTCAGAAGATTGAAACCTGTACCGTTGAACCGAATTCAGGATTTCGTTCACGTAATTTGTTACGTATGCTGTTGCGAACAAAACATTTTCAAAATTGTAAGTACATACTCGAAATGACCTCAATTAGCGAGACGTAATTTTTTTGAGTGATTCATCATTTTCGTAAAATTTGGAATCCTTTCCGATTCATCCTGAACGCAGGGTGTCTACACAAATTATGGGACAATTTCAAGGGATTCTATTGCTCACTTGCAACAAAGAGTTCCCCTTGGATTTTTTTTACTAAACTAAAAATCCTACTTTTTTACCTTTAGATTTATTCGGGTTTTCGACCTTGTCTCAGTAAAATGGCTCTAACCCCCTTCGATTACTGTGTAAAATAATAGTTATTTTTAGGAAATCTGCAAATTTTGAACTAAAGCTATTTCATAACAGAGAAGTGAGTAATTTAATTTTCTTTACAACGGTATCCTCAACTTTTATTTTACGTAGTAATTGAAGGAAATCGGAGCTGTTCTATCAAGATAAGGTTGAAAACACGATAAAAATCTTAAGAGTGAGGAAAGTAGGATTTTTAGTTATGTCGATAACGTAAGAATCGATCCTTTGAGTTTGACCCATAATTTGTGTAGTACACAATATTGTATTGTATTGGACGAATGAAATTTATAAGCTAGTCTAATCATTTTTTGTGCCTCGATATTCCACGTTGCCGATGTGCCGCATTCCACATGTCATTACGGTTCTTTATCTAATTGACAATAATTGCCATTCCAGTAAAACCCCTTATCAGAAGTAACTCTTCAAAAACCGTTTTGTCGGGAACCCATCCCGTAATATCATGCTCCACGGTATCTGACCGTTTGAATCAGATTTGCTCTGTAGGCCCTGCCACGCATAGGGTTTGCCTCAACAATACACTGCTTGATTTGATATGAATCCTTTGTTTCAAGATCAACTAATATTAATGAAATTCGTCCGTGCTACGGATATCTAACACTATCTACACACTTATCGTAAATATCAGGTTCGGATCTGCGAATTGCTTCCTTACACATTCAATCCAACGAGCTTTGAACGGGCAATACTCACCTCGAGGTTCATAAAATTGAAACATTCTTATCTGAAATAGACGATGTGGACATTAAAGCACGACGCTCGAGTTAAAATAGCAATACAACCAAATCTATACGCGGTTTTTAGAGGGATGTGGGCTCTTGGAACGCTTCGTACTCGTGAAAAGAGCCCACGAGCCCCTAATAAAGTAGACCCTTTTTTGAACACTTGAACTGTAAATATACCGCCTCGCTACACCCTTTGCGAAGCACACAATCATAAACCAAAACCAGCGTGCTAAAGAAACCATATACTCTGACACTTTTGGAGTTATAACTAACTATAAGTAATCGAAAAATATTCGCCTGAGAGAAACTGAACTTTGTGGGGTGAAGTGCCGTGGTCAGTGCATTTACTTCACTGCTTGAACAGACACACTTGTCAGGAGGGTACTTTAGCGAGTCACTTCTTCTTTATGGAAGATCCTTGAGTGTTACACCTCAAAACTGAATATTGTGTTATACTGCTAGTTCGTTTGCTGATAATATAATTCATCCATATGAGACGTTCTCGCCATACATTATGAATCTACCGTCCTTGAATACCAATTATCATCATTTAAAATTAACAATAATACAATACAAATAAGGGTAATGGCTGCCAAAATGGGTATTCTCGACTTTTTCCCAAGTGATACTGAGTTGCAGTCATTCGATGCAGCAGACTGAAGCCTTCATCAACACTACTGCTATTGATTTTGCACTAATTGATAGTCGTTGTCCTAACCCTAGTTCATGAATATCGTTTGCAACGGGCGGCCGGACAATCCCAAACCACAAGATTTGTCCATTTCAACACCGACCTATTCACTTTGATGGAACTAGGTTAGCCTCTCTCAGTTTACTTTCTTTAGAACCCCATAGAATTTCATGGTGACATTTTGCCACGTATTCAGGCAAAATACAAACGAAGAAAAACTGCCATTTATTATTTATAACATATCGAATTTATAATATAGGTAACTGTTAATTAATTATTTTTCATAAATAAAAGACTGCGGACTTTTATCATGCCGGAAATCATTGAAAATAACCGTTCCATCAGAACAAAACCACGTACCTAATGTGACAAAAATAAGAAAAATCCCGCTCTCTCTGAGTGTGGTGTTTTGGTTTGTTATTCCTTGAATAGTAAACCTATCATAATAGATAAACCTCTCCAATTGCCCTCAAAATGTGACGATGTCTAGATCAAAAGAGCAAAATGTCTGTCCGCCCTCCACGACGTTTTTGAAAATTTCTAAAAATCATAAATTTATTTTGGTCAGGGACCTCTTTCCGGCATTCTCGGGAAGGAACTAGACCTAAGGATTTTGGACGCCGAATCCATTGAGATGGGCCCCGGAACAATTGTTGCCCACTGAAGTTGAGTATGGGTCAAAATGGGTACCTCCCTAAGCGACACTTTTTAAAATTCACTTGTTTCATTTTTTTACGTCCATAAAATGTGATCTGATTTGTTGATTCGTAGTCGCCCGCTGGCACGCTAGGAAAGCAAACCCTCTGAGAATCATTTGAATAGGTCTAAATGAAGGATTTTTTTAAATTGTCCGTCCGTGTTCGGGTCATCCTTCCTCTTTCCGGTGAATCACCCACATTCTTTTCTGTTTGTTATTCATCGTGAATCAAGCCGGGGAAAAAAATCCTCTCCCTCTCACCACGATACGTCACTGTCTTTCTTTTCAGAATTTGACATGCTATCTGGGGAAGTTGTGTGTGATTATTTTCTTTCAGAGATATTACCACGAAGTTGTGACTACAAGTGAGGAGGGGCGGAACACCCCCAGTTTTTTATCGACCTAGAATGAGGGTTATTATTCAAAAATGAGTTGGAGAGAGGAAGGTCCGCTTTCCATTAACGTCGCAAAGCTTGGGACTGTCACGCTATTGGGAAATAAATCCGGAGATGAACTGGTTGATTGGGCCGAAGAGGTGGAAAAGGGAAGGCCTCTTAGGACGGAAAGGGCTAAGGACCGGGGCCGGAATGTGTTCGGCGTGTGGATTCAGCCGCGGACTATTCCATCGAACGTGTTTTCTCACTGATTTGAATAATAACCTGATGGAATGCTTTTTGCTTCGGTGGGTTGTATATGAGTTCTGTAAATTGCGTGATACCTTTTTACAGGCAAAGCAAGTCGTTTTTTAAACCGTTCAATTACGCTTTTCAAAGACATTGTGACTCATTATTATTTGAATACGTGGTAGGACGTTGGCGGCTCTTCATTCAGGATTCGGCAGGGCCTTACAAGACTTCATCAAAAATCGCAGGGGAATTTCATGTGATAGCGACCCAATATATACTCGTAGGAATATCCGAATCGTCCCAGTGGTAATCTGAGTTAAGGTTTACTTGAAGGAATCGCATTGTCATGTGCCCTCTATTGGTGGTGTACTTATCAATTCTGTCTTCATTTTGGTTTTATTTATCATCTCCTTCTATGAATATCATCCGTTTCAAACAAAACAAATGGATATGGTTCCAGTTACATGATATGCGTTCCTACGGAAGGTTCAAGGAGGAGGATGTCGCAACGCAACTGTAGCCAGTTGTTTCTTAGAAAAGCAGACACCTTGGTTGTGTCAAAAGCAGAACTAAACGTAATTGTTCCCATTGTTCGTAAAATCGCCAAATTAGCTATTCTCGACAACAAATCCTGATTAGGGTTACAATGACAATTAGGCCAACAAACGTACAACAGACTGAGCGTGCATGATTCAACCAACGGGCAAGGTGATGATGTGAAAGGGAAGTTTTCGTGTTGAACTGCCATCTCTTTAGAAACAATCTTCCACGATTTCGTTCGTTAGCAGACTCATTCATCGTTTACAGCGGGATCCAAGAACTGCCATAGTTCTTATATTTCTTAACCAGATGTTGACTCCTGATTTAGTATTTCGATACCTGCTGGAACCTGTATAATGTTGGCACGATGGTAGTCAAAACCCATCACGCCAGGTTCATTGAGGGATGCGATACGTTGTTCGAATTCGCACGTTAGAAAAATCCCGCGAGGCACAGTAACTCAACATGGAGTGGGAGCCCATAATAATGTTCTCCGAGCGGTGCTCTATAATTATTAATTGATCGAACGTCCATGGCTATCCCTGGGCTTCCTACCTAATCCCATTAACAGTCGGCCTTCAAAACATATTCCCTTGCGAACTAGTATAGCCCCGAGGAAAGTTTCCTGATGAGAGGTATACCAACTCACCTCGCAACCTATATACTAGGGAGAAAAAATGAACTCCTAAAATGAAACTCTTTTAATTAATACGGGGAACCAAGGGGCCGGTTCCAGCATAAAATATGAAGTTTAGCTATAAAAACCCCCTTGAAGAGATGCGAGGAAAACTACACAACTCCGGAGGCGGCTGGCTCACACTCAACTTTGACCCCGCAGTTTCCCCTTTCACCGTTTATTTAATCCGCCCCTCAATTGATCGCTCTGCAGCTGCCATATAAACCGCAATTTCATTTTGATGCTAGTCTCCTGTTTGGAAAGTTTACGTTCAATAACGGTTCCTCGTCAGTTCGGCTACGCATCAAAATTCGTCAACACTTTGGTTCGAATATTGTCGGATAGGAAGAAATTGGGTGTGGCAAGAGGAATTATGAAGGATAAATCCTCCAAAACCGAAGCAAAAGGTGAACAACATGAGTACAGTATGCAAGCATTTCAGCTTGGGGTTTCACAATCAACTGTTATTGTGAGTGGTGTCGTGGACGAGGTTAACCGCGTCATTCAAAGGAACCACAATGTGGCTCGTTCTGACCATTTTGGCTCCTCGCCGCCTCACCGGCTTGATTGGAGTCGAGTTTAGCTTACCCTCAAAGCGAAAAACTCTTTGGAAAGTCACTTATCGGCCACCCAACCAAACCCCAACCAACCCCATCCAACATGAGTATTAACCCCGGAGATCGGACGGGGATGGGCATTTTCACCAACGTGCGCCCGTAGGCTTTGAGGTTGGGAAATGTGAAACTTGGATTCACATTTGATCACATGAATCATTCGAACGAATCGTTCATTCGTTGTTTAATTCAAACAATATCAATGTGGACTAGTAATATATTTTCAGAAGAAGGAAAAACAAGCTTCACTCCTAAAGAATCGCTCGAATTAGGCTAGCTCATAACAGTTTTGGATAGGAAATAAATTAACTTGGCCTAGGATGTTTAGTGGTGAATACTTTCAAAATTGACACCTACGTTCTCTTTATTTTAAATTTTATTAAATTAGTTGTCCAAGGAAATTCCTCCGTGTATAATTTCAACATGGCTCGATAAATCAACTTTCAAAGGCAAATTGAAATAAAGCAAACGTAACTAAATAATTGTTGTCTGGTCGGTGTACTTTGCAGGAACTGAAAACCGAAAGAAAATAAAATCGGCTCTTAACGAGCCCATACGGAGACATCAACTTTTGCCAAATTTTTCAAATAATACGGTGAACATTAAATTTCACGTTTCAAAAGGTCTGATTTGATACAAAATGCCCTCAACCTCTGGTAGAGCCAATGTCCTTTGCAAACTAATTGACTGTCTAACGCACGCATAAATTTGGCACATGATTTATAATATTTATACTGGGTTGAGATACGGAGGAGGACGGGGTGGTTGCAAGAAGCAGTGAGAACTGGATTTTGAATAATTCATAATCATTTTGTTCTAAATGAGTTTTTCTCGCAGTTTTCCACATCAAGTCTTAAATGTGTCTGAAAGGGAAGGAATTTTCTGTGAATGCTAGGTGGTGAGGGCTTACTAAACCAAAAAGCTTGGAAATACTCATAATTAAGTCAACCATTACGCGGACGCCGTTTATACGTGGGGAACCCAATCATATTTAGCACATCATGTCAATAAGGTATTCACACTCGACCGTTGTCCATGGAATTACGGAATAAACACTGACCCTATCGTTGATTTTAGATAATTATTAAAGTAAGGAAAACTTCGGCGGAATTCTCATTAATCTCGTATGATACCGCGGTCTATTAGGGAAATATGCCCATCGACGTTCATTACTCTTCCATTTGTTTGATTATTCGTATTGGTGTTCAAACCTAATGGGTAAATATGTTCGTACGTAGGAGGGGTTCGATTGAAATTTGGTTAACCGGATGAAAACCCGAATTAAACGTATTCGAGTGCAGGTCTATTTTAATAGAGATTAAAATCTTATGGAGCTGACGTTCTATTTCGATGGAAACAATATTTAGGAGTGTGACGTAACTGCGTTTCTGGAAGTGAATGTATTTGTCGAAGCGCGTTTGGCATTGGTGGCTTCCTGTCGAACTAGAATGTCTTCAATAAGCAACGTGTCAGTTGGTCAAAAGTCCGAATGTATAGGTGAAGGAACGTCGATCTGTTGCATCTCTCACCCTGCTACTACAGCTGTCGATGTTTGACAGAGATCCGATTAATTCAATGTAAATAGGAGTTGCGCAGGGTGTTGGCCGCTTCACTTTAGCAATCTCCGTTGGACGAACGGCCTGAAGCGTTTCTCGGCACCCTTCAGTCAGCAGGTTAACACTTGAACGTTCAATGGAGCACTCCTCCACCGTCGATAATATTATGACCGATTCCTCTTCGCATCCTGAAGCGAGCAAATATTGTTTCACCCTAACTCGCTTTTCTACAGCAGGCCTAAGAGGTTGGGATGCACAATTCGTTGATAATAAAGGTGCAGCAACGTTTCCAGAATTTCTTCATAGAAACACTTATCACATGGTTCCAGATAAATGATTTTACCAGAGAAGGAAAATTGTTGTAAAGGGAAGACCGTCCCATCTCATGGTAAACTCATTGGGTCATGTACATTTTAGCGAAAGGTGTGTCTTCTTATCAAATGATCTATTGCAAATAACCATGCGTTTGGACACACATCACCAAAACCGTACGAAATTTCAACAGGAAGCGTGTTTACTGAGAACCGCGTGTTAATAGAAAAGCGATCAAGTTTTGAATGTTAGAAAGAAACTTTCTTTATTTTGTACTATGTTTTCTGCAAACTCAAAATATTGTAAAAAAAAAATTGAAAAAAAAAAAAAAAAAAAAAATGTTGCTTAGTAGGGTTTAGACCTCCGAAGTTACATTGCATCTTTGAAAATAATTAAAACTTGATATAATTTGTTTAACGATGCGAATTCTGTCACAAGTGCGAATTATTCAAAAATCTACTTTGACCCTTAACCTTTTCCTGCAGTGAATCCAGAACCCGTCTCAATCAATTCAACGTTCAAAATTCAATGAAATACGAGTTTTTTTTGTCCTCGCAGTCTTCTGATTTGATGATTCCGACGCTCTCTTCGGCGTTTCTTGAAATATATCGTGTTTACCCTGGAAAACCACTCAAATTACAAAAGTTGAAGGAAGCCATCTGAAGAGAATTCCAAGCCCTTCCAATGCCAAGCGTAACATTAAGTATCGTCAGGGAGCTTCATTTTGTTCAATCGGAAGACGCTTCTTACACGATGTCATTTTTGCTCTTCAATTGTCGTTATTTTCCTAGAATCCCCAGTTTGTAAAACACAAATCTGTCAATGATTTTTTACTATTCGACCATTGAACTTCATTGGACACATTTTCAAGTTATGTCTAAGTAAGTTAAGTCTATTATCAGTAAACACTCCATGCCGTTTGCCGTGTCGATGAAACATGATTCATGCGTAGAGTGATATTGATCAGTTGACGAGCAGCATTGATCAGTAGCTGCTCGTCTTAGGTTGTGCCCCCAACGTCTAGTTTTACCAAATCGAACTCTATTACTTCGTTCTGTCGACATAATGACGCAAAACTGTGCAATGGAAACGAAGGATTATACTAATAAACATGGCATGATATGAACAAGGTGTTAACCTATAGTTGACAACATTCGAGGATTCGATCTTACAATTATTTTGCAACAAAAAGTTTCCCGAGTTATTCACGATTTATTTTTATTTTTTATTTATTTATTTTTTTTTTTTTTCGTACAAACGACAGAAACGGGCGTAACTACCTTATTTTACAATATAATCTCAAATCAGAGCACACTATTGAAAAAATAGCGTCAAAATCATTTCTGATGGGACCCTCAACGACTCCAATAATTTAATACTGATATTCAAGTAGTAGTTTCGAGTGGAACGAGTTAGAAGTTTTTACCAATATCTTTGTTTTCCCTAGAAAATACCGAATTCCGCGAACATGAAAGATGAGTGCCGACTATTGAACTATTGTTCAAGCTGAATTGCATTGTGGCACTCTCAAGTGTCCGCGATTAAAAATAAATTGAGTGAAAGAATCTTGTCAATTAAGGGGGTCCCGTTCTAGTGACGTCAGGTCGGAAACACGAAAACAATCATAAATCATGAACAACTCGGAAGCGAGGTCTCTTAAAAGTAGTCCTGGAAACACTTTTTGTTGCAAATGAGCTGTAGAATCAACTGTCAACTATAAACGTTACCACCCTGTACAGAAACGTGGCTATTAAAATTTATAAGGTGATTTAATTTAGATTGCGCGTGGGCCGAATAATCTGGGAATTTACTATCTATGATAATATTTCGACTGTTGTTCCCGTATTCCATGAAGTGATGCCCAAATTGGGAGTACTATGCTGTTGATATTTCCCATTTGTTACCCAAGTTGTTCTTTTTCCATTTTCTTTGTTGCCTCCTTCTGCTCGTTCGGGCAATAAAGAGGTATCTCAATGATGATATTTACAGTCAGGTCTTTTGGAGATGGCCACCAGTACGCCGGTAAGAATAACAGTAAGAAACATTTTGTCACAGGCAATCGGTTTTTTGAATGAACTCGTTCAAAGCGATCGCCAGTTATTTGTTTCGCTGCCAGCCGGATGTTTGATGTAGCTATTCTCTCTGAACGATGGCTTCTCTACTGAAGGTTCGGAGTGTTCGACGCCAGTTGCGCCGTGGCTCTCGTCGGTAGAGAAAGGGAGCTTTGTTCTTTTGGTAAATTAGTTGTCAGCAGTCACGAACGTTAAAGGGAGCCTCGTGGAAAAACGGGAGGTTTCTGTTCTCTTCAATCACAAATCGGTTTGTTTTGTTTAGGCGGAAGCTTGGCTGTGTTAAATTGCCGATTGAACTGTGTAGCCCCCTTCCCTATTTGTCTCTCTTGCTACTCTTCCCTTCTTGTAGAATTACCCCGAGGTTTTCCTCTCCAGCGTCCATCGGTCCTCATTTCCACCTCACCTACTCTTCTTTTGATCAGAGGTAAGTACCTACCCACGTTGTTGTACCTACATCATTGCTCACGCCTTTCCTCCGGCGTGTCCAATGCCTCTTATTAGTGTGACGTATTTTACGGTGCAATTTACGACGTTACGGGATAGCTACAGTTGGTCTCAATGTCGGTCAGCTGACTAGATCGTAAAACGGAACAGCTTTCCGGAACTTGACGAGGTATACAGTTGAGTGATAATAGCCAAGCGTTAGTGAGGCTCCACCAACTTTCTGAGTCTGCTTTTGCCAGTTCTTGTGGGCCTTGGAACGTGGAAATAGACCCACGTAACAGCAGGTACAAGAAAATTTCGATGATTATTGTTTCTTATAATTCTTTCTCTTCTTGTCGACCGACGACAGAGTGGAAACTGCGACTTCTTCTTTTTTTATTCAAATATAACATTCTCGAGTTGAATTACATTGTTTCCTACTCCTATGTGTGACGCGGGACCCCCTCAGAGATTGGAGAGGGGGCCTATCCCTGGAGAACCGACCCAGCACTTCCACTGTTGCCACTTGTTAGTCTCCGAGCCGAATAGCCCTTTCAAAGTCATTTCCCTCCGTCAGAGTGATCTCGAACTCTTTACAAGCACTGAGAACGAAGTCATTAGAGTGGTATTCTTCCGAACAACGCCGTTTCCCGATTTCAAAACTCTTCTTTTTTTCAACATCAGCATTTCAGGGTAGGTATTGTTTCAAGTAGTTAACGACAGATTGTGTGCGTTCCATTACGTACGATGTCTTGTCGTGGTCTGCTTGTTTTCTCAGAATAATTTCACATGAAACGGTGTGGGATTTGAAGTTCATAAACTGTCAACGCAGCCTACAAAGATTTCCAGGTTGTGCAAGGTGGTTTCATACTGTCTAAGCTCGCCTGTGATAACGTGGAGGCTGGGGAACCGGTTCTGCAGCTTTTTCCCTTTCATCGGTCCCTGTCTCAATTCCTTTCGTTTCCTGCTGAAACACATTGGCGTCAATTCAAGGAGGATAGAATGAATAACCGTTGACGCCTGTTACTATACTTTATATCAGTTTTACATTTGTATGAGTGGACAGTCGTGGAGCCTCGGGATCTTTGTGTAACGATCAAGGACCAAACATACGAGACGCAGAATCATGTTCTTCGATCTAGAGAAATTTTGTATTGTATTGTTCAAAAACTGAAATGACCCGAACTGAGTCATGTATTCGGTGTTCGGCTATCGGTCTGAGTCACTGGTATCATCAATGTCAAAGGATTAAGCCGCTCCATACTACCGAAAATCTCGAAAACCCATACCTAATCCGGGGTTGGTCGTTGTTTCATCTTTCCTTTCAATGTCGGGCTATCAGGTTAAAAATCGTGTGAACACAACCATAGCCCGCATCAGATGTATTTAAATTTGAGTTGCACTCTACGTAATATTTTCAGCCCATATAAACTGGAGGGGCCTTTTATGTTCCACATCTAACTGGCAGTGTTTGCTTGGTTGGCTGTAAAACCTCTTGACACCTTAGTAGTCTGTAAACATTCAGCTGTTGATTTGATGAAGATGGAAGAGAGGTAGACCTTGTTTGATTAATGCACGTATACTCTGAGACAACCTATTCGATTATTCTGCTCACTCGTGAAGGCTCTTCAATCAGGTGTAGGTAGTAGTGTGAATATTACGAAATTTTAAATTCAGCTATTGAGTTTTTCTTGTGGTAGTACCCTTCCTCCAATAACACGCATACGCAACAGCTCGAACAACAATATATTAAGTGTGCTCGCATATTCCTACATGAATGCTTTTCCCATCAACAACTCCTCCGTGGTGTAGGATTGTCAATGATAGATTTTCGGAGGAATTTAACGGAGAAACTTCTGTGCGGAAAAGAAATAATTCGGACGGTAGAAAGTCTTTCTATTTCTCCCTGGCATCATCGTTCGATCGTAACCTAATCTTAGGGACTCTTCCCAAACTCAGTTCACAAACTAGCTCTCTGACGCAAAATAGGTACCTTTAAAGAGATAGATTGAATCTGTGAAGTAGCAAGAGAGGTTCTGAGCAGAAGTAGAAGATTCAATCTCAACATTAAACTGTAAACTCCTCAACTCGGTCAACCGCGACACTAAGTTTGTACTACTTGTACCTACCATTTGTATTCTATTCATGAATGCATATTCCATTCTCCTTGATTTGCATCGCTTAATTCTCTTTCTCCTGTTGGGAGTGAAGTCGTGGCTCAAGATCCTTTGTTTTGGCCGGATCAGATTACTAGTGCTAGGTCTTATCATGCGTTAACGCTTTTTTGACAAGAGGCGATCTGTATTCGCTTCTCCTTCGAGGCCGTCAGTCTGATTTTTCATTGGTTAAAAAACTCTGCTACAGAATTTGAGGTTGAGGGAAAAAATCACGAAGAAATTAATCGATTTACTGCATCTGGATTGACGTCGGTGTTAGTAAAATGCTGCGATCAGGTGCACTTCACCATCATGACTCAATGGCCTTGTTCATTGGTGGGCAGAAAAATGTTGCTCAGTGCAATGTAATGTCAACATGTGTGTTCGTTCATGAGTGACGATTGGAGCGAAATTAAAAAGTCGACCCGTGCTTAAGGATGGAATTATGCAGAACCTTAAACGTGCGTAAGGGTAACATGCTGGAGCCTGTTTTTCCTCACGGAATACTAAGTTTTTCCACCCGATGACCCCTGGGTTGCCATGGAATACCTACTGTTGAGAATCTTCTATATAAACGCCTCCGTCTAATTCATTCGCTGGATGATTTCAAAAACCCAATTTTCGTGTCAAACCCAGCATGAACAGATTTATATCTTGATAAATTTTGGTTGGTTACTCCTTAAATACCTAATCAATCAGTTTTCTTGCAAATAGTCAAATCTCCCCGATTCGGTCAAAAAAATGTTGCTGTACGCCGTCTCCATGCGTGTGGGGTATAATTTTCCGCTAAATATTGGTCGCTGAACCCAATGAAACGGGTCCAGAACGATTGGAGCCCACTGGAAGAGGTTTGACCTGAAAATGGGTATCCTGTCTACATATTTTGTGTGTTTTCTGGTACCTAAGCGTGTAAGGTATCATTTTTCACTAAATGTTGGACCCTGAATAGATTGAAATCGGTCCGGGACACGCAATTTTTCACTGTTTCCCCATTTTTCCCATGTTTGATGATTTATTCGTGTGGGGTATCGTTTTCCACAAATTTTCGGATGATTTTTCGATTGGAATAAGTCTCCATGCTTCTGGTCTGAGGCTAACCCTTGTAAAAGAATTACAGCAGCGTTTTCACTCAGGAGCGGGCTATGTCAACTACCCGAAATCATTCCTTGTAATGTAGGGACTTTATTGAAAATAGCTCAATTCTTCGATCAAGGATGAATGATTTTGGACGCTGAATCACCGATAAGACGTACCCCGGAACGGTTGGCGTATACTGGGGGTGGGTATGGAAATGGATACCTACCTACCTTGAATGTGGGTTTTCGAGTTTTTTTGGCTACCTAGGCTAATGAGTAAGAATAAAGAATAATACCCCACTTATTTTCCACTAAATAAATAAATAAATAACAAAATAAATAGACCCTGAATTCGGGACAATCCACGCTCTCTTTTACTCATAATCCTTCTCTATGGAATATCCAACCATATTGGAAGAATTCGCAGCGTTTTCAATCTTATCTACCTCATTGTACAGATTTACAAATAAATCAGTCAGTCAATCTTTCATTTCGGTGTTTGTCTTAGTTTGTGATTTTTCACATTAAAACATCGGCATTCGAAACATCGGCTCTACATTGTCGTTAGGTGGATTGATGAAGCAACGCGCTCTGTCATCTGGTTAGTTAAAATGAGTTTGTAGGAACTGTGATATAAACCAGAGAAAATGAGAACGTAAATTTGATAGCAAGAAATACAGTTAAAGGTATCAACGACACCGGATGGAGTTACCGCGACCAAATAAGAGGGCTATTTTCCTTTAAGAGCAAGTGGCTGTTGAAGCAAGGACCCCTAAAAATAACTTGACTCTGGAAAATGTTACTTTTTTCCACATTGAATGAAGGAGTGAATGAGGGGAGCGCTTCCTTCAGTTTTTCAAAGACTTCTTTAGCTCCCCATCCCTACCTTTCCGACCTCCCGACTGTAAAAACATCGAACCCTTTTCCTCCCCCAACCCATTTTCCGGCCGTCTCCAGATCGCTCTATCACAACGTCTCATTTTCTCTTTCAATAAAACTCCTCTGGGCGAGTAAATTGAATTTCGAGCGTCGCGATCTGCGGTTCACAAAAATTATCGAATTCGACGTGACCTATTGGGTGAAAAGCACGCACGACGGCCTGCTTTTTCCATAAACGCTTTAAAGCAGTGCGTAGAGAACCAGAGGAAATTAACAAACATTGACAAATTAAAGTTAATGCAGTAAGGAGAATTGAAGAGGCCTTAACGACTGTGAATACTAATCGAATATACGAGTATATATATATATTTTTTAAATTATGATGGAGCTCTTGACAGCAATACAAAAAATCAATCGAGGCGATAACATCTGAAAAAAGGCCTGGTTCAAAGGAAAATGGTTTTTTGGGCACATTTGTGACGTAGGCGAAGTCGGAATGTAAGCGTAATATCGGGTGCTAGATGGCGCCAGTACGTATTCCTGTGTTGTAGCCGGTCTTATTTGCACTACCGCTCAACTTGAGGCTCATCGGCTTCTATTCAGCTAGTTCCCACCATCCAAATTGCTGTAGTTGCAAGAATCAATAGTTAGTGGGAATCACAATTATGAAAATCATTCCTGGATTCCTTCACCATCAAAACAACATCAATTTTGATTTTATTTCCATCATTTGCAGGAGAAACTGTTGAATAAAATAACATCGCTTTTTTTTCCTCTTGAAATTCTATATCGGTTACAAGCGGGAAACTTCGGGATGAGCCACAGATTACGGATGAAATGGCGGAAGGTTAAAGGGATTGAATTCACAACGAACTTATGCGATCGTTATTTTAGCTACAGCGCAAGTACTCGGGAAAAACTGGATCGTTAACGATGAGATAATGAGCGTGATTTTTCCTCCGGGAGGCCGGGAAATTCTTCCCCTCGTAATTCCTTAAGGGCTTTACCCCATGTGTCCCGTCGCCATGCTAGCCCTCTCACCTCTCACCCAGGAATAAAAGCGCTATCTATTTTGTTTTTCTCCTCTTCCACGATGTTTCTCGTTCCTGGGACGAATGAGGATCAATTATTCTAGAGAAAACTAATGTGATTCACGGAATTAAGTTTTCCTGCCTAGTAAGGTGGTCGCTTCAGGAAACTCATTTATGGCCTGGTCACTCATGTTTGTCGAGACACCTTAATGCGATCTTCATGCTGTACCCTGGTGGGATTCAGTGACAGAATACACCCTCAATCTCATTTCCTAAAACGGGTTGATAGAGATCCAATAAGACCCTCCTCCGTTGAATGCAATACGGCGTCTTTCTTTCTTTTACCATTCCCGGTGGAAAGCGTACCTGGATGATTCGTATGACTGGAAAAGTGCCAACCAAATTGATCTGAATTTTATATTGATCGAGAACCATATTTATCCAGCGTGCCCTTATTACTGAATATACCTGAATAATCATTCTGTATATTCCTGAAGAATTGTTGTCTACAAGATCGTGTGTAATCGGCTGAAATAATGTATTTTGGCTCATGATCAACTAATATTTTTTTCTGGACGTTTCATGATGCCCAGAACAAATAAGGTACCGTTTTCATTCACCGTGTGCCGTCCACCGTCCACGCCGTTTTCGGTTGTAGAAAACATTCTAAAAATCTGAAATTTCGGCGATTTAGGCGTGAAGGGCGTTTTTCACTAAATTAGGGACGCAGAATCCATTGCAGTGAGCCACTCCGCACTCACTTCCCCATTAAAAAGTCATAAAACGTATACCAAAAAAGAAAAAAAAAAGAAAAAGAAAAAAAACTTTGGGGCCAATTGGATTAAAGTTGCTCTCTACAGGTTGCCCCCATGACCTTGCGCATGATTACATAGATTACATAGATTAATCATGGAATAACCAACTACAATATTTTGAAGCTCCTATAACCTATCACAGATTTTACAGGGACACTCTCTGAGCAAAATTGGGAACTATGGAAGGCGTACTAAGGCGAATTCTCGTGGATAAACAGAGATGTAAAATTTTTCTGGGAGCCACAATGGCGCATGTCCGCGTTGTTGTTACCGAGAGATAATTGCATTCAAAGTGCTGGCGGTAGCATTTCCTAACAACAAACCGTGGTCTCGTTTTGGGAGAAATTAATGAAAAACAAAAAACTCCAATGTCTGAAGCATTTTAAATAGCAAAGTTCCTAAAACAGTGGTGACTTTCAGGTTTCACCGTTGGTTTCGGTGTCGGTACTGTGGTTGCATTGGGACAGTTCCCGAATGTTATGATGTTTTTCACGAATGGGCTGTTGTTGGTTGAAGACTCTTCTTGATTGTGGATGTTCTTTTTAAGCAAGTTGATGGATCGCTCCAGATCGGTGATCAATTTGGTGACCCGTGAACAGTCGCAAGAAAGGCGAAGGCCCTGATGGTTGGCTGAGGCCGGATGGAATGAGGAGCACTGAACAGCGAGCACAGCAGCTAGAATCATAATCTAGGAAAAAATGTATTAGTCACGGGGCCAATAATACTTGCTAAATATACTAGAGGATCTAGATAAAATAGTGATGCTAACAGCGCAACATTATTCCACATCCATGGTAGATCTTGCTCTTGTGAGAAAGCAGATTTTTAGGGTATTTGAGTATTTAAAACGAATACCTACTAATCAGCAAGAGATATGAGAACAAACGTTATATTAAAAAAAAAAAAAAAAAAAACACTTAATGTCTGGATAGTCTTTGTTGCCCGTCCAGTTTGCGGTAATCTGTTCGGTACCCATCCAAATTCGCGTTCAAAATGGTGTGAAAAATGACTCTCAACCCACCTGGATCGTAGCGTATCTGGAAACCTTATTTTCAAAATTCGAATTTTTTCGGTTTACCCTTCGCTCCAAAACCCGGTTTTTAGTAGCCAGGATTAACGTCAAATGCTAAGTTAAGTAAAGTTCGGCATGATATTTTTTTACAGATTTTTTGAGATACGGATATATAAATATATAGATGTCAATACGAGCAGTAAATCAAAATACCGCGTATTTCGTACGTGCATAATTAACTCCTACCTTCCCGTATGGTGTTGTTTTGAGGAAATTTTTTTTTTATTTTGTGATTATTTGAGGTTCTAGGTCCACGTGATACTGTAGTCCTATGTACATCAAACATACAAAAAATATATGGAAAAGGAGCTCTGTACTCACCACTTGAGGACTCATCTTCAAAGAAGTATTAGCTTGAGGACAGTTTAGACCACAGTGGTTGACCGAATCCGTATTTATAGAAGGTTGACGGTTTTTATCTGTCGCACGTTTCATTGTGGGATAATATTATGAGTCGTTTCAAAATGAACTGATAAAATGGTGGATGAACTAAATACCTGATGAATAATGAATGATATCCACTGACGTTTTCTTGTTGATATCTTCCTTTCAAGTATGAGTGGAACGTAAATATAAATGACTTGAAGTATGTATTTCAAATACTACGATGGTTGACATGGGCCACATGTCCACTGGTTGGTGGGAGAAATTGAATTCTGATTCTTCTCTACTCTCTGAACCTTTTCGTTCGTACGGATGAAGGTTTGAGATGGTTCATCGTGGAATTATCGCTTTCATAATGAATTAACTACTGACAATTGTAATATACCCGAAACAGAATTATCGGTTCTGCCTCATTTCTGATGTTTAGGGAACTGATGAGACAACTTACATTGCTTGGTGTTAGAAAGTATGTTGGCTAATGTTCTTACACTGAGAAATTCCTTCTTTGCCTTAGGTTTTTCAGTCAGTGGTTGAAGGGTGACCCCCTCTTCAACGATCAAATCTCATTCTGTGATAACATTTTGCTGCGTGAATCTGCTACTGGATTGCCCTTGTTGGCTGAATTCATGAAAATGTGAATTTATGCCAATTTACTGTTGGAAATCGAAAGATGGAGTTTTCTGGAGCGTACCCCTTCAACAGCCCACTCCAATATTTAATCAAATAATAAAATTCTGGGATTACAAGGTTGATTATAATTTCGAAATTGTTTGAAGCAGAAATAAAGCCTGTGGGGGTGTTAGGTACCCCCATTCAGAACAACTTTTGATGTCACGAGAAAACTGGAAAGCCTCAATTTGATCAATTAATCATTTCAATCACTATTTCTAACATGGTGTTATTGATTGAAGAAAGAATTTATTTTTAATTGTGATGTCATTTGTCCCCGATTCCACAATATCCCACGGATACCTTTTTACTCTACAATGCAGCCGCTCGCATCTCTATTTGGTGATAATCCTTTCTCGCTAAAATGACTCTTACTCATTCATCTTTTCTTCATTGTCTTAATAATTATAAAACCACCGCTCTATCTCGAAAGCTACAGGATCTTTCGAAAGACGCGATAGTTTTCTTTTGTTGAACTTGAGAGTAGTATCTGCTTTATAACTCAGCCCTGTCTCGGGGGGATTGTCATTCAGCAGTTCTTGACTTGTTGGAGAAAAAACCTCAAGTGATCTTCTAATTATTCTGTCTGTCATCATGGTCTCGAAATTTACCGTAAGTTTTCAAGCTTTACTATAAGTTCATCTTCTGAAATGGTGTGGCGGTAGCAGTTGCCTAGTAACAAATATTCAGCAGGTGGCGGGCCTCTTTCCTCTGTTTTTGGCTCACTACAAGCAACTTGTTATACTTAATGGGGTATTTGCCGACTACTCGTCTCCATCAAGATTTATTCAAACATGGATTTTGATTGTTGCACACCAATGGCTTTCCCTCGAGATTCTTGACCTGCTATCAGTCTCCTATTGGGCAAAATGTCTGGCAAATGAAAAACCACTTCTGCATTTCCTCCTGTCATAGATTTATCAGTCAAAGTATTTTTTATCTCCGGAATCGAACAAATTTTATTGTTCCGAGCAATACAACTCGTTTTGAATAGAAAAAGCCTGGTGTCTCTGAATTAAAATTTGAGCATGCGCAGTCCGCGTACCTGATACGATCAAAGTTACGCACCCCGTCCATTATTCATTATAGACTACGATTATCATGAATATTTTTTATTATTCACGTTCTGATGGTCCCCGTATATATATTTTTTAATTAATTGTTATCCTTGCACTGATTAAATTTTACAATACTAATCTCCAGGTTATCATCGCATTGGTCGTCGCGCTTTCACACTTTTCCGACTGCAATCAACGTTCTGATTGCGACGCTTTTCTACGGATATTAGAACGGCAAATATCTGACTTGCGCTCGTTAGCCTATACCTTAGGCAACAGAACATCGCCTGTAACTGGAACACATGACGCCCCTGGATCATCATTACCCTGCGTCATTAATGAGATAAAATTCTCTTCTGATTATTCGATTCCTCGTGCTTACCAGCTTTCTCATTAAGCTGAAACATTTCTTTTGAGGTTGCTCAATGTAGAAAATGTCTGTTTTGGGGGCAATAGTAATATATTATGTCAAATGAATTGAACTGGTTCTATTGAATAAATTCCATTCCTTATATGTATTACTGTACTGAGTTCATAATCAATTAGAATTATTGGATTAAGCTGGTTTTTTGATTGCTGGGAGAACCTATCCAAGTGTCTCGTTCTACCATCGGGAAACCTCCGGAAAACCTCCACAAATATCTACCGTGTAAAATATTTAAAACATATTTAAATAAAATTGAAATGACAATATATATAATCCGAGGAGAAGGACAAAGTTTATTCGCCGCAGAGAAAAAGAAGTGATGGTTAGAGAGTTGTTACATGGAACTGCTACCTTTTCAATGCTGTTACCAATCACTGAGCCTCTCTCCATGCTCTTATCTTTTATTAGGATTACGAATTTGTTGTTGTTGATCAAGGCTCAGTTGGCCCGTGTGGCATGTTGTCGCTCTCTCTCTCGCGACGATCATCGTTCATTTTAGGACATCATCAAAGCAGTTGTCATTTTTCTGCCGGCCGTGTTATCCTGTACCACCCTTCAAGGAACCCCTACACTGATTTCGTTGTACCTTCTTCCAGTTGTGCCCAGAGATTGTTCCTGTCTCTTCGCCATCATTGCACTCAAAGATACCTGCTAGGCACTATCCTCTGCAGTGGGGCACTGTAAGCACATTGAGCCCCTCCTGATATCCATTCTGATAAGTTAGTGATTCGAATGAAAGTTTGTCGCGTGGAAGTTTACCTCCTCCTGCTTCATCTGAAGCCATGCGTGTTCTGGTATGCTAGAGTTGAGGGGATCAATTCGTGCCCCCCGTGTTTCTGCTGGCCTCTTACAGAAACCTTATTGTTCAGCTGCGTCCACAAGGTAACAAATAGCAAAGTTTTATAGCAAAAAAATGCTTTATAACATGCTATGTAACATGTTTTATAATTTTTCTCACGATGCTGATCAATCAGTTTCTCCGTATTCTCCTTCGTCCACTCCATCACCAAAATACGTCAAAAAAACTTGTCATGAAAAAACTTGACAAGCAGAAATCCACTAAATACGCAAAACAGGTAGCAGTCCACAAAAGACGCTCTCAATTTATGGGAGTTAACCATCAACTGAAGCCCTTAATCCTTGCCCACCTTGACGGGATGGCAATGTTGTCATAAAGTGGGGGTTAGGTGTATGTGGAAGAGCATGCAACTTGTCATACAACCGAGTTATCTAACATCCTTTGATATTTACCGACAACCTCTGTGTAACATCCAACCTGCTATACAATAGAAAATGCTGCAAATTCATTCACAGGGGTTGGTTGATCCTCAGGCAAGGCGCAGGGTGGCTCATTCCAAACGATTCAACATCCAAAGTGTAGTGAAAAATGATACCCCGCACGCCTAGGTACCAGAAATCTCAAAAACTCACATTCAAAATAGGTAGCGAGGTACCCATTTTGACCCAAAACCTCTTCCGGTGAATTCCAATCGTTCCGGGACCCGTCGCATTGAATTCAGCGTCCTAAATCTAGTCGAAAAAGATACCCCACACGCCTAGATCGCCAGAAATCTCGAAGAACCATCTTTTGGTAACACATTTTGAGCCCCCCCCCCCCCCCCCCCCCTCACAAAATATCGTCCGATCGGGCTAAAAAGTATCGAGGACCAACTAAAGCCAGAAACGGTTCCCTGACCCAAAATTCAGATTTTTTGAAAATCTTCTACAACCAAAATTGGCGTGGGCGGTGGACGGCGTTCGGCGGGTGGACATTTGCGAATTTTGATCAAGATACCTTGAAACGCCCAGAAGGAAATTTTAGGCCAAATCGGAGAGACTTTCGCATGAAAACACAGATAGATTATTCAAGGAATAACCAACCAAAGAACGCGGCCAATTCTTTCTCAGGGGCTGGTTATTCCTCGGACCAGGAGCATGGATTCCATCCCCAATCGACTTAACGTCCAAAATTTAGTGGAAAATGATACCCTTGATCGCCAAAAATTTCGAAGATACATTTTTCAAAATGCACATTTTAACCCCTACACCCCCTCTCCGGATTCGGTCTGATCGTTCTGAAAATTTTCGAGGAGCATCCGGAAGCGGGTCCCTGACCAAAATTTCAGATTTAAAAAAAATTGTCTACTACCAAAATCTGCATGGACGGCTTACTGCTTACTTTGTTTATTTTGATTTGGACACCTTGAAACACCCAGAATAAAATTTTGTGCCGGAACGGGGAGATCAACTGCATGAAAACACAAAATGATTATTCATGGAATGACCAACCAGAAGCTATACAACATCGTTTTATAAAACATTTTTTCAGTTGAATAACATTTGTTATATTACTATTTGTAACATGTTTTGTTACTCGTTTAGATCCACCTTTCCTCTTGCATGATTAATCTCTTTTATTTATCTGCCTTCGTTTCATACAACCTCTTCCTTACTGCCGCCTGTAGATAGACAGTTGGCTCTCAAACTGTTTTGTAGCTGCCTATAATTCTATGCACCCCTCTCTGTTGTAATGTTTTCCGTAGTTAGCAATACTTCATCGGCATCAACCTACTAGAGGAATATTGAGTGGATTATTGCCATGAGAAGCAGTCGTTCACAAGGTCTTAAGACAAATGTAGTCCAGAGTAACTCGGAACTATTGGTCACCTCCTCCAATACCTTTCTAGGTAAGTAGGATACTAATGAGATGAGGTTCTGTTGAGCTGATCAGCAAATGTCAACATTTGCCGCACATAGGAACATTTCTTCTGGAATAACTCGGTTGGAAATGAAATGATGATGGTACTTTTTTATTTTTATTAGATTTCTTCTTACAAAAATGATTGAGAATGTGATCGCGATCGAATACGTTTTTTTTATTTTCTTGCTTTTGAACGTTCACTCAGCCTCAGTCACATCAAAACAACAACGTTAACTCTTAAACAAGATGAAGTATATGGAGAAAATAATCATTACGTTAATCAATACTAAAGTGAGAAGGTATATTTAATCGTACGAGTTCTAACCTTCAAGGAATGCGGGATTCTCCCGGAAAAAGAATCGACAGATAATATAAAGCCGTCTAGAAGCGTGTTATGAAACCCTTGAAAAAATACGAGTAGCAAAATACTGAGTGCAATTATCGACCTAGTGAATACAACTTTGCTCATGCAAACTGCTACATTCTCATGGCCCTTAAAGTAATTACTATTTAACGTATTTTCGTCGTCTCACGTATGAATCATCACTGAAATGCGGGTCAATCTGAATATGTAATCGTTGGACTGAACGTGATATGAGGTGACACACTCGTTTCCATTTTCACATCAAAATTCTTCGACCTTAGGTCTCGATTCGCTGATTGTGTTGCGCTGGTAGTATTACATGTTCCTGACGTAGCTGCACATGCTGAGCCAGATTCTTCAACTTGATTGATTTCCACGACTGTTGAGACTTCATTCACCTCTTCCATCGATTGTGATTGTGAAATACTGTCGGCACCATCATCAACGTCACCTGTGTTAGATGATCCTCCATCATCAACGTCACCTGTGTTAGATGATCCTTCATTGCCATCGTCACCTGTGTTAGATGATCCTCCATCATCATCGTCACCTGTGTTAGATGATCCTTCATTGCCATCGTCACCTGTGTTAGATGATCCTCCATCATCAACGTCACCTGTGTTAGATGATCCTTCATTGCCATCGTCACCTGTGTTAGATGATCCTCCATCATCATCATCGTCACCTGTGTTAGATGATCCTCCATCATCATCATCGTCACCTGTGTTAGATGATCCTCCATCATCATCATCGTCACCTGTGTTAGATGATCCTCCAGCCTCACTGCCACCTACATCATCATCGTTTTGTGAATTAGCAATTCCACTATCTTTCTCCTTATCTTCCATTTGAACTGCTGCTTGTTCTACAGCGGATGGTTCTGGACACACGCATTGTACGCTTTGTGAACACGAGGAGCAATCAGCGGTTTTTTGGGGTGCAGCGACGATCAATGCTATGCAGGTTGCAAATAGTAGGCCAAACGTTCCTGCCTGAAAATGAAAAAGGCAATAGTAAAAGAAGAAAAAAAACCGCTGGAAATGGACAAATCTTGTAAAATTTCCGGATCTATCATATCATACGTTTTCCGAGTATGATAGGGACATTTTTAAGATAATTGAGAATTTTCCTACGCAATCTGAGAAAACCCCAATAAGCTGACCTCATGATTTATGGCCCGTTCAATTGAATGTTTCGAGTTAACTGTTCCATTTCTTACTGAGCTCAGGTAAAACAAATAATAAAACATTTTTCATTATTAAGTGTATAAGCTTCGGTTGTCACATCGTCGTCATTAAAAAAACGCTGAAAATTCAACGCTGAAACTTTCACAGGGGTTGGTAATTCCTCGGACCAGTCGCATGGAGACTATTTTAAGTCGATTCATCGTCCATAACCTCTTCTGGCGGGTGCCAATCAATCCGGGACGTGTCTCATTGGATTCAGCGTCCGAAATTTAGTTAAATTAATTTTTCGGAAAACACATTTTGACCCCCACGCTCCCCCCAATTATTGTAACCTTGCCTTGGTTATTAGCTTGTTAATATTCATCGTACGACTCCGTTTTTTGAAAATCGTTTGCTCGCTCTTTCAAATGTGAAGTAAAAAACCTTGTACTCACATGCTCGAGATGAGGATTAGGCTAAATATTTCTTCATTTTGAACTACAAACTACAGTAGGAAATTTTCGCTACTTATTCCACGATGGTTTATTATTCTTGGAGATCTCGCTCGTTTGGGAAAATGCTTCATTCATCGAGGTCTCCTAAATGAGTAGTTAATTGAAAAAAAAAATGATGTAGACAAACTTTTTTTTTTAATAATGTAGCTACCAATGTCCAAAATACAATTATTGACCCATAGGTCACTCTGTATTGTACTATGATGTGCAAAAACCTACTCCGAACCAATACCATCCAATTCAGCGTCTATGCATTAGTGGAATATAATTCTCCCCACGCCCAGATCTATTAAAATCTCGACAAACCAGTTTGAAAATAACCATTTCATTCATACCTTGCCTCCATTTTGGACGGGCTGGCTAAAAATCAGTGAATAAAAAGTAGAACCCGTCTATTTACAAATTTGCTGACTGTTTTGTGTGTTTTAATGATTTTCTCGGCCCGGGAGTGGGAGGACGTTACGTTGAATTGAGGGTTTAGGTTGGTTATTCCTTGAATATAATATTAACCTATGCAATCAAACCCATGGTCATGAGGGGTCAACCATTTCATGATGTCTATATCAATGAAGGTGAAATGTCCGTCCGTCGTCTACGCCAATTTCAGTCGTAGAAAATTTTCTACAAATCTGAAATTTTGATCAGGGACCCATTTCCGACTTTAGTTGGTCCTCAAATCAGCCCAATTGACGCAATTCGGGGGGGGGGGGGGGGGGGATTTAAAAACGCGTTTTTTAAATAACGGATTTTTGAGATTCCTGACGATCCAGGCGTGGGAGATATCAGTTTCACTAATGAGTCCGAAACACTCCATACTCACTGTTTTCCCCGTTTTCCTCATGCTCCTGATCTAAGAAATAACAATCCCATGTTTTTGTTTTCAAGTTTTACATTGTGAAAAATGTTGAGGTGTTCAACAGATAAAGCCTTGAAATGTGGGAAGTTTTGAGAACTGGATCGAGCAGGCTGTCCTTGGCCATTTCACAGTTTATTTTTGACTTGCACACCAAAATCGACGCATTTGCCGAGAACGTAGTTTATAGGAAATTAATGAATATTACTTACGTGCTGGAAATACATGATCGTGATGAATTAACCTCAACAGTTACTTGGTAGAAGTCAGTCCACTGTACAATCTGACGAGAGAGGAATATCACGGGTTTATATATTCGCACTGGACAGCTTATCAATCGCTTATTCACCTGCGAGGTCCATATGATACGGCAGCACACCACCATAGTATGAGTTGCTCAGGTCAGCGTAGGAGGTGATAACAACTAACTTCCCCTTGAATACCATGAGTAAGAATGACGATTGATGAAGGTCACGATTGCCTTCAGTGATGTATCAACTGTATTTTGGCTGGTTCTGCGTCACAATGCGGTAATGAGTCACTTTCTTATTTCTATCCACCATGCGTTTTTGTTCCTATGCAACCTGGAGACTTATTCATCTTCCTCGTACGAAGATAAGCTCTGTTTGCTAACAGGTAATCGCAGCTCTTAGTTTTCTCACGGAACCAGATAAACTCCCGAGCAACATGGCTGCTTCGTGGCAGTGTCACCACTCTCAAGCAAGTTTTTGTGGAAAATTTTCTCGGCTATATCTTCTCCTGGCTATTATTGTTTTGCGTTGTGGTAGAAATTCGGTGTGTGCAACCGCCCTTCAAATTATCATGAGGGTAAAGCTTGATGCCTCCTTCTTATTGATGAGGCGTGCCTTCATTTTTTATTCAAAAGTTTGTTGTTGCATTATTGATAAGATTACCTACCTACCTACCCATACTGTATTGCTTTAGTTGCAAAAAAAAGTTTTGCGAGTAAAGTACATTAGTAGCTTCAAATATTTTCCAACTCTGATGATGGTTAGCTCTAAAAGAAGCCTCCACGTAGCGCTGGTGTAATAGGCAATAATTTTCCATTACTTTGACTCTTATAATTCTTCAGTATATTTGCGGTAGTAGGACAGGAGTATGGAAGCCATCGTGTATTTTCTCAACACAATGACAACCTTCTTTAGAAACCAGTCAGTCAGGGCCGTTCATCTTCATTGGCAATGTCCTCTCGAGTTAAGGGGTGCTCATCATCACGCTCACGTTTCACCTATATCCGTCCGTGACTGAAGCTCTGTAGGCTTTTTCTGAAACTTTGAAAACGACGCGTATTTCCGCAATATTACGTCAAATTTCTCACTAGAAGCCATTATTAGAAAGAAATAAGGACCAAAATCAGTCTAGTTTAGAACCGAAATCAGTGTACTCTCCTATTGAAACGATTAAGTTTCAAGTACCAAAAACTCCGAGTATTGAACGCTAAGTATTTAATGTAACTTCTTAATCCACACATTTGGTTACCTTTCGGTAATTTGTATGAATAACTTGATTAGGCTACGATTGAGAGGTTTCATTTGATCAGTTGTCGCACAGGCTGTGATCTTAAAATGGGGTTCGTCTCTTATAGAAAGTGGTCATCTCTCATCCCTCATCGTTTCGACAGGGATGAGCACATATCGAATATTCACTTTTCATTCCTGGACGGTTTGTTCGTTGGCCTAAATCTACACCAAAGTTTATAGAAAGTGTCAATAAATTGGATAATTATGTGGACAGTCTATCCTCGTAGTTGGTATAGAAGTTACTAGCAACGTTGACCGTATGTTTATATCTACCCCATTTAAATATTTAGCAGCAATCCCATTCAAATTTTCCACATTACTAGTACCTGTATAATTTTTTGCTGAATCACCTTCTTTTTAAGCCCTTTAAATGATGATTTTCGCTAGCCATACTCCTCGGGGAACAGAGGTTACGATGGTTCTAGGAAGATGATAGATACTTGCATGAGTTCCTGTTTATTTTTCTGCTGTGTACCAGCGATGGCTCTTGGTCGTTAGTTCAGTTTTGATTGGACTTGATCTTCAACGCATCCCTCAACTCCAACCCTTGTTCCAAACATCCCATCCAAACTCCAGCCAGTTTTATGAATTCCGTTATTTTCTGTGAAAGAAGCTCTGTTATTTTAACATCATTTTCGTGTATTTCGTAGCCTGTATCTTTACGAATTCCCTTCCACTAAATGTTCCCCATATGAGTAAACTGATGGATTTGTTGCGTCGAAACTAATTTGAACAGATCACCACGAAACGAAGTTAGCCCCTATACATCAATCTCGCTTGTGTGTGATTCTACCTGTCCTATTTCAACAGCCACTCTTATGTGCATTCAAAAATTAACGCAATGCGCAAGTAGCTCAATCAACGATTGCCGTGTTCTGTGCCTGGAGTGTCAGATGTCAGGGAAGCACGGATAGCAGGGAAGAATCAGGAGACGGCACACTATTATCGACTCCAACAGGCTGTATGTCAAACCATTTCTCAAAATAATGATATGAAATTTGAGGAGACAACATACTTGTGGAAGTTATGATTTTGGAAGATGAAAGTGTTTTTAATGGAGTATGTGGAAACCATGTTTCCCCAGTTTTACTGGTGGTAAACGAAGCTCGTTGCTCAGAAGGGTGTCACAGGTGTTTCCCTACCCACTCGTCAGTACCTACCATACAGCCCGCAGGGAACGTGAAGACTGTCAGGGTATTGGTGGGGAACTAGGAGATAATTAGTTAGTTTAATGCCTTGTGAAAGCAATGTGCGTGGTAGACGAGAGGTTTGTATTTAAGCAGGTTATTAATGGCTCGTAACACTCGACTGTTTGACTCATGATGTTGAAAACATGAACGGCTTTGGGAAGGGGGATGAAGAGGGGGTGTTTGAATTATGTAAATCCCGCTCCCTTATATCAAAGGCATCAAGGGCAAGGAAATGAGAGAGAGAGAGAACGTTCCCTTCGATCTGTCGGGAGTAAATAATTTAGGAGCATCAATGCAGCAATCTAACCTTCTGGCTGAGTGATAACTAATTAATTGTTGAGTCCATTGCTCCAATGATAGAGCAGTTATTCTTATTTTCGGGTCATTAAAATATAATTCTGCTCCTTCGCTTGGGTTGCGTCATCTCGTTATCAGTCTCCTCAAGAAGTTAAGAAAAGAAAATCTTTTCAGGAACAAATGCTACACCTTCAACAATGTTGACCTCTAGAATACATTCCGATGCAGACTTTGAACCTCAAAATTGAATCAGCCACCAGTTGGCTCCCGAAACTGACCATTTTTTGATGAAGTCGTCAATCAATCTTTCTCTAATAATTGTATCCAATTAGAGTTTTGGTCAAAACAACGTTCTGTTGATTTTTGGTAGGAAACGTCGCAGCACATTTGGACCGTGGCTCGAGGTTTCGGGTCCCACGGTGGACCAGAATAATTTTAGTTTATCCCTTGAGGCTTGGTGACGGTGTTTGGTCCAGAACCAAATGGGGTTGTATCTAGTCTTGATGAAAACCTACGGATGAGACTTTCTACCTTTTTAGTTTTCATGAATCCAATTAAAATCAACCTCTAATGTCGTTCCTTGTGTGGTTTAAACTGAAGCTTCGCTCCGTGTGTCGACCGACCTCGTCCTCTACTTGAACGATCGGGAGTGAAAAATGGTCAAAATCCATGCAACTCGTTGGCGACAGCCTGAGCCCATGAATTAAATTCACAGCGGCACTCGGATCGTGTTAATTTGATGCGGTGATTTTAATGTTGAATGCGGCCGCGGTAGTTAGCGGCGACGAAGGGTGTGGGCTTCTCAGCCATCAATCTTCTGTTCCGAGCCCCTTCGCCTGCTCTAGGCTGCCTTCAGAGGAACTAAGTTGATATATACCTTTAGTTCACCTGACCACGATAACTAATTTAACCATAATGTTGCAGAAGTGGATGGCGAGGAGGGCGGGCTTGAACTACCAAGCCCAGCTTCCCTCCTCTTGCTTCAAGTTTTCATTTCCTGTTGAACCACCTGAATGGAAGGGGGGGGGGACGTTATTACCAGCCATCTTATACGGTGAGGGGAAGTAGGAGATGTATAAGCTGTACTACTGTGGTGAACTTACATATTTTGTACACACCACACATCACGAGTGTGAATCGTGCCCTTGCGTTACACTTCCATCTCAACAATTTAGCCATTCGTCACCAGCCCCGCGTGCTGTAAAACCTGACCTGAAGGTATTAATTACAGGATACCCTGCATCCGGCCAGATACATTTGTGTAAACATACTGAAAAGCCCGTTTGATACCTCCCATCGCTTTCTCTTGCTCGCCTACTCACTTAGGCTCCCCACACAACTGGTATGGGGAATACATTAGTATTGACGTGAGTTGGGTGCGAAATGATGGTAACATTTTGGAACGTGTGGACGGAGCGATCTTCTTTCACAGTTCCCTTAACTACCGGCCGAGACTACGGATAAACGCAGATGCATTGCAAAAGCACGTTGGCCCGAAAACCATTAAGCGTCTTTTTCGAGGCCTCTCTCCAGAACTTACAACCTAAACCCGTAGAGGGAATTTTTCTTCCAGCTAAATAGAAGCTTGTGCATCGGGAAAACTTTGAAACGCATGACGATTTCTTGAAGGAAAAAAAATAATAAATGGAAATATTCAAACAAGAGCTGATGCAGATACCTTAATCATATTGGATCACTTATGGGGGAAATACCAAAGATTGCAGAACATTATGCAATAATTATTCATTAAGGGAAAAATTACCTAGTCAGACTATTTTATCGTTCTAAGTGCTATATGTATATTAAATTGATCTTTAAAAAACGCCGATTCGGGTGACTTTATTGGTTTTCTATCCGTGAAACGATTCAACAGAACTTTATTATTTAAAGCTTGCTGATGGTTCACAAAAAAAAAAAAAGTGATACATTTATATTCCGTAGAACCCAAATTCGTGATAATAAGTGGGCTCATATCTAAGGAAAAGTGTGAAAAAAGCGAATTTATTTACAGGGGTTGGCTGTTTCTTGAACCAAGAGCATGGGGAAAATGAGGAAAACAGTTTGTGTCGAGTTTCCCGGACTCGTTCCAATCGATTCAGTGTCCAGCACTTAGTGAAAAATAGGTAAAAATAGGTCAAATTGTGTTTTTTTCAAAAGATGGATTTTCCACTAATTTTCGGACGCTGATTCGATTGGAATGAGTCCGGGATACTCCAAGTTCACGATTCTCCCCCATTTTCTCCACGTCCCTGGCCCCACCCCTGTGTTTTTGGTCAAGACATCATGAAACGTCCAAAAAAAATTGTTGGGGCCAATCGCACACGGTTGATGGTCCCTTGGTTATGATTAGGTTGAAGGTTCAAGGTATAACCAACTGATAACGGAGTTGGTATGTGCTGGGTTAATTTGGCCCAGCAGAAACAAATTAAAATGAGAATGTTGTATGGAGGAAAGGAAAATAAAATACACGTTCTAGCGTTCTTTTTTTTCTCAATGTTTGTTGAAATAAGGGTAATGGAATTCACGTTACCTACTCTGAAAGGATCTCCTATATTTGCGGTGTTTGATAGTCATAACGGACACCCTCCCCCCTCCAACTCCCGAATGTTTAGGATTTAATTTAGGAATTAACTGGATTTGAAAAATGTTTGCAATAAATAGTCTTTTGATAGAGTGCATTGCTATTCTACGTTCGATACCTATCCACACAAAAACGGTGAACTATTATGCATAAATTCAAATTATTTCGCTTTTTCGGGCGATTCTACGAAAAATCAGGTGATCAGATGAATCCTATACTAGGGAATTTACGAGGAGGCAATTCTTTGGGTTAAGGAATGAATAATAGTTTGGTATAGAAAATTATGGGCAGTCCGAATCTGTGAATAGGTGCTTAGTAGACTTCCGTGGAGAAATATGAATGCCGGTTTGATGTATGTGAGTTCAGGTCCGTGATTTCTTTGTCGGGTGGCTCATGGAGGCACTGAGGACCAGGGTTTGAGAGGTCCTCCCGCTCCCACTACTTCAGTTCTCATCTCGAGCGATAACTAACGCTCTCATCCGCGGGGAAACAAAAGGCCCGTCGTCTTGAGAAGCAGATGCGTGGAAGAAATGAGCCGGTGGATAAAGGAAGGGGCCGGAATCCAGGGAAAGGAAGAGCTCGTCGTGATAAAACTACTCTACGGGAGCCCCCCCCCCCCCTCCCGTACCCCCACAACCACTCTTTCCCTCACGAAATATCGCGTCCCTTCTCCAAAGAGTGTGAGTAAGAAAGAGGGTCTTGAACAAGCTGAACACTCGGTTTCGAGTTGCCTGCTTCCTCGGCTTGAAGCGTCAACCCGCATTTCCCGCGATCAGTGTCGGTCAAAGGCTCAGGAAACTGGAATCCATGTTCAGGCCTACGACACGCTGTGGAATGATCAGGCTGGTTATGTTATGTGTAGACCCTGAATCCTAGAATGGATTTCATTCAGACAGTGTCAGGAGGTAGTTCAGTGGAAGAGACTGCGGATGACCTTTGGATTTCGCGCTCCTCAAAACAAATAAATTGAGTTTATTTACCAGTAAAATAATGCTTTTTCATGTTTTTATGGTAGCCTCAGTCATGTATTGTTGGATAATTGTTTACGCCTGGCTCGCTCAGCAAGAATTGCTGTCAGTTCTTTAATTTTTAATTTGCTGATTGAACTGCTCTCTCTACAGTAACGTCGGAACGCGATGCCTGAAACCATTGAAGAGATGGTGAAGGAGTCGTTGAGTGTAAAGTAGAAATTTGTTGGACCTGATGACTTTTCAGCACAGTCGCTTTAAGCGCTCATGCGCTTGGAGATACGATAATACCGGTGACGACTCATTTTAATGTTTCTGTGCGACAGGACCTGGATTTCTTTCTGGAAGAAGGCCCTCATAAAGTCACTACCCAAATCAAAAACATAAGCGACTGCTGCCGATTTCCGAGCGTGTTAGTTATCAATTGTCAGGGGGTCTGTGCGGGCTATCGACTCGATAAGTTTAATGAATTGATGTGCTTGTACGGCCGAATATCATTCAAGAGCTACTCACTCCCTACACTAGACAGTGACTAAATCTTCCCTGGGAACCGCGAAGTAAACGAGGTGAATTATTGTCACCAATTAGATGACGTATCGATGCCATAATGCGCTTGGCTTTACCAAGTTGTCTCTGTTTCTTTCTCGGTATTTTGCTTTATTGTTCCAAATTGTCATCGCTCCTCCCAGAGTAAAATGAAAACTTGGCACATAATTAATTCATTTTAATCGTAAACCATCATTAGAACTAACTCTTTTAGATGAGAAATAGAGCGGGCGCAGAAATATTTCCACGTTCAGCACTCAAACTTGCTAGTTTCCTCCCAAATAGTTTCCTGACTGCATTCATCGAATGATCCTGATAATCCAGAGTACCTATTGATCAGAATCGTGATTCTACTATTCTGGCTTGCAAAGAGCTGCGATTACTGACAATTTACTCATGCAGAGTGAACTTGGAATTATTCGTGTTTTGAAAAAGATTATCAGAGGCGATTATCGGTGAAAACCGAACATCAATATAATCACACTAAGAAATGGCAGGAGCTCTCGTTTGATTAATAATTTATGTACGAAGAGATACAACTTGTTGCTCCTCCATTGGGAATAGATTAAAAGTTCAATACTACGGTGGAACATCGTTACATTTCGAAAAACGCTGAAATTCTCCCACGATTGTTTATTATTTTAGGTAGACCGTGTCAAGCAATCGGCTCAACACCTATTCTAACCGATCCAATGTCCAAATATTAGTGGAAAATGATAGCCTGGACGCAAAGGTCCTCAAAAACCACTGGGAATTATTTTCAAAATACATATTTTTGCACATTGTTTGAATGGTTTTGAGGACCATCTAGAGTCTATGAGGAGGATCAGAATTCCAGATTTTCACGAAAATTCCTTTTACCAAAGAACGGCGTTTGTTTTAAAATCCAGACTTCTTGAAAGGCAAAATGTAATGTTTTTGGGCACACTATGAGAACCTTAGGCTTTAATATTAAATCAAAACATGGATAAACCTTTTTGCTTCATCTGCGGAATTTCGATGAGTTCATGACGACATCTGTTGTTGATTCTCGACCGCTGTCATAATTTCCGATTCAAGCTACTATGCAAATAGAAAAGTACGAATCCTCTTCCATTTAAATTGGATAAGGCTCGAGTCAATCATTTCGATTCGATGTGTGAGCCAATCGGCGAGTTTGGCTGTTTAGGTCAATCAACTGATCAATTATACCGTGGAAGCCTTGCGAACTAGAATAGCCTCCACAAGTTTTGAGGGTGGCTTCGGTTTATTCTACTAATATGACATTAGCAGCGTCTGTTGTTCGGAATACATCATTTTGAGGGAGAGTATTTCAAAACCAAATAATGTCCTTGTGAAAATTGAGCTTAACCATACTGATAGTTGAATGAATATAATTACCATCTTATCTGTGTTAAATTTATCATTGACGTGCTATTTGTTTCTTGTTGCAGGTAAATGCTGTTGTCTTTGGCGAAGTTTGATGGGAAGGTGAGCATGTATTGGCTACTGTGAATATATTGTCGAGACCCATCACCTCGTGACAGAACATCGGTTCTGAATCAAATCATAAAATCAGGCTACGTTGTATTTGCTCTATCGTAGGGTCAGAATCATTCATAGGTTCAATATGTCGTATAGACAGGTTATGAGGAAGGTCTCTACCGCTATGCCAACCTCAAACTCTCACCCGCGTCAAATTCCTTCAACCTGCCTACCAACCAATTCCTGCCAAGCGAACGGAACCTCCATGCGGTCGGCTCACTCGACCCCTTTTGAAATAAGAAGCACGAGGGAAAAAGGCATCCACTGAATAAATCTCGAAGGGCAAAACTTTTCGCCTGTCAAGTCACCCTACTTCTGGAAGGAGAGGATATTGAGTACGGTTCCCCGGGAAATCATTAAACCAAAAAGAGGTCTCGCCGAAATATTAAACAGCTTTAGGTTCGGTCGATGAAGCACCAAGTTGACGCGACAGGATAACTTGACAGGAGCAATTGATATGTTTTTCATGAGTTTGTACGCAAACCTAAGGACAGGGGGTTTATTTCAAGTCGACGTTTGTTGCTGATTACTCTACAGGCTACAGCAATCGTCGCACCTTGTAATAATAATTAAACCGACTCTGGTCAATTTAACGGCTATTCGGTATATGCAGGTCGTACATTGGGTATGACAAACGAAGGAAATGAAGCGGTTACCTGACTCGTTTGCGCTTCATCGACTCACATTACAGGACCTACTATGTGTTTGTCTGAGAGGGCGCCCACTCAACAGCAAGGGTCACAGTTGAACCCTCAGTCACCCCCACGAGCTCTCCTCATATTCTACATATAAAATTATTAAAGCAATATTAATTAGTAGTTTGCATGCATTGTGGAACCCGCGATTATTGAATCAATCGGGCGATTGGATCGAAATGCCCTGAAACGGATCAGTCGTGACCGTGAGCATTCCAAATTACTCAGTTCGTTATTACAACAAATTGTTCATTCATACGAGTGGTCATGGCCACTAAGTATTAACGCCCCTTTGCGTCCATCCAGGAATGAATATACTGTGCTCATAAATAAGTGTGAGCTCGGAGGAAATTGGTGTAAATTGGACAATTCTTCACTAATATCTCAAGAACCTTTGATCTGAGGTCGGAATCCACTAAGTGCATAATTGGACTATATTAGAATTGTAACAAAAAGCGGGAGTTTTCAGTATTTTAGTATTTATTTTGTATATTTATTCAGTTGTATGAGTCGATCATACATGATTGAAGCTAATTAATAAAGGGCGTTTATCCACTAAAAGTCGCTTTCTGTCATGAAATAGCTGTCCAAACCGTTTGGTTTATATATTTTTTTGAAAAAAGGACTTTTTGGGATCAGCGCCCTCTAGGGGCGGCACAGTCCTCCACCCTGAGCTTGCTGGAGAAAGCCCATCGATGATGACCTTCTATGCCCCCGTGGGCACATAAAACTAAGATGATCGAGTACCTGGGTTAAAATAGTACGAGTATAATTCAAAATATTGAAATAATGCATAAATGTATTCGTGCTCTTCCTCCTCGCATTCCAAAATCACCGCCTACCTTTCGGACCGACAGAGACCCTCAATAGCAAAATTTCGGCCTAAAAATTTAATTTGAGTGCCTTGAATGAAGACAGGATGGATGATGAAGACAATTTTCAAAATTATTCTTGGATATTTACTAAGCCCTATCATTTTCACACCAAATTATGAACGCTAAATCGATCGAAATAAGCCTCGAACCAAGTTAAACGCTTTATTAGAAGAGGTTATGTGCTAAACAATGCGTTTTCAAATGGTTATCTACTGTAAGTAAATTTGGAGCGCTTTTTACCTACTATTTTCATTTACGTTCAGCCAAATACAGTCATCCTAAACTATATCTAATTAATACGACGTAATTCGAGTGTAGAAGAAATATTGTTCGTTCAGTGCCTGGAAAATGTATGAGCCTAGGCGTTGAATCACGAAAACTAATGCATGATCATTTTAAATCTAAAAAAACTTGAGAAAATGGTTCAGAATTCAGTGAACAGCTGCACTCAACTTTATCTTACTATGAAATTTAATTTAGCGTCAGAAGCATACTCTCTTTCAAGATGTGAACAATGTTCGTCAAGAATCAAAATTTCCATTTGCATTCTGCGTTCTAGAGCCTCCTAAACAACTTTCGTGTTTATTGGGTCTCCCACCATGTTGGTTTGAATTATGGTGAAGAAATTTTCAGGATTTTGCATGATTGTATTGTTCACGTTACGAGAAAAGGTTTTGGCAGAGTGAATTTCTTTGGACGTCATTCGACGTTCGGTATTTCTACTAGTTTGATTCCAGTGATTTTGTTAATTCCCCATTTTGTTGTACTAGATTTATTTAATTTTACTATATGAAGGTAGTCACCAGCACCAACGACGTGGGGAGAATTGGATAAAATGAAATGAATAAAGAAAGTAAAGAATAAGGAGAAAATTGCAAATTTTTAATAAACTGATTCAAACCTGAGCTTAGTTGGAATATTTCTCAACATTCCCGATGAATTCGTAATAGATTACATTGACTATATTCCGAAAAATCCATTAGAAAGTCAGTCTGGTTGCAGCTGGATGGCTGGAACTTCTTCAATTAAGTTTATGGAAGGCATAACTCAACGAGGAAGATCATAATCAACGATCAAGAGCCCGGAACTCCCTTTTAGAGACCCCATTCGTACGAGTGTTTATTTTATTTCGGAGAAACTCAAATGGAGGATATGAAGTGCTTCCTCTCCTCCCGCCCCGACGATATACGCTATCTGTCATAGTCTTGGAGAGCCGCCAGAGGTCAGGGCCTCGTCGGAGGTTTTCGTGGTACAGCTTTGGATACGCTAAGTTCTCCTATCATCACTGAGCCAACGGCAACTTGAGCTAATAGTCCTCCAATTTATTCAACCGTTTCGAGATTTCGCCTCTTATTTTCTATTCTTTTCCCCAACTTTTTCCTCGTTGTCCCCACCACCCTAATTTAGCGTTTCCTTTTTCGTTCTCAGTACCTATTTAATAAGAACGAAAAGGTTTCCTTTGTCCGTAACGACTTTGTAGAGGTTGCCCAGCTGATTTTCTGTATTTCGTTACGTAACAGCACATTTTTCATCTCCTTGATTGTTTCTTTGTGCGGAGATGAGAAAAATGTGTGGATAATTGCATCCATTAATCATTTTGGGTTCCGAATAGGCATGTTCATGTTACTCGCGGAAATAGCGGCCAGATAAATAGGATCCTAAGAGCGTTGCATCTTTTGGAGTTTATCATTAAGCCCTTCGTGCCAAACTTTGTCAAACACTTGCTTAACGTCGAGGAATATGGCAGAACATAGTTTTTGCTCTTCACGAGCTTTTTCAATTATAGTCAAATGACATGAACTACTGTATTACTCATTAGAGTACCCCATTTCAATGCCTTTATATGAAACTACAAACGTTAAAAAGTACATTTCCTAAGGAAGGCCGTCAAAATGAAGGGCGAAGGTGCCCGTTAAATAAAGCTAGTCAAATGTCTACAATTTTCGTTGGAACCACCCCTGAAATGTCTTAGTGTAGCCTTATTTTGAATCAACTTGATGAGCAGTTCATCTTTTTATGGCCCATCTCTCTCGGCTGAGTTCCATATCCTTCAGCCATCATTTGCCCTAAAACGTATTTTTCTTTTAAATCTCTTCTGTCTTAAGGTTCTCCTTCTTCTTATTCCACTAAGAGTGAGTTACAGTGGTGAAGACTCTCGACATAACTTTAACTTAGAGCTATGTTTCGAAGAAAACCAAAATATACTCGTGTGTTGAGCAAGAATCTTGAATATTCATTTCTTAGTTGCTGTTGTCGTCGCTAAAGAGAGAGACTTACATACAAACCATATGAAAATTACTTGAGACTCATTCACAAAAACAAAAGGATGGTTCTTACACATTACTCAGAGTTGTAGGTTATTCAATGATCATTTCCGCTAGTATAAATGCGGACCGCATGCATGATATTCGTTTATACTGCTGTTCACACCGGTTTAGCCTATGCCCAAGTGACTACGTCCAACTGAGGATGACATGCGTATCTGAAAACGTTCTGGCTTATTATTATTTTTTAAATAATACATACACCTTTGAATGTATCTACCAAATGGTCTACCGATCTGGACTGCAGTTCCATCCTCTCCAGTAACAACAGCGTGTGCGATTGTCACAATCACCAATGCAAGGCAGCTGAGACTGATCCAGATTTAATGAACCAAGGGCTGAGATTTCTAATCATCCAGCTTCTCTTACCTGTTCTCATAGATTAACGAGACGTTTGGGTTTGAGTGAATACAACATGATTTGTTTCAGGAGCTCGGACGTCCTAGGCCCCCAGATAAAATACGTATAAAAAAGATTTACCGAGCTATTTGTGAACATTTAGGGCATACGGAAAGGGAAAACAATGATCGGTGGATAAACATGGGTGAGAGGGAGATGATCGGTGCTTCCTGTTTGTCGAGCCGACCGCACCAGATGTATGAACCTGCCGTTGATCAACACGTCGACCGCCCTCAAGTGGTGTGCGCTCTATTATTAAATCAACCAGTTAGGTACGCCGTGCTTACACATCAACTCATCCCGTGTTGTGTGCTCGAAGGAAGTTTGAAACGATCGAAAGAGAGCGGGTTGGTAATGGAAAAGAATAAGTAATCCTTCTCAGACATCCTTAGCCGTCCTCAGACGTTGTACGATCCAACATCGGAAGGATCGAACATTGGACATTTGGACTAAATCGGTTTTTTATGGGTCCGGAACTCCTTGTCAATCGCCTACCCGTCAAATTTCGGCCCAATGCAGACATTTGTTACGTTATGACGACGGCAGGGACCAAGAAAGTTCCATCACCTTTACTCCAAATGCCGCTGACTCATTTTTCTGCTGTGTACAACTGTTCAAAGAAATATGTAGGTTATAGCCAGTTAGCGCGAAAAAATGTTACGTAACCGCAAATGTCAAGTCTACGTTCCATTAAAAAATATTAGCTAGCAAAGTTTTCCAGTCGAGACGAACATGTCTGATTTAGTATTGATTTTTGGTTGGTTATTCCTTGAATAATCATCCTATGTTTTCATGCAAAAGGTCAATCTTACCTATTAGCCCCAAAAAAAAAAAAAAGTTCTGGGCGTTTCAAGGTGTCTAGTTAAAAAAAAAAAACGTTGCAAATTCTTTCACACGGTTTGGTTATTCCTCGGACTAGACGCGTGGAGACTCATTTCTTCAATGAAGGAAATGAATACAGTGGGTGTGGCGGGTCCTGGACCCATTCCAATCGATTCAGGGTCCAAAATTTAGTGGAAAATGATACCCCACACGCCTAGGTACCGGAAATCTCGAAGACACGTATTCAAAATCGGTAGATAGATACCCATTTTGACCCATAACTTCTTTATAAAAAAAGATAATGCAGAAGGCTGATGATTTCATTTTTTAAACCCCTGGGGACGGGTACCTGTTGTGGTATGTGACTAATGCATGGGCAGCACAACGGTTTAATGTAGCAAATAATGACAATATACGCGAGAATTAGCTGTTGCTGAATGATTCACCTATCGTCGCGGAGGCTGAATAAATTACCTTGGCTAGTGAAGTGATTTAAGTAGATGAGAACCATATTTTCAACGTTTTATCTTCCTCTTGTTAGCTTCTTGAAACTCCTCCTGAATTCAATCCCCGTTTTCAATATAATATCGTGGGCCCTTCTTGTCAGGCCAACAACATTTAATTCAACCCAAATCCCTTTTCTGAGTATCTGATGCTTCCTTGCTCCTGATATGTTGGGCCTACTATCAAGAAATTTACTTCTTTGAAATCATTGATTTCATGGTAGTCCAAGTTATCTTGACTCGTACATCCCTAAACAATAAATAGGTAATTCACGCGGGGGGTACCAAGTTTAGGTGATGATTTTTAGGTCTTACTAGGAATGTCTCTTCGGAGAACCTTCGGTCTGGTAAAAAATGAATTAAGAGCGTTGTCAAAAGCATGACCTTCAACACAGAAGTAGACGCCTTCCGTCGTCTTCCTGAAATGGTCGGATTGAGTCTAATATTGGGTGGGAGAAGATTCAACCATTTCGACTGGCTTTACGAATATTCTGGATTCCACGGAGATTTAACATAAAATTCAATTCGAGTCCCTGCCTAATGGCCAATTACTTCCTTTGTGAAGAAACGAAAGCTGTTGGGTAAAGTTTGAAAAAGTTAAATTATTAACGAGACTCCGCTCAAACAAAAAAATATTGCATTGGCCGGGAATCGAACCCGGGTCGCCCGCGTGGCAGGCGAGCATTCTACCACTGAACCACCAATGCGCTCGTTTCTGGTTTCGTTCTGCATGTCTATTTGAGACAATGAAGGACCTGGTAGAGGATCTATTGTGATGATAAGCGGTTGTAATATAGGTACATACATTGCTACCGGTCTTAATCAGTGGCGTTTTACGCGAATTCCTACCTTTCTAACCATGTGGTTATCATTTTTTGCGGGTCGCTGGATTACTTGATCGACTTGCCTCACATGAAGATGCCTAAGTGATGATGATTATTTCAATGAATTCACTGCGCATAATCCCACAATTTTTTATTATTCTGGATGTATCTCGCTTATGTAGGAAGCACATCATACTTATAGATCATCCCAGAGCAGGTAATTAGAAAAAAGAAATAATAGCAATGAGTTTTCCAGGAATATACCTCTGTTCCATTTTAAAAAAATACTGCTCTCTTCCTACGACCATGTAATGTCTTGTCGGGCGAGAAAATCGTTCCAGGACCCCTTTGAATTCAGCGTCGAAAGTTTAATGAAATTTTACCCCACACGCCTTGTTCTTCGAAAATATAGAAAACATATTTTAAAAATACACATTTTAAACCACATGTTGTCTCTGTGTGCTGCAACAATCAATTGGGAACATTTTCACAAGAAATTTGATAATCATCAAAATTATCATTATTGTGCTACTTCAAATTAAAAAATATCAAATGTTTGGCCACTAGCCCCATTTTTAGAATAAGAATGTTGCCGTTCTTTTTTAAGTAACTTTGGAGATTTTGAAGAATAACGCAGTTTTTACACGAGAGGCATCATTTAGAATAACACGCCCTTCATTGCCTCAACGCCTGGTTTCATTACTTATACAAATATTTAATGAAAATATAACATTTTATTATTTTTCCAAATCCTAGGCTTCCATTTTATGATGATTTATTTCAAGAACCGTGCTTGGAATTATTTCTTTGCAACATGGTTTTGCGGAGAATTCGGATTAGGTACCTGAATTTAGAAGGTGAATATCCGAATTTCGCATTCCGAATCTGAAAGAAACTCTTGCGAGGGGATAGATGCCTATACTGAAAGAAGTATGGCTTTAATCCAACCACCCTGCCTGTAGGCGCCGATCCAATCGATGAAAGGTAAACGGGCGAGGATTCTGAGGAAAATTAGACGTAACGTAAAAGGTATTACGAGTACGTGGGGGGAAGATGAAACATGAACTTCACAACAATATAAAGCACTCTCGGAGGAACGCCGCTGTGAACAGTAATATTCACTCAGTCCGATCATAAGTTCAAGCGGCCTATCCTCCTAGGAGAGATTTTATTTCTCAAGGGAAGAGGGAGGCTCCTGATACGCGGGATGAGAGTGAGGAGTGAGCTAGGTGGTGGCTTGTGAAGGAGGTTATCCTGCGAAAGAGGTTACAGCTACATAAACACCGTCCAATCCTCGACTCCCTTCCATGCGGTGGCCGCATTTCCCCAACAGACTAAGCCTCCTGCAACTGACAATTCTATAATTTATAACGTATCTCTTGTTCAGAATCTGCATACTTGGGTCGCTCCAAGATGGTTGTAAGCCACTTTGAGGGAGTTCGTCAAAACTAGGGTTGTAACCTCCACCTCCAGCATGCGCTAACTATCTTGACACTCTTCGTCCGTACCAACTTACAAACTTGCCAGTGTCCCTCCCCGAGTTGCTAACGACGCGTGGTTCAGATTCACAACTAGGGCCACCCACCTGCCACTGAGACCCCCCCCCCCCCCCCACGATATCAATGCTCCTCAAACAACCTTCTCGTACGCTAACCCTCCTTCAAACTGGGTCATCTTACCTAAGTACCTCCCTTGTTTCGAAACTAAATCGTCTTCAAGAACCCATTCATCAGCGAGAGGTTAACAAAAGGCGTGACACAACCCTACCCTACTGATGGTTAAATATTCCTGATTATGTGTTTATAAATAACAGGTCTCATTTTCCACTGACTTCCAGAAGCATTGATTGAAATGTTTTACCCGATCGTTCTTGCTATCATAATTGGCTGGCCGTGAATACAATATGTCCCCCACGATCACGATCTATGGAGAAACTCAATAATACAAAAGTAACAAACTATTCTACTGTGGTTGGACACAGTGTTTCGCTTGTGTGAAACCACGGCTTTGCCCAAAACCTGCCAGATTTGGCACCTATTTTGAAAAATGTATTAAATAAAAGAAAAACGGTCCCAATTTTATTTCAAAATATCTACTTTCGCCTGTGTTTACATCCGTTTGTAGCAATCGGTCCTACACACATTATGAACAAACTGATTGATTCTGCATTCGAAAGATCATTGGAAAAGACATTCTGAGCCGAGACTCGATCAATTTCCTTCAAAATGACTATATTCATCCCTACTGCCTTCGTTCGGGGCGTCTAGGCTGAATATCTATGAGAAAAAACGCTGCAAATTCTTACATAGGGGTTGGTTATTCCTCAAACCAGGCGCATGTAGACTAATTTAAAAATAGATTCAGCGTCCATAACCTCTTCTGGTGGGCGTCAATCGGGTTGCGAGGAGCCCACACATCAACACCAGGAGTACATATGGCTGATTGCTTGAGCAATGGCCCATAATGCGTGACCTCGGTGACCTATTAAAACCGCTTTGTCCGATAAAACTACCTCGGGCAAAAAGTTATCGCGGGTAGGGATCTTGAGAGAAAATACCAACAAGAAGGATGGGCCAGATAAGAGCACGTGGAAATTCCGTTTAATTGGCAAAAAAAGTACCTTGGTGTGCTCTTATCAGTCAAAGCTTTTTTCCAGGATTATGTTGAAAATAGTATCAGCGTTAAAGCTACCTAATTAGACCTAGTAGGGTGTACACCGAGGCCCTTTTGCCACCCAACCCTCTTCAATGGCATCGTGTCCCTTTCACATTACTTTTATCATCAGGCTTGTCCCGCTCAGAAACTCCTTACGCCGCACTTGGGGGAAGAATTACTCTTCTTGTTAAATACCACACACTGGTCAGTCGGCAAGTCTTATTTTCTCAGGAACTGAGCTTTCTATCTCGTTTGCCAAATCCGTTGAGTGAAAGGACTCTAGTTGTTTAATTAGGCAAACTGGGTGGGCGTATTTAATGTGGTGATGTTTATACTGGAGAGAAAACTGTTTGGTACAATCGGAGAATCTGAATTATATGTATCACACAACTCTTATGGGCAGTCATTTCGGTTTGTTCGGACTCTCATGTCTTCTATCCCTAAATGATCAAGGGTGAGCATGCTTTTAGCGATAGTTTGCCCAAGTTTAAATGGTTAAGCGAACCGTTTTAATAAAATCGAGAGTGATGTTTGGCGGTCGATTGAGCATTCCTTGTTCAACTACCTATTTATCCACCTGTGTTTTTGGTGTTTCACTTCATAGATGAAACAAACCTACTGTTTGTAATGTGGTGGACAGCCACCACTAGCAGCACTGCAGAGGCACGAAAATCTGGACCAATCCGTTATCAAGGTCTGATCAGTCTCGTTTCGAGTATTCTACAGAATACAACTCGCAATACAAGTTTTTCTGCCGCTAATAAACTTTGATGTTCAAAAATCTTGAATGTTTGTTCCTTTAATTGTTTTCTTGGTTGATATTGACTTTTGATGACAATTTAGTTATCGATCTGGACTGACTATCACATCAGTGCGTCCGGCAGGTCATCTTTAACTTAGTTATATTTACCTTGTTCCTATGAATAAGGTTCCTTGCCCTTTACTGTACGTACCTCTAATAAGTAATCCAGCAGAACCATTCAAATTGTTTCACCATTCTAAGGATTCCAATTGGGAACACAAAATGCCACGCAATGACTACAAAAACAGATTAGTCTACAGAAAATCCGGACATAAGTAAACTAAAGAAGACATTATAGCGCAACATATGCGTTGGACAGCTACCAGGATGCTGCAAGCCACGGGTGAGGTTTTTAGAGTTAAGTGAACCAACTCTCTGAATGCATTCCTAGTTCTGGTGTGAACATGTGGCCAGTCCCTCTTCTGCGGTCAGGAGGTACACATTCCAATTGATGGAAGGTGTGAATGACGGATAAGATGACAGAAACAAATAGAACTGGGTGGACAAACTACTCGTTGAGAAAAAGATGGAATGTATATTACTAAATTAACTAAATGCCACGGTCACCATTAAATGAACTGAAGTTCGCACGATATATTTCTTCGTGTACCCGCAATTGTTGAGTTGGCGATCCTTCTCCCGTTTATGGAGAACTTAAATAGTAGCTGATCATCATTTCGTACAGAGTGAGTGAGACCCCAGACAAATTCTTATCTAGAGACCATGAATCATCATCGTATCATGAATATTTTTCAAGTGTCGGGAAGAAGCAGGAAAATATTGGACTTATCGTGTTTTTCCATAACGGCTAAAATGTATGCGCCGTCCCTTCCAATGTGGAAATCACACCGCCATTTTTCTCCGTTTAGGCGATAACCAAGCTAATTTGTTCTCGTAAAAGCCAAAAGAATGAATCATTTTTTCGAAAAGGACGATGGAAATTATTTGTTTGGTCGTCGTATATGCGAGGCACAGCGGGCGGTATGTTTTCCCTGTGGAAGCGAACTCCGTCAGCCGCAGCGGTTGGGAGAACGTGACCAATTCCTTTGTAACTATACTTTGCTAGCCTCTTATTTTTTCTTCCTTTGAAACTCCCTAAATGGTCGGGTGGGAGACAAAATTACTCCTTTATGCTGCGACTGTAAGGTTCGTTGTGGGGATATTTTCTTTTCCATTTCACCTTTCCCTGTAATAAAACCAACCCCCGCCCCACCGTACAGTGCAGCATTTTACGTTATTCTTGAATCGGTTCATTCGAACTTTCATCTGTGCTTGATCTTCTCCCTTAACTTTTCGAATGGCACGATTATGGACGATATATTCTGCAGGTGTAGGTGCACCCTAGATGAAAGGGGACGTATGAACGACGGCAGTATGAATAATCCTCCGAATGTCGGAGAAGCCTCTTTTTTGCGATTCATTTTACAGTTACCAAGCCATTACGTTTCGAAGACATGAGGTGGGGCTAGTGCAAAATTTTGCGGGGATTAATGTCGACTGATATTCGAGGCCGGTTCGAAGGTACTTCATTTGACCTGTGGACCCAGGACCTCATGAAACCATTTCAGCAACTCAACTTTGTTCGCACTTGAGTGGGGGTTAGGGATTTGGTGTTGCGAGAAGGAGGATCCACAATAACGATAACGATTGAATTACTCTACAAAAGTGGAAAAGTGCAAAAATGGCTTGCTAAATTTCGTTTGAGTCCCGTACTACGTGAGTCGTTCTAGTCCGAGAGGTTTGACAATTTGAAGATTTATCGAGTACTTTGGAGGAGAACACTTTGGATATGTAGGCACTAAGGCTTATATTGTGATGGATAGGTCACACTGGTTTCCGTTAGCCTGATAATGTGCGTGATAGCAGTTTTTTGTGGGCTCTGTGTGAAGCTTTTTACATGTCATATTGAAGAAGCATGTTCACCCAGAATCTGGGTTCTTTTTTGGTTGGTTATTCCTTGAATAATCAACCTATGTTTTCATGATAATGGTCAACCTCTCCGATTCGGCTCAAAATTTTTTTCTGGACGTTTCATGGTGTCCTGATCAAAAAAGGTCAATGTCCGTCCGCCGTACGCCGTCCGCCGTCCATTGTCCACGCCGTTTTTGATAGTAGAAAATTTTCTAAAAATCTGAAATTTGGGTCAGGGGTCTGTTCCCAGCCGAGATGGGTCCTCGAAACTTTTCAGCCCGATCGGACCAAATTTGGAGGGGGTAGGGGTTTTTTGAAAAATGGATTTTCGAGATTTTGGGTGATTTAGGCGAGTGGGGTGTCATTTTCCACTAAACTTTGGACGCTGAATCCAATAAAATTGGTCCCAGAACAATTGGCACCCACTTGAAGAAGTAATGGGTCAAATTGGGTATTTATTACCCATTTTGAATATGTGTTTTCGGGATTTCTGCTACCTATTTTTAGTTTGTTTTAGTTGAGACCTAAACTTGCACCTATTTCTCTACATTCCGTAGGTAAAATTGAGATAGTTGATGAACGTGCATTCGTCTCCCAACTACCTTAGCTGTACCGTAGTCTCATCAGGATCGGCTAAGGGAAGGGACATTGGGAACAGTAGTTATGACGGATGAATGAGTGTTTTCTCATTTTCTGTGTGTTCGACCGTAAATGGGAACTTGATGAGACTTGTTCTCAAAGGACCTCGTCGAAATGTTTTGAATGACATTGCGAGTGGGATTAGGATCATAATTGTCAGGGTAGGGAAACTGAGGGAGAAACATGGGTAACAGCCGCTTAGATAATAATTAGCTCTCGAGCTTTGCATCTTAATTTGAAGGTAATTGGAAAAGTGGATATTGAAGTGAAGACCGAAGTTTAAACTCGAAGAGAGTTGTCAGATCATCGCTGAGTGGTTGACGCACACGGTTCAAAAACCTTCATTAGTGCGTTGGAACGTGGATGATGAATTGCTAGAAGAGGAGAAGGGAGGGGTTTAAAAATTGCAGTACACACTTTGATCGTTCCCCACCGTGTTATTTTCTCTAACCTTCAATGCGGTGCTCCTTTTGCGTCTAAGGTTAATTAAGCCGTTCCTCGCCTCTTTCATTCGACTCCTTTTCCGGGCCCAAGTTTCACTATATTCGATTCCTTCATTGCGGAATGGTAGAAATAACCTCCAGTGTAGAGTACGTAGCTCACCGAAAGGGGTTTACATCTGGCCAGCCACGGAATGGTCTCAGAGCTGATGAATAAATTGAAGCTGGCCTCCTCGGTCTGGGAGAGCGCAAGACGGCAACATATTACTTAACGGGCGCCACTTGATCCTCCCAGGAGGTTTCCAGCCTAAGAAGCTATCCATACACGAATTCCCCTTAGTGAAGAACTTGGTTCGGGCCAAGTTAGCTGGTAACGGTATTTCATAATAATCCAGTTGCCCTAGTAGCAGAACTACTAAATTTTCATGCTCATTCACCTCATTGAGCTAATCCGGGCTGTACAGCGCAACCAGAAACAACCCTCATTTTTGTCATCCGTTCAACTAGAATTTTCTCCACTAATAACGATAGCAACGAAAGATGATAGATCGAGCAAAGTCGCGGGGAATGTAATTACTAATCTATCAATTCGATGTAAATTCAATCGTTCGGTAACGTCACTCAACGGACTGCTTTATTCATGAAGCAGGGTAGGATGAATAGAATTTGTAATTAGGGCGGAGAAGGATTATTTTCCAGAGCTCAGAGCTACTTCTTGTTGTGGTAAGTGTGGGTTGGTTATCACCTAGCTCTCGTATTCACTCAAGTTAAATTCTATTCGGAACGGTGATAATCCAAATCGTCGTAAAATTTTGGCAACCCGTGTGAAAGAATTTGCAGCGTCTTTATGGAGGATTGATGGTGTTAATAGGTTTGATGGACCCCAAATATTTTTTAAATTCGTTGTACGATTCGTGTAAATAACCCTAACTTCTAAGAAGTCGATGAAAAGGAGTACTGACCTGATTGTAACTCATATTAGACGCTCCGCACCGGAAAAACATCAACTATAGACGGTTTTTGTATAACATTGAGTTAACAATATACTATATAGCGGTAACGTATGCTTGGTAACATTTACGTTACCTTGTGTTCAGTTCAAATTACCTAGGTTGAGTTACCGTCGTAGGAAATACTGTCGCGCGATAATATTGTTCCCATTATTAGCAACAGTATTGTTTTCTATCGCACATATCTACTACCATATACTGTGGTTATTCGAGAAATTAGGTATCAAAGCGAATTTCAAATGAGGTGATTCGCGCCTTACGTCGTAAGTGTAGTGCCGTGATGACAGCACTTTATTACATTCTCGTCATTTTATCACACCTCAGCTCCTTCAGTGCCTTCATACGTTCCGCATACGTCCTAAGTTACCTCTCCACATATAGCGGAACCTATTTCCAAGCTTAGAGCCTCGAGATTGGAAAATTAGTGCTATCGTTTGGTCCCGGAGACCCGTTAATAATGCATTGTTGCCTCTGCAAATGTTTGAGGGTTTATGATTTGGGGGCCAGCTTACTAAATTCGTTCGATTCTACTAAGTTCATCGCTTAAAGGTATGATGGACGTTTTACATAAAATGCCTCGTAAACGTTTCACTTTACATATACTTGTATTATATATTTGTGTGCCGATACCCTACAGAATAGATTGTATGCTGTCGAGATTGTGAGAGGGGGCATGAAGAATCGCTGGCCTGGGGCATTCACCAAATATAATAGCATTCTCAGGGGGTGACTTTCTTCCGGAAAATTGATAACCGGGACGAGCCCATGCCGTAATATAAAACTCTTGTTACTGAAGGACTCCTGTCCACTGATAATTAATAACATGTAATCATATTTTTTCTCCAAAATGAGGTTTGAATTTGTTGATAAATTTGCGAATTCATTCACAATGTTTGGTTTTCCTTGGAGCAGGAGAATAGGGGTAACAGTGAGTTTGGAGTGTCCAGAACTCACTCCAATCGATACGCGTTCAACATTTAGTTGAAATGCCTCACATAGGTAGTTTACATAGGTACCCATCTTTGTAGTGCGCCAATCGGTTTGGGATTAATGGATTCACTGTCCAAAAGTTATTAGTGCCTTTACCCCACATGCCTGGTTCCAAAAAAGTTCCGAATATCAAGTTCCAAAAAATACATTTCCCCTTACCCTCTCTAAATTTGGTTTGATCGGCCTGAAAAATGTCGAGGAGCAACTAGAGCCGGGAAAAGGTAGCTGACCTAAAATTCCGATTTTTAGAATATTTTCTACCACCAAAAACGTCGTGGGCAACGGATGGCGAACGGACATTTTGCTTTTTTTTTTTTTTTAATCTAGACATCGTGAGACGTGTACTGTCCAACTTTTGGGCCTATTGAAGAGGTTGAACCCGTCCATGACCTTGGGCATGATTAAGTAGGTTGATTATTCAAGGAATAACTAACCAAAACAGCTACAATCGAGTTGTGCAGCAGTCCTGGTAAGTAGGACTCCGCACTAATCAATTGACATGGTAATAGAAAGAAAAGGTCAGTTACATAAAACTAGGTTGGAGTAATCAAGCTTGTAGTTGCATGTTTCGGCGTGATTGAGTGTATAGAGCAAGTATTACCATCAGGCCTTTCCAAATGAAAGTGGCATAATGGAATATCGATTGAGAAGGAAGGAAATAGACTTTCTCCTTTACTCCTCGAGACCTGCCAACTCTTGACCATTGTTGTAATTGATTTCGGGGCCTTGATCGCAGGAAAAGCGATTGTTTCGTTGGGCCGTTGGAAAAAGGGTTCAACTCACGCAGTCGAGGAAAAAGAGTTGGAAGTGCAACATGAGAAGGATTTTTTGGGACTCACTTCACTCATAAACTACAACTATTCGGTCAGAAGTGAGACGCACCTTTTTATGGTTCGAGACGGTGAAATGAAATTAGATTTGGGCTCGAATGAGAGAAAGGTTTGACGAAGTGGACAGCTACCATGACAGCTTGTGCGGAGGAGCGAATATCATCCCCTGGGAGAAAAGTTGGCTTCTCAGCCCTTGGTCCATTTCACTATGATTCTCACCTCCAAGCTTTTCACATTTTGTTTCGTCTTTTGCTTCTCGTGAGAGTAAAATGCCGGCTCAGACCACTGTGAGGCCCAGTTATAGTAAATGTTGACGACCAAATTAGTTTACTCAAGTTCTTACTGTTTCTTTAAGCTTTAGGAGTGTAACAATTATTGTTATCAGTGAGGTAGAGGGTTGGGTTTGCTTGAAGTGATTTGATTCGTACAATTTTTAACGGAGTGGCTTTTGCTGTTTTCCTTATCCCCTTATATTATGAAGTCCCGCTAATAAGATTTCTTTGTTCTTCATTCATATTATGAAGAATTCAGGATACCACTTTTTCGATTAATGAATCACTTTGATCGTATGAAAAGACTGTACTGAAATCTGTACTCCCCATAATCCCTCGGTAACAGCAGTAACTGTGCTCGTTTCTCACTAAACTATTGTAACTGCACAGTGGAATTGAACGACAGACTTGACCACAGAGCCAGTGACGCTTCCCTTCTTCACAGCTGACCTATCGTAATCAAGGTTCAATTGAGCACGGACTTTGTGTCTGTGCCTAGCTATTTCCACACTATGAACTCGGAATGACCGTTTTACACGTGAGAGCAAGTAAAATTGAAGCTACCTACCAGTCTCCAACGCGTTAGCTCTGGTGAATATTTGTCGGTTTGTAACTGTCTAGTCAGTCACGAGCCATGTTGCTAAATGTTTCTTGAGTTGAACGAAAACTGTTTGGAAATCGACACTTCCTTTGATTAAGGAGATAGCTTCCCTCGGAACACCTCATTCAAAGGCGATGGAACTCCAATAATCGCAATCGAATACGCCGGAGTCCGATTTTCATGATACGAATCATTTCGTAGGTCAATCTATGGGTTGGTGACTCTGTTCACTCTATTTGTGTTCATTGATTCGAAGTGGCCAACTTTGACCGGAGGACAAGACCTTCTTGGTTGCCCTAATTGACAGACCAGTCATTCAGCCATCATTTACCCATCACTCCCTTCCACGGACGATTTATGTGCAAATGTTGTTCAATTGTGATTAATTCCTGTATCCGTCATGTAACGATTCTATTCATAAATGGACCACGTTTCATTATTCAACCGTGGGAACGGTCTAGGTCGCCTTTTTAGAGAGACTACACTTTAATCATAATACACCCTTCCACCTCCACCCACAACCACGTCTCCTGTCAACTTCAACCTGGTGAAGAGACGAATCCATCATCGATCCAGAAAGGAAATGAAGTGGGACGTGCCGGAAACGAGAGAAATCTTAGGAAGGTGTTAGGCGCATGTAAACGTAATAAGGGATGTTAAACCGTAGAAGTCTATGCCTGAGGGTCGAAAGGAGGAAAGGAACCGTCTTTCACAGTAAGGGATTGATAGGCTGTAAAAAGTTAACACCCGACTTCACAAAAAGGGTCGTGTTTCCTTCAAGAAAAGGAAAACGGAAAATCCTGATGAGGAAATCTTGATGAAAATACAACGGAATCATTGTTAATCGTCTGTTCAATTTTATCTCGGCGGTCAAATATTTAAAGGATGGGGGACTGAAATTATGTGAAGAAATTTATGATGATAGTTGATGATAAAGTCATGAAACAATCCGTTAGCCTCAACTGTTGTTAATATATGTGTCAATATATGTTGTTAAGAAAAGATTCCGTGAAGGAATTCAGTTTTTCGGAAGGCAAATTGATTACCACCAAGAATCAGCAACCGCTGATGCAGCTCAAATTAATGATGCGAAAGAAATTTGACCTAAAACATCCAATCAATCTTCGTCTCCCTTAGGCGCTTATTTGTATTGGACTCCCAGTTGGTTACTAATAAAGGAAATTGAATCCACCGCACAGAACAATGAACTATCAGACGGGAAAACTCAAGAGATTCTAATAACTTAAAATATATTTAAAAAATATCGCACGAAACCTGCTGTGAAATTATGATTTGTGAGCATGATTCGATAATTTCCAACCCGGAGCACTTTGGAGTAAAGACGATTGTTGCCATTTCACCTGGGCAAGTCATGTGGATTTTCGTGGTTCTCTCGTTGGAAATAAAATAACGTAACCGAAACAAATTTTCCCGTCATAAGTGTCCGTGCTAAAAGGTCGGGTCAAAAATGTATAGGTCGGAGGGGAACCTGCACTTCGCGGCTTAATCAGTGAATCGGAAAAAGCTTCAGTTATGAACGAGTATGAGTTTGAACGACGCATTTATTACCCCATGCTCTCACCCGCTCGCTCACTCACTCTCACACAAACACAAATACATTCACACCGCACATTTTTAACCCGTCTGCCCCGTCATTTCTCGCCCAGGAGCGTACTTATTCGTGTGGAATGAAATCAAACGGCTACCCAACGAATTCCCACTACCGTTTCTCATCGCGTTAAATGGCGTTTTACGTGCTGTGTGGGATATACCGTTGAAAAATCAGGAGTAGATTAAATGCGTGTATGCAGGAACTTTCTGAGGAAACGTTAGATGTGCAACACTACATAGTGTGATAATAATAATTTACGCAACCTTTTCAAATAAATATACAATATTGATGCTAATAATGCTGTTTTTCCCCGCTGTTCGAATCTCAAATCCCTTGAAAAAGCCAGCGTACTAAGCCGGTATACATTCAAGCAGCATCCAGCCCTTGAATATGGTACATCCAGTGAATCTTCACATGTGCGTGCGATCCAAGTCGTTACTCTAATCTATTCGAGCGAGGTTTCAGTGGAGATTAGAAGTAGACTGTGATTTCCTGATTGACTGAATGTTTCTCTCCTAACACTGAAAACGCCATTCCCTAACCGAGTGTTAATATAATCACATATTTCATTTAGCTGCAATTCTTCTCGGAAATTCAGGTAGTTCATTCGAATAAAGGCATTATGGTTTCATTAAACGCGATAAAGTCCTATTTTAGTTCAGTATAGAAGTCCAATGGTAGTATGGATTCATAACAGCTAACAGGACATTATCAGACGTTGTGGATGAACTGGCTATGGAGATAGTTGAGGCTATCGGTGGGTAATCTGACGCTTCTAACCAGCGGTGACGGGTGATATCGCTAGGTGAGCCAAATTTGCAAGCCAAAAACCCAAAGAGCCCGCAGAAGTCTGACCAAATGAAAGCCACGCCGCTCAAAACTGCGCCACCCTGCAAGCCTGAAAATTTATTCAGCTGCTAATTCGACATAAGGTTGTTATTTTTACTTGATAATACCCACTTTGTATCATTAGGATCTAAAATATCATGTTTTTTCTGCGGCTCTGGATAGGACCGTCCGAGCGGTCACGCGCTAGGTGGGTCAGCTCGGGTAGGCAACCCTTCAACAAACTGAGTAATGCGGGTCTATTGTCCAATTGTTGCACAGGTGATAGGCCAGTATCTCCCTTCCTCTTAAATCCCCTACTAGTGGAAGGTGTATCCGTTTGCTGAAAACCGGAACAAAATAAAAAATATAATTCACAGGGGTTGGTTATTCCTCCAACCAGAAGCATGGAGACTCAATCAATTCAGCGTCCACAATTTTGTGGAGATTGATAAACCACACGCCTATGTACCAGAAATCTCGGAAACACACATTCGCAATGGGTAAATAGATACCCGTTTTGACCCGTAGCCTCTTCCGGTGGGCACCAAACGACCTGGGACCCGTCTCATTGAATTCAGCATTCAAAATTTAGTCAAAAATGATACCCCACATGCCTAGATTGCCGATAATCCCGAAAATCCATTTTTCGAAAAACCCTTTTGACCCCGACATTTCCTCATTTGGTTCCGATTGGGCTGAAAAGTTTCGAGGACGAACTAGAGCCAGAAACGGGTCCCTCCTGACCAAAATGTGAGATCTTTGGAAAATGTTCTTCTACCAAAAACGGCTTAGACGGCAAACGGACATTTGCTCATTTTGATCCAAACACTTTAAAACGGCCAGAAATAAATTTTGGGGCAAATCGGATAGGTTGACATTATGTATGAAAACATAGATCGATTTTTTAATGAATAATTGACCAACAAAAAAAAGTTACTTACCAGAGTATGCAAAAAAAAAAAAAATAATAATAATAATAAAATAAACGTTTAAGTTGAAAAAAATGTGTTTTTACATCTGTGGCAGCCATGGCGATGCTCGCTCATTCTGAAGGCGATGTCACGCGTAGGAACAGTCAAAAAGAAGTGGGGGTGTCACCAGGCACCTCTAACTGTGAATGGAAGGAAATTGAGGAGTGCCCGCCCTGGCAATTCTCTGTATAGGAGGAATGTTGGGACCACCCTGGCTGTCCTCCACATTGAAAGTGCGAAAACCGACCCGATTTTCAGTGGTTCAAATGGAGTTTGGATCAGTTTAAAACCTAGATACTTTAAAAGGGAACTATATTTGAATATCGACTTTCGACTCGGTATCGCCATGTTTTTCTTCGCCCAGTCACCCATTATTATATTATTACAATATGCGATAGTATTTACTCGACGCTGGTTGAATTAAGCGTTGTGCAGATGGGTGGTAAATGAAGTTACCAAGTTGACAGGGAACTGCTTACGTGAGCCATCAGCCTTGATATCGGCGTCCGCCATCTTTCCCTTAAAGTCTGCGTGCGTTGTAAAAAGAGAAAAACAATTACGCCTTCTCACGCGACCCGCAGGTGTGGACGTCATATTAATTAATCTCATTTATCCTCCCATTAGTTTCAACGGGTATTAAAAATTCAAGTTTTCCTCTTTTCCATTGTGATAATGGAAAATATTTCAGAACACACTTGATTAATTCAATTAGTTCTTGTTTCCACCCTTCCGGTTCTGGCGTTGATTTATAACACCCCTGAGCCTCGTCACAGAACGCGGTTTTTCTGCCTGAAAATGGATGAGATGTAAACGAGATGTTTCCATGCGGGGAGAACTAATGGAGGGGAGGCTTTCACGCAGACTAGGTACCACCGTAAAAAACAGTTTCACGGGGAGAGAAAAACAGAAACTAATGGATCACTAAATCAGCAGTCACATGTATCACGGTTTGGTGTCATCTCGGTGAGCTGGCCGTTCCTTCATTGACGAAGAATACTTGAGGTCGGTATATTCTGAGAACTTGAACACTTTTGAATCGGTTGATAAAGTAAACAATTTCTCATCACATTCCTACCTAGAAGTGTTTCTCCTCATTAAATGAATCTTTTAAGTGGATTTTTATCCAACTCAAGTTAACTGTTCACATGGTGTTAAGCCTTGGCTGGAAATACAACGTTGAGCGCCGTGAAGCTAAATGAATAGTAAAGAGAGCGGGAATACGGGGTCCCTCACTAAATAACCTTATAACCAGGTGACCTGACTGCCTGTGCAGCTTATTAAGTAACAGGACGCACCGAGTAGGGAGGGAGGTGGAATGATGGGATAAATTAAGGCGAAAATTATTTATGTATGCTCGGGTGAAGTAGTGGGCACGCTGTGTAAGCCCCGCAGCGACCGCATTTTGTGCCACTACGACTCGATAACCCGTTACACCGTGTATTTTACCATTATCGATGCGCTGATTCGAATCTAAATTATGTGGCCGATTCTTAACCGATTATAGATTCCATCCAAATATGGAAGTCATGAGATGATTTTTCCAGTTTTGGTTGGTTATTCTTTGAATAATCAACCTATGTTTTCACGATAATGGTCAACCTCTCCGATTCGGCTCAAAAATTTTTTCTGGACGTTTCATGATGTCCTGATCAAAAATGGTCAATGTCCGTCCGCCGTCCGCCGTACGCCGTCCGCCGCCCGCCGTCCATTGTCCACGCCGTTTATGGTAGTAGAAAAATTTCTAAAAATCTGAAATTTAGTCAGGGGTCTGTTCCCAGCCGAGATGGGTCCTCGAAACTTTTCAGCCCGATCGGACCAAATTTGGAGGGGGTAGGGGTTTTTTGAAAAATGGATTTTCGAGATTTTGGGTGATTTAGGCGATTGGGGTGTCATTTTCCACTAAATTTTGAACGCTGAATTCAATGATGTGTGTCTCAGAACGATTGGCACCCACCGGAAGAAGTTATGGGTCAAAATGGGTATGTATCCACCCATTTTGTATGTGTCAGGATTTCTGGTGCCAAGGCGTGTGGGGTATCATTTTCCACTAAATTTTGGACCCTGAATCGATTGGAATGGGTCTGGGACCCGCCACACCCACTGTTTCCCCCATTTGAGGAATAACCAACCCGTGTGTAAGAATTTTTGATCAGGGCATCATGAAAAGTCCAGAAAAAAATTTTGAGCCGAATCGGAGAGGTTGACCATTATCATGAAAACATAGGTTGATTATTCAAGGAATAACTAAATCAGAAAACAAAAAAATTCGCTCCCTCGGGAGGGCTCGAACCTACTACCTTTCGATTTACTGCCAAACGATTTTCAACCATGCCACATCTCCACACCGTATGAGTCGTTCTGAGAACTAATGCCGTTTCTGTGTACACTTATTTAGTTGTTTTCTTCCTCTCATCAATATTGTGGCTGAGTTCCTGGTTTCTGATGGGAGTAGGGTTTTTTCAATTTTCTTAGCTGGTGGAAGGTTTTCAAATGAGGACAGGAGAGTTGACAAGGGGCAGAGTTCTGAGAATGATGTAACAAGAATTAGTGGGTCTCTAGCCTTTTGCCTCTCCTCACCATATGTGTCCTTCAGAGAACTGATGATTCCCATGTGAACCCAGCTTTAGTTTGAGTCTTCTTGGGCCTACCACTATTGTGGCAGTTCTCCTTTTCTGATGGGAGTAGGGTTTCTTCAATTTTCCCAGCCCTCAAAAGGTTTACAAATGTAGAGAAAAGTCTGGACAAGAACAGAGTTCCATGAAGCAAAACCTAATTAACTAGGAATATTGGAATTTCAATCTTGCCATTTCTCCACACCATATGAGTCCTTCTGAGAACTAACACCGTTTCTGTGTACACTTATTTAGTTAAGTTTTCTTCCTCCCATCACTATTGTGGCTGAGTTCCTGGTTTCTGATGGGAGTAGGGGTTTTTCAATTTTCCCAGCTGGTGGAAGGTTTTCAAATGAGAACAGGAGAGTTGACAAGGGGCATGTCTTACTGAGAACTGATATGATTCCCATGTGAAACTTCCCCCTCCACAACCCATAACTAGGGTACAGGCCAGGGATTTTTCAAGACTTCAGTTCAGTCTCTTCCTAATCCTCCTTCTGCCCACTGCAGTCTGCAGTTGATGTGTGTTGTGCTCCAAATAAACTGAACATGTTTTCCCAAATTTTTTGCAAATTTTAGTGCGGGTTGGGTACAAACTATGAGAATATAGGTTCCAGAATCCGTCTGGTCCAGTGCCCAAATCTGTTCAAGTGAAAGTGCACATTGGTTCTGTCATGGCAGCCTCAGGATGATCACCTTCTCCAGTAAGATGGTAATTTACTCTTCTATTGGATGGTGTCTTATGTAGCCTCACTGAAACTTGAACAAATATCAAGTTTCATTACAAATCTTGGTTGTCCACAATGCAAAATATACCCTCAACTGAGTTCATGCAGTACACCTAGGGAGCTTGGGAAGCAAATATTTTGACCAAGCAAATAACATGCCCAAATTTACTCGAAATTGAAAACGGATTTTGATTGGTGTCCTATTCATGAATTTTCCACCCGTTTTCATGTCAAAAGTCAATTTCTCTGATTTGGCTCTATAATTTTTTCTGGAAATTTCAAGGTGACTAGATCCAAAAGTAGCAGATGTCGTTCCCCCATCCGCTGTCCAGGCTGATTTCGGTAGTAGAAAATTTGGCTGAACTCTAGTATACGGGGCAGAGATGACAAACTATCGATTTCACTCGAACTATCAAACTCAAACAAAAAGCTGATCGATTGTCCGTCTGACGTCACTCCTTCAGTCAACGACACTGACAATCATGAATTAATTATTATGATTTTATATTTTATATTATTAGGTATTGTTTATATTTTGGAAACAATGGCCGTGAAAACATGATGACTTATATAACGTCATCAATAACAATCGATTGTGTGCTCTCGATATCTGTGCCGCCGTTATCACCGTGCCCCACATATTAGACATTTACCGAAAATTTTGATGAAATCTTGAATTTTGGTCAAGGACCCGTTTCTGGCTCTAGTTGGTCCTCAACATTTTTCAGCCCGATTGGACCAAATTTGGTGAAGGTAAAAATGTGTTTTAAAAAATGGATTTTCGAAATTTTTGGCAATCGAGGCGTGTGGGGTATCATTTTCCACTAAATGTTGGACCCTGAATCGATTGGAATGGGTCTGGGACCCGCAGCACCCACTGTTCCTCCATGTTGAAGAAATGAGTCTCCATGCGCCTGGTCCGAGGAATAACCAACCCTTGTGTAAGAATTTGCAGCGTTTTTTTGAAAAATGCATGTGTGTTACTCCGTTCGTTGAGGCTCCACTAAATTAGGAAGAAAACTATTTGTATCTCTCTATGTGATATGAATTGGCATGAACTCGGTGATCATCAAGTATTCTTACAAGTAGGAAAAATCACGGAATTGAGAAAGGATTTCCTCTCTGGATGGGTTCAGCCATTGATGCTCATCATCTAATGCTGATATCAAGAATAGGATTTTAATGCTGGCAGATTGAATGACTACCCAGTCACCTTCAAGTTTCTGAGGAACCGTCTTTTATGAGTCTTTTGCTCCAGGTTTCGAGCACAGTACGGAGCTGTGGTTTCTCAGTTTAGACCACCTCCTAGTCATGCCTCGCGAGGGGTTACGTATACTGGTGCATACAACGCACTAGTGGAAGCTTCAGGTTCAAAGGTTCCCCTCGTAGAAGAAGGTGGGACGAAGGGCCATGGAATGCTCGCATGCTGGGGGTTGCCCGGTATTTTTTGAGATAATGTCACGCTGACTTCCTCCGTACGCTCACAACGACCTCTTTACAGGAGGGTGCCTTGGCCCTTTCCACTCTTGACTAACCCCAATAAATCCAAGAACAACCTCCTCTCCTTCCTTCCTCTTCATAGAGCTGTTCCACCCATTGAATCGCCCTCAACACCCCTTTCCCACTCACTTTTTCTCTCTCTTCGTGCGATGGACCTCTGAGAAAGAAAGATTTAGTGGGCAGTAAAACAATAAAACAGTTACCCCCCTTCGCTCGTTGCCTAATTGGAGTGGAGAGAGGGAACTAGAGGTCTGAAAAATTCCTTTCGATTCGCTTTGACGCTGAATACCCCGCAATTAAATCCAATGTTTCACCTCACCCGTCATAAACGAGAGGCAATAATTACCACGCACGTTGACTACGGTAGCGGAGGCAATTGACCAACGATCGAATGACCGTCCCAATCCTTGAAAATATAAAACAGTCGCCACTCATCTTCGGTTCAGTGCTCACACTATTATACTGGTCTGCAGTCTACTTCTCGAACGAGCCAATAACATTTAAAATCGCTACGCTTCTTATATTCGACTGGGACTAATTGCATTCCTTCTTTGATTGCCTTCAAACCTTTTGGAATGAAAAATTTATTTCGCTGACCTGCCGGTCGGTTATGGGGTTTGGGAAAGCGGCGATCCTTTCAAAATCGTCAGCATGCTTCATTCCTGGTTCATAAGGGCTAATGGAAACACTGATGAGTCTCAACCTGCCATTATCAAGTGCTCGTATTCCGAGCTAGAATCAGATATTCGAGGGAAACGAACACTTCTGACATGCTTCACTATCCAAACCCTTCAGCCAACGTACTAAGTAACATTAACGTGAAGACGGACATGCTGAAAACAACCACTGACAAAGACCACGAGAACACAAAATTACAGGTTCATTCTCTCGGAAATTCATCTAAGCCTACCATCTTGTAGTACCCAAACATATCTTGGGTTTTTAATACTTTGTATTCTTGGAATCGTTGAATAGGTCGTTTCCTAATATCTTCAGCTTTTTTCAAGAAGCAATTTAAACTTGATTGATTTAAGGTATTATATTGATTGACTGATTTCACGTATGCTGTTGTTTGTTGGTGATTCCTCATCTCGCAAAAGAATAAATTATTGAAGAGTTACCTACCGAATGACTTCTAGTTACACCCAATATCGGATATTGGGATTTGTATTCACTTGTACATTTTCATACCCCGTCCGATTTTACCAGTCTTCTTTCCGCAAATATGGCTAAGATGTAGAATCTGGATTTAAAAAATCCCTTTTTTTAATTTAGAATTTTAACTAAATTTTGCCTGGCATACTTATCGCCACTCAAGTTGAGTGGGAAAACCCCTATTCATACGCGAAGGTGAACGTTAGATGAAAAAATGATTCAGACCTCACATGGAGTTACTAAACATTTAGTAAACCCCATCAAATCTCTCAGGTGATGAAAGCTCAAGTTAGAAGTTGGGCCCAAAACGCGGCACTCGTTCATATTACGGTGGATTTACAAGTTCTCAGTCTGCACGGCGGGAGACTTCCCATGGGAGCTCGCAGGGAAGAAGCTCCAGGTAAGGAAAGCGCTTGAAAAGGGCTAGGACTATTATTCTTCATTATTCATGAGCTCCTATTTCTATTCCTCCGGGGTGACATCAGAAGGCCCTTCTCAGTTGGTGTCGCCTGCAGTTAATCGGTCCAGGTCACGAGGGTATCATTCAAGAGCGTGCGACGATTGATCGACCGGATCGGGGCATACGGATCGGAATCGGCTTCGAGGACAATTTAATCGGAAAGCCGATTTATCAGGGTCGGGTGAAATAATCGACGGACTTGGTCTCACGGACAGCCTTATTTCCTGCTTCGTCGCTGTAGGGGTTGGACGCACCATTGCGCGACGCACCGTCTCCGTTCCTGGCTCTTGTTCACCTGTTGCTGTAAATTACTCTTCGACTCTACACAAGCTGTGGACTCAGCAACCGACCCGGCAACATGCCTCCTGTCAAGAATTTGTTAATGCACTCTTATTCTAAATAATTTCAAGCTGGCCCTCCTTTGCCGGCCGTTGCGTTCTTGGTGCATACACCAAGGGGTGGGGGGGGAGGTGGCTGATCTGATAGCCACGCTGCTCTGTCGCTGATATTCCTACGCACGCCTGAGGCTGCCTCATTCATCAATAATTCATTTCCCCTTATAAATCCAGTTTTTCTTTCCTCGCTATTGCACAGTGAAGAACCCATAAGCAATATTACTTTGTTATGTACGTGAGGTCTATGTTGGGTTTCATTCGATTGAAGAATTTTGTAGTGAAAGAAAGGGATTCAGACTACCTCACGCTAAGTAAAATCGACATGAACTGACATTTATTTATTTATTTTCATTCTCCATCTCGCAGTGCAACAACTGATTCTAGAGACGAAGTAGTCGATTGTCGGGATGAATCGTTCCCCTTGCAAATTCCAGGACTCCTTTGTCGTCTGTTGTTACGGTTCGTCCTTCCTTTGGTGAGTCATTGACGTATAGAAGGCACCCCATCGCGCTACATCTAGGCAGATGAGTGAACGAACATTTTCTATACTGACAACTAATCCGTGGAACTGATCATTTTAGTTTAGGTGAAAATAAAATGGGTGGTGTGGGAACGGCTCTGCGCTTCTCTACAATTTCCAGCAGCCAAAAGTCGATACAGACGCACATAGTAATGAGTTATGCATGAACAATGGTAGCTGATCCGTTGGTACTCCTGGAATGTGGAATGTTATTTAACCTCAATAGACTTCCACAGTTGTGGAACGAATACCTATTTCTAGAGATGAGCTAGCTTGGGAAGCTCACTGTTCGGCTCGATTTTATGAAACCATTCGAGATCAAAGGCCTCAAATAATGTACATCCTCTTCTCCGGCATAACGATGTAAATCCCAAAACGAAATACTGAACGGTTGCGAGTTATCTGATGCCTTATCAATAATGAATAGTATCTTATTGGCTTACGCCAAAACATGAATACCCCAATGAATGAATAAGCTCGATAGGGAATATTTCGGTCGGACAAATAATAACCATCCCCCATTTGAAGTAAATACGCATGAGCCTACTTCTCGTACCTTATAGTGCGGGCGATTACCTTCACCTCGAGAGAACGTAGGTAGTGTTTCTCTTCAGGGCGAAAAGATATAGAATACATTTTTCTCTGTTGGCAGCACGCTGGAATTTCTCACGCTCCAAGCCAACTGTCTACTTCTCACCTCTTATTTTATCCACTTTACTCAAGAAAGGAGTAACATAGAGTTGAATTTTCAATGGATGAAATATTTTTACATTGAGCACCTCCAACATGAAAGTTTAATTACTACCTAGAACGATTTATTGAACGACAGGAGCTGATGAAGGAAATAGTCAGTATTCAACTACCAACGGATACGCAATGAAAAAATAAAAAATACTAATTCTTGATCTGTAATGTTTAACCAAGAAAGGCCCTTCATTCTCACAAAGTACGTGATAGTACCTAAATATTAGGAAAAGAATCTTTATTGTATCTGGTGTATTTTTCCCAACTTATCGTCCACATGATCTCACCATCCAAGTTATTGACGTTAATCTATCGTATCGTCGATCATGGAGGTGTAACAATTCGCAACCCCCATGTTTGACGATATAAATGACAAAATGATTTTGTGTACGTTAATTCGACCAGCTCCATGAATATAGGGACAAAGTTTGCTAAATGCAGTAAAACATTGACCTGCAGGAGTGGAAGCCTGCAAAATGTACAATTTTAATTTGATAGAAATAATTAAATTTTAACCTGTATACTATATTTTGCTCCGTTTTGAGGAATGACGACTGTTCTACTCGTTTCACTGTTCGATCACCCTTCCTAACCAATTCATGAAATGGTCACAACATTCTGATCATTTCTCGGAGTGGGTCATTTCAGAGATAGACAAACATACTTAACAAACATACTCTTCCATATTCATACTGTTCAATAACGTTCGAGTTTGACATACGACGACCTGGCCTTGTTTATACGTATATGTGCGCGTGTGGGGGTTCACATCTGTTTACTGGTACATTGCTACACGAGATGGATGGAAAGGGAAATTAATCGACATACCTAATTAATAGTCACGAAGCTGAATTATCCGCAGCGGTGGGTAACTAATTAGGAAACTGTGTTGTAGAAGAGCAAGTGGAAAGGGGGGCCACAAAATTGTTTAAATTTGCACTAGCCTTTTTAGGAAAGCTAGCGCATATTGATTGTTCTTGGCTTGCGGTGTCGTTGCATAGCTCTGTGGATTGGTGCTCCTAACTCACAATGAAAATTAGTTATTCGACCGTTAGGTAATACGTACGATATACGACCTTCAAAAAAGCTTGAAACTGGGAAAAGGTCACTGAAGAACATTTCCAATTTTCGAACAATTTTTACTGCTAAAAAAGGCGCGGACTAAGGCGGAAATTTTGGTTTCGGTTAGTTATTTCTAGGCCAGTTTGGGAGGTAAACCTTTGGCATGAACGTGTAACTGAACTGTTTAAATTTATTGGCTAAAAACCCAATACGTGATTCGTTCATATACGATTTCATTTTCGACATAGAGAGATTCAATGACACAAGCGAACCCTTGGTTATACGGTCAACGCTTACGGTCTAATTTACGATAGTGTATCAATAAAAAGCGAAGAAAATTAGTTTAGGACTCCAAGTACTATAATAGGGTACAAATTTCCCCTGAGTACGCTATTGTAGGTCGAGGTTTAACTGAGTTTTTCTCCATTTATTTTCTGGTTCGACAAACATGTGGTAGGTTTTGGCTTTCTGTACAACTTTCTTGGCCATATGTCGTGCTCCATTCATGCCAAATCGTCAGGATTGTGTAACTATGGTGATAGCTCCCTCCTCTTCTTTTTCTCTCAAAACCCTTCTCAACAAGCTTTAGCCGAACTGATATCCACGTTTTGATGAGTGTTCGTGCAGCAACTCTGTAAGTGTGGTTATGAGTGATTGCAGCTGATGTTGAGTTAACCTTCCTGTATGCTAAAAAACTGCTGAGCCCAGGTGGTCCCTTGAGCTCCTTGCCTCGAGTTTGAAGTGCTCAAGCGCCCATTTCTCCGTAAATTTACTTCCTAATTTATATATAGGAGAAAAAGGCGTGCTCATTTAACCAACTCCCATACGCTCGCCAAAGTGGGGGGATCCCATCTAAAGAAAGTCGACTTATGACTGGGAGCGTACCTTATTGTCGAATATGTAGGTTCATAGTTCACTCAACACCTTGCTTCCACATCGCGTCTTGAATCATTCATTTACAACCCACCGTACGGGATTTAGCCTTTTATTTAATTTAGGTTTGTAAAAGGTTCCGTTTTTCCCAATCTTCCCAGCGAGTTCACGTCATAATCCGCTTTGCTCTTCCTTCCTCATCTTAATCTTTCTGTTGCCTAAAGGGGAATAGCTGTCGTGCTTGATTCACGAGCTCCATATCTTAAGGATTTTCTTTCCCATCGACTATGCTTACGGTTTCATCAAGACTCAACGTTCAGCGGTTTTATACGCTTCAGCTGTTATTAGTTTTTATTCCTAGCTTCGAATTTGTTCAAGTTCGACTGTGATCTCCGTTAAACTCAAGACTTCTGAACGAGTTTGTTGTCAAAAACGAATCATTCACTACGGCGAAACATCCAGCACTGTTTCCTACCCTTACCTAGTGGGGGAATATTTGATTCATGCGATGCGAACGTGAAGGTACAGGCAATCGTCAAGCAAAATAATGGGTACCCAGCCATTCGGTCCCGTTAAAAATTATTGATTCAGCTACGAGTGCACGAAACGAATACCATTGAAAAAATTAGTGCTAGTTTTAGGCTACTGACGGGGAAATCTATTCCTGTGCAGATTTCCAATCTGCCTAATTGACATCGACGCTCATGACGATTGAGTCGGTTCGAAGGAGTTCGCTTTGATAAAAAAAAGTCCTTTTCGTATAATACGACTCTAATTGGCCCGAAAGCGCCCTATACCCACTAGATCATAACTGCTCCTGGTAGTATTCGCTAATGATCGTGCTGATCATTATGGAAAGAAGTACTCAGACACGTATTGTTCACATTGTACTGGAATTTCACTAGTTCGCTGTCTACGATTGTATGTTATGACGTACTGTAGAATGATAAGAATTTTACCCGCAAATGAACCATCATTTCACTACGTATGCATACTTGTCATGTCGTCAATAGTGTCACGTTGTATTTCGCTTTTTAAAAAGTGCAACCGCACATTCAAAATCTTAGTTCATCTCTACAATAATATTACATATTGGAGAGTACTATAACCATTTTTCATAATATAATGAAAGAGCTCAAGGGCTACCTGCTACCGGAATTTCGCTGAAGTTAATCAAGACTTATCTGATATTACGCCCAAATTAATGACGCTTATCCTTGCTATCGCAACAGACCGAACTCAGAATGATAAGTTTTCTCTTACCCTCCACAAAAAAACCCCTTCTTTCTCAATGTTTATTTAGTGATGGACCAATTAAGGGCTCATTAGGGCCTAATTGGCTAGGAGGGCTGGAAAAGTTGAACAGGATAAAGAAATGAAACGAGATGAGAGGTTAGATCATCAACCTGGAGAAGAGCAAAGAGTTGTAAGTAGGTATACCATCAGCAAAAGTTGACTAAACTTCATTAATCAGGTAATAGCGTCACCAAGCTAACAAGTTATGAGCATTGGGGTACTAGTTCTGTTTATTTCAACAAGAGAGGGGAGGATTAGCTGTATTTTGACGATAATTTTTGACAGGACAATTCGTTCTCGTACATAATGTTTGAGGAACGCAAAAACCCATGTTTCTCATGCAACGTGAATCAAAATTTGTGTTGTCTTTCCGATTGCTGAACACTTTGTGACATAATTGTCTAAGGGCAAAAAAAAAAAAAAAAATGGTTGAAAAAGGCCTGAACATTGAAGAAATAGATTGGACCGAGTGGTCCGTCACTCACATTAAAATGTTGAATAATTTGTGAGGAGCGTAGTAGGGCTTTGTAACTGTAAATTATGTGTACTTAGCATGAGACCGAGGTCCTCTGATGCGAATTTATTCGCTCCAGCTCATGAGTCCTTGAATATTATCAGAGGGTGGGTACAGTAACCGTATTTCACAAAACCTTTAGTTGGCAAAACGATGCCCATACTGGGTATGCTACTACGCATTTTTAGGGGATTGTCCACAAAATGTGCCTATTGGAGTTTTTTGAGGCCTTGCTTTTCAAATTACTCTACTTTCAACGTTTCTTATTTTCGTGGCTACGATTACATGTTGTCATCCAACACCCTTGACGATTTCTCGTATGAAATTAATTCATCTTAGTGTTTGGTGTGGTGAATAGGATCATTCTATTTGTAATGAGCCTTTTTTTACTACCGGATCTTTAGTTTAATGTTTAGTAAAAGCCCCGAAGTGATTTGTCTTCGAAGGTAGCCGCTTCACAAAGCGGCGAGAGCTAAACTCCCTCGAGCCAATTCACATAGTTTTCCTTCTGGGGGATTAAAGGGGATTAGATTAATCGGGAGCAGGTTCTGTATCACCCTTGCCCGGAGCAGCAAGAGGTAGGCCATTCTAGGTGCGGACGCTCACAATGATGTGCAGGCAAAAAACCTAGAAAACCCGCTTTGACGGAATGAGGGAAACTCACGGGAAAGTAGCCAGACCTTTCCCTTTCCGCCCAGGGTTGCAGACCTCTTTTTTCTCTGAAGCGTTGGTCCCTTCTTTTTTTCCCCTGTAATTTTTCAATCTCGAGGCGCTGTTTCGGGCACACCCGTTCTGCTCGTCAGTAGCCCATTAGATCGAGGTTGATCCCGATCTTTTAGCTGACTCCCTGGAAAATAAGTGTTCGTGACAAATCCCTGATGAAGCCATTGATATTAGTCCCGTTCACAAACCTACGTTTGCTAGTCTCAAGTTTAGGTAGGAAGCGTGATGGCAAGAGGGTCGATGGCTAGGTCATAAAGGTTTGCCTGCTGCCTCGATAAAACCCTCAATAAGCAATTCAAAATCTCTAATGGAACTTTGGATGTAAATCTCTAGGGCTTGTTAGCAAGGCACACAATAACAACAGCGTCGTACCCAACAATTGTTTGCGAATGAAGGAACACACCTTCATGATGGAATAAGCCCTGGCTAACGATAGGGCTAGCAAGTGGTTGGAGGGGGGGGGGGGGTCTCTCCCTCTCAGGAATTGGAAGCAGGAGGACCAAAGTGGGTAAGTATGTCCTGTATCAAATCACAGTCCTTTATTAAGTTCGAAACCCAACCACTGACAGCTTCACATGTCCCCACGCATTCAAGAGTGAGGTCTCCAAAGACAACTAGCGTATTCCAATACATAATTGTATGTCTCTCATGCCTGGTATCGAACTAAGCTCATCGAAATCAAGTAAACTCATCGGAAGCTTCAACCAAAAACACCTGTGGAGGTTTTCAATTACCGAAGCTGAAAACAATAGATGATTCTTGGGCTGATTGGAGTGGAACCTTCATACCTACCCAGGGTGAATAACATTCCAATTCTTTAAAGAGATTTTTCTATATACAGACACACCGGCATCCCTGTACGCTACTCAAAACCCATACTTAATACGTATGGGTCATGGTTTGTTTCGTGAGCTGTTATCAAGTTGTGAAGCGAATCGGAGCATTGATATTTGCCGTAGGATGTTTTTTATTATTAAACTCTGCCCTCTCAATTCACTTGCGAAACATCGACCAGAATCAATTTGAACGGTTGGAGGTAACGAAACATTGTTATTAAGCCAAAAATAAAAGTTTAATAAAGGAATTTAAGTCGGTAGCTGGTTAGATCCTGCCGTGCCGAACCCTTCGCTTGATCCCCTGTGAGCCGTGTTTCTGACTCAAGTACTTCCCTTCAAATGGGTGGTGAGGGGCCCAGCTGGAGTTTTGGGTGGTGTGTGGGAGACGGACCAACCTTGCCGGGAATTACATTTTGATGAAGAGCCCGCTCTTCCTTTTTCACCACCTAATTGGGCCTCTCAAAAATCAAATCGGGAAGAGGGTGAGGGTCTGACGAAAAGTGCTCGCAATCAGATTAGCGGTAAACGGATGAGGTCAAGTGCGGCTCGTCACACGCAATCAACTCCTATTATCGAGTATTAATTAGGTACTGGTGCACCCTCTAATCGCTTCGTCCCATGACCGCTAACCAACATTAGGCCAAGCTCAGCGTCCATCATGATCACACCTCGGTGATCGCGCTCTCGGCTCTCCCACGTTATTTCCCTACCGGAGAGGGAGGAGACAGTTGACCCCAGTCACCTCGAAACTATGAATCTTCAAATGGCGTAGTTCAGTTGACACGTTTTTTTGTTTGTGTGAATGTGACCTGTCGGGCTTTCCATGAGAGATAACGAGTGGAGTTTTCACGTATTCTGCTCCACTGTCCGGTATATCTTGAGGTTCACGCGAAAACTGCTGTCCACCGCTATCGAATAAACCCTGCAACAACCCCTGAACGATTGTTATTTGCCAGAAGTGGTAGCGTACCGGGAACCGGTAATAATCCTCATTGGTCCTCTGATGCACAGAAACGCGGTATGACACTCACTAGGTGCACTATCCCTTTGTCCAGTTCCCAAATATTTCAAAATCATCAGCGAATCTTTCAAGTAATTTCAATGAGAAAACTGGTGCTTCTTCGCGTTTCCTACTCTGGGCTACATTTCAAAGGGAGAGATAATGAGTCGCACTCGTTGTCGATTCTATTGGCACTGATTCTCTATGTACTGTACATTTTGAAAACTTATTCACTGGTCTGAGAGCGTATTTACCAAGATAATAAGTACGTAATATGTAGTTTATTCCCGGCATGAATATATTCGTCAGTAAACACCATTTTTCAGAAAAAAAGTATTAATTCTATTGAACAGCGCCATAGTAATATTATTCATTCCCCCTATATTATAACAACAAACGATTGGTTATCAGTATAGGAGTGGTACTTACTTCGTACATTTGTTTACATGGTTTTGGTTGATTATCCCTTGAATGATCAGCCTCTCCGATTGGCCACAAAATGTAACAGTACAGATTGATCTGCAAGTATAGATCTCGTAGATCTCTTAACCCAGATGTCCAAACGTCGTCCGTCGTGGACGCCGTTTTTGGAAAATGTTCTGAAATTCTGCAATTTCGCAGAGGTCAGGGACCTCATTCCGGCACTAGTTGGGATGATATGGATGAAAATATGTTTTCTGAAACACGGTTTTCGTGATTTCTGGTACCTAAAAGCGTGGGGTTCCATTTTCCGCTTAATTTCTCCTTTATCTCGCTCCAAGGAATAACCAACCATTATGAAAGAATTTGCGGCATTTGCAGTGATGGTGTGCTGTTCACATTATTTTACTAAGATTTTAGCGGTCCCGAATTCAGAAAAACTCTGCTACCAGCCTTGAATGTTGGTGTAGGAGTTTCATCATGCATAAAATTCGTCGTTATTAGTTGTAATATTTACCGAAAGCTCGGGAGCAGGTCACCGAGTTCTTACCCATTCAACGTAACATGAAATGAAAATGCGTTCTTTCGATGACTGATGTTGGCACGTGAGGGATTCCAAACTTAACCTCCAAAAAACATTCAAAAAGCTGTCAATTCAGGAAGTTGAAGTGTTACTTGTTTCTGACAAATGAATTCCAACTAATCCAGGTTCCCACAGTACCCTTAATGTTTGTAAAAGTATTATCGAATACAAATTAGTTTTGTGAAATTTTCACCTGTTTCCAACATTTCGGTTGCTTCTATACAAAAATAAAATAAAATAAAGTGGAAATGAAGCTTTTTGCTGGAGTCAGGAACACTGGAGAATCGGAGAGAAGTCACTTCATACAAATATTGGAAACAATCCCAGTGTGGTGTCGGAAAAAATACCCAAGTTACTTTCGCTTCCCGTTCTTGTATTAATTTTTTTTTCAAAAACTGTATGAAGTTCAATTATGTTTTGTCTGGAATAACGATGTAAATGACAGTTGAGGAGGGAAGTGGCACCGGAGAAAAGCGCTCTCTCCCTGGAATTTGTGTTTTACGAGATGTTTACCCTTTTCCGAGTTTCCGCTGACAAGGGGACGCTGTGTATAGAAAACCGATCAAAAATTCACGTTTCTCCATCTTTTTTTTTTTTTTTTTTTTTTTTTTTTGGCGGGAAATCGCCCGTCATCAAATAATGTGATGATCCCCTTTATACAGTTTACCTGCCCCTTCACCGATGCAGATTGTTAGTTTCGAATGGAGATCGCTTCTGTCAGATACGTGTGCGTTCAGTTTACCTGAAACTGATGAGTAATGAACTTCTATCTCTATGGTCTAACCTGGAGTATTAGATTTTCAGGTGGATTCCCTGTGGTCCACGTCAGAGCTAATCTGTACTGAAAACAAAGAGTCCAGTACTTCTAACCTCCTCATAATGTACGTTAATGGCTTCTAATTATGCGGGTGTTTTGAGGAAAATTTGACGCTGAGAATGGAGAAATGAATTAAATTGTAGCTTATACGATTTTCTTATCTTCTCTCCGAAAATTACTCGTTTTATGCGTTTGTAAACAAATCGACTCGTTTTTAATAACAATAAAATCACTAATATACACATGTTATGAAGGATTCATATCACTTACTCTTTGTTCTGTCTATTTTTATTCATTTGCAGCGCACGAAGGTGCTGTTGGAAAAATGGTAATTGAATGAACGCATCAAGCTCTTCGTTTTCAGATATTTAGACCCTAGACGAGTATTGAAGAGCTCATTTTTCTACAAGCTATACCTGAAAAACTTTTGACTCCTTTATTCATGTGGTTCATTGAAACCCTGTATTCTCCAGATGTGCATCATTCTGGTGATCATCGGCAGTGAAGGTAGGTTTCTCCATTTCTGAAAAGTTTGCATGAATTACGTCTCGTGTTCCGATACATCATTCATTTTTCGCGTATGAGGAATGAACATGTCACCAATTCCTTCCTCGACACGGTAGCTTTGTTCTCGTGAGTCTCGCTGATAAAAACGTGCCATGGAACGTACAATGGCCACATGCTGCGAAACGTACGTCAGGAGCTGCTTCTGAACTTTTAATGAGGCTCCACTATGAAACCTTGGAGACACTTGTCGAACTCTGTCGCTCAGAAATTTGTAGCTTTTCAAGGGGTTTCTCCGTCCTCCCTCGTTTTATTTCGCGTTATTTTTCAATAATCTCTCTCAGGGTTTTGAAGAAACGTAGGTACCAACCTCTTGACTGCGTCCTCTTCTTGACAAAAGGAGATGAGAAGGTTGCAACTGAAGAGTTCAGAGCACGAGTATCCTCTCAAGCTTTTGTCAATGTCAATAAATTATTTCTAATGGAAGCTTCATATAAGTGTTCTTATTAAAAGGGATTAAAACATTCAACTAAATTATCCTTGCTCGTGGAAGATATTTGGAGTACAGTACAAGAAGTTTATATTTTGGCCAATCTCTCCAATTTCAAATGACGATTCCTCCCCGAAAATCCGATGCGTTTGACTTCACAATTGGTTGAACGATTTTGATACGTTGGAATCCCCTCCCGTAATAGGAAGAAAAACTACTGCCAGTTTATTTTTCACCCCCCCCCCCACCCCCTCCTCTCAATCTCTACCAGTTGTTGCTTCTTAGACATATAAATTTCAATACTTGTCCTTGTATCTTTTGTTTCTCTATTCATATTCTAATAATACATAATGAAGCGCCCATATTCATATCGACCAAAAACAAGAACTTCTTTTACCCTCTAAAATTAAACTCACATAATCATTGAGTGCCCAGCACTCACATCCCGCAGATACACCCTCATTGGGACACAATGCGAACCATACTCTGCAATAAGTTAGCATGGAGACTAATTTGAACCTCGGACCAGGCGCATGGAGATTCATTTCTTCAACATGGGGAAAATGGGGAAAACAGTGGGTGTGGCGGGTCCCGGACCCATTCCAATCGATTCAGGACCAATATTTAGTGGAAAATGATACCCCACACGCCTAGACACCAGAAATCTTGAAAACACATATTCAAAATGGGTAGATAAATACCTATTTCGACCCATAACTTCTTCGGGTGGGTGCCAATCGTTCTGGGACCCATTTAATTGGATTCCAGGTCCAAAATTTAGTGGAAATGATACCCCACTTGCCTGGATCGCCCAAAATCTCGAAAATCCATTTTTCAAAAAAACAATTGACCCCTACCCCACCCAACTTTGGTTCAATCGGGCTGACCCCTGACCCTAATTTCGGATTTTTAGAAATGGCAACCGAAAACGGCGCGGACAAGGGAATTTTGGACGCTGAATCGATGAATCCGAATCCGCGAATCCTGTGATTTTCTCGAATTTGCTGGTGCAAGGACGAAAACATTGAGACCACATATTTATTATATCTTCATGAGAACTGTCGAGTACCCCATGGATACTACCTGCGATGAGAAATCCCCTCTCGTGACCAATGTTCGCCTTGACGTGCGTGCCCCTTGAGTTCAGGTAGCGATGCCCTGCTCCCCACTCGTGTTGTTGTGGTAGGTCGTGGGACCCTCATGCACACGTGGTCTTGAATCCTGGGCGCCTCAGAGACTATCAAGAGTTTACTGTGGAAGGAATCTATCCATTGTCCTTTCTCCCCTCTCGTTCCACGACGCTCGTTACATGAGGCACTGGACCTCCCCAGGTTCCGCTCTGCTCTCTGGCGGAGGTTCCTCACACTGACGTTGTTTGTCCGGGACACCTGGCCCTGTTGTTATTATCGTCCCCAACTGTAGGTCGTCGTTGTATCAAGTGACGGAATGTGTTAGTTCGAGTTATATTTTGTTGGTGTTCGGTTGGTGATAGTGGAGAATAGTGTTCATCGAGTGTTGTAATTGTGGAAATTCGTGGTTTCTTGTGTGTAATAACGTGATAACTGAATTGCTCCTGAAATTCCCTAGCAATCAATCAGTTATATGAACCGGTGAGTCTCTTTAACTTTTTCCTCTCATACTGCAATGACCCCTTGTATCCAAATGCCAATTTACCCATCGGAACCATGGCTAGCGCGTGTCGTCATAACCTCAATAAGTCAAAAATTAGAAAGAACAAGTTGAGTATAATTTTGTCCTAGCAGAATATTTTCCTTGTGGTTCCTCATTCTCGAACATATTGTACCACCCTTTCAGTGGGTATATAATATTACAGAAGAGACAAATACCTACGCTACTTTACATTACCTAATTACCTAGATACTATAATTGAATAATGTTGTTGCTACATCTCTCGTCAAACACCCGGGGAAGTAGTGATGTGAATAATTTGATCGGCTTCAATCAAATTTTCCGTGAATACCATAGTAGATGAGTCATTCAGCAGATTGAAAATTGATCAGAAAATCGATGATCACATTATGAAACCCTTGATTAAGGGTAGGCACATTTTGTAGCTTCGCCTCGTTCGGGAATCAATATTATAGTAAAGCCCCGCAGTATAACAACCTTGCGAGGGAATATCCCAAACGCCAGTCATTTTAGGCATTAACCGTGCGTTAGTGGTAGTTTCATGTTTTGGCTCCACACGTGTGTTCCAGAATTTGGTTCGCAGTTCTAATGTTGGTCTACTTCAGTTGTTCGATCATAATCAAAGAAGGAAGTGACCTAGCGATGAGGCGCGGTGGTCCCCATTTATTAATCAGGCTTGTAGAGCTCGTTCGACTAAACGTTCAATTTAATGTCCTTCGTCAACGTCTATGGGATGAAGCGCTCACACGGAAATATCTCATTCAACAGAGCTTCTCGCTTATTTCTGTTCGATTTCCACATCCATCGATCGCCACTTAACGCGAGTAGCCAACCTAAATTTCAACCCAGGAACAGGACGTCACGATCCATTCGACGTTGTGATGTCTGTTACTCATCGCACCGTATCGTACCCCTTCATATCCATAACTGATACAAATCATTTCACACTGACTTGCTATTCCAGGTGGATCTCGGTCAAGTGGACCTATGTTCTATGTTCTTGACCCCAATGGGAGACAATAATAAATGAAGCGCCTATTTTCAGAACACCTCCTTGACTATCAAGTAACATCCTTCGGTGTGTGACTATCGGTTCCAGGACCCATCTGAATCGCTGTAGAGTTCAAAAAATAATTTCGTACACAAACTTCTCCATAAGGCTCTAAAACCTATTTTCACCCATCCCTTGTCTCGGTCTCGGACTGAAAACGGGTCAGGGATAGCTAAGGCGAAATTTTCATTCTAATGACTTTTCTGAAGGACCTACTCCCAAGATTTCATTGGAGAAAAAACGCTGCAAATTCTTTTACAGGGGTTGGTTATTCCTCGGACCAGGCGTATGGAGACTCATTTCTTAAACGAGGGGAAAATGGGGGAAACAATAGGTGTGGTGGGTGCCGGACCCATACCAATCGATTCAGGGTCGAAAATTTAGTGGAAAATGGTATCCCACACGCCTCGGTACTAGACATCTCGAAAATACACATTCGAACTGGGTAGATGGGTACCCATTATGACCTATAACCTCATCCAGAGGGCGCCATGTTCGTGGTGCATTGTTCGGGTCCCATTTTATTGGATTTAGCGTCTAAAATTAAGAGGAAAATGATACCCCACACGCCTAGATCGCCAAAAGTCTCTAAAATCCATTTTTCGAAGTACATATTTTGACCCCTACCCCACCCGAATTTGGTCCGATCAGGCTGAAACTTTTCGAGGACCAACTAGAGCCGGAATTGGGTCCCTGGCCATAATTTTAGATTTTTAGATAATTTTCTACTACCGAAGTCGGCGTGGACGGTGGACGCTAATTATGATCTAGACTCCTTAGAACGTCCGGAAAATTTTTTTGGGCCGAATCGGAGAAATTGACTTTTTGAATGAAAACATAGGTTGATTCTAGGAATAACCAACAAGCCATAATCAATTGAGAAGGTTTTTGGGGAAGATTTTCCTTTATGGTTTCTTTTCTAGTCAGAAACTAATGAGGGGAGTGTCGTAATTTAATGAGTAGTTTTTTGAAAAGGGCTCGTGATCCATCTCAAAAAGGTCCGTCACGCAAGAAACCGTTGTCACACCTAATTCCCCAAGAAAATTGAGCTATTCGTCTTTTCTTCGTCCCCGACTGAACGCCTTTTTCGGTGAATTTTCATAATAAATTTATTATGCGACCGCACGAAACCGAATTCTCAACCTCAGAAGTTTCCTCACTCAGCCATACATAACTCTTAATGGAGCAGAGTTTCAATATTTTTCTTCTCGTTCGTGCAATTTAAACTATGCAAGGGTGAATGATTGGTTAAATTATTTTCAGGAAGGGAACGCGTTCATATTTCCGAGCCTTTTTAAAAGCGGAGCATTTTGGAGGTGGAGCTGGGAGACGTTAGTGAATTAATAATAAGCAAAGCGTTTCTGTGGTTAGATAATGCAGAAGAGGTGGAAGAGCATGGGCTCACTTGAAAGAAGGAGTCCTTTAAAGTTTCAGCATCTCGGGTCTTAAGCAGTACCCACCCGTGAATATTCGAGCAGAAGAAATTAACGTCACCGTCGGCCATCACTCTTCCATAGCCTTCACCTGTTTTACTCTTCACGGCGTTTCAATTTGCAGTGAACAAGAAATCGCTTGTTTCTGTCAAATAGTTAAACCGTTAATAATGGAACTTGTAGCTGTGATTTAGGGGGGAACTAGGTGAATCAATAGAGGGTTTAAATCTTAAATTATAACATCATTCTATTAAGAGGGGAATAAGCGCGAAGTCCTCAATGGTTTCTTATTCTATGCATGTCTTTGAGGTCTTCAACGTAGTTACCTAGTTAAGAAGAAGAGTGGGTGATCATAATTTATCGCCCATTATATTATCATAATTTATAGCACAACGATTCAGCGTCCAACATTTGGAAAAACACGGGTTGGTTATTCCTCGAATGGGGGAAACAGTGGGTGTGGCGGGTCCCAGACCCATTCCAATCGATTCAGGGTCCAAAATTTAGTGGAATATGATACCCCACACGCCTAGGCACCAGAAATCCTGACACACACAAAATGGGTGGATACATACCCATTTTGACCCATAACTTCTGCCGGTGGATGCCAATCGTTCTGGGACCCATTTTATTGGATTCAGCGTCCAAAATTTAGTGGAAAATGATACCCCACACGCCTAGGTAGCAGAAATCCCGAAAACACATAATCAAATTGGGTAATAAATACCCTATTTGACCCATTACTTCTTCCAGTGAGTGCCAATCGTTCTGGGACCCATTTTATTGGATTCAGCGTCCAAAATTTAGTGGAAAATGACACCCTACTCGCCTAGGTAGCAGAAATCCCGAAAACACATATTCAAAATGGGTAATAAATACCCAATTTGACCCATTACTTCTTCAAGTGGGTGCCAATTGTTCTGGGACCCATTTTATTGGATTCAGCGTCCAAAATTTAGTGGAAAATGACACCCCACTCGCCTAAATCACCCAAAATCTCGAAAATCCATTTTTCAAAAAAACCCTACCCCCTCCAAATTTGGTCCGATCGGGCTGAAAAGTTTCGAGGACCCATCTCGGCTGGAAACAGACCCCTGACCCAAATTTCAGATTTTTAAAAAAAATTTTCTACTACCAAAAACGGCGTGGACAATGGACGGCGGACGGACATTGACCTTTTTTGATCAGGACATCATGAAACGTCCAGAAAAAAATTTTTAGCCGAATCGGAGAGGTTGACCATTATCATGAAAACATGGGTTGATTATTCAAGGAATAACCAACCAAAATTGATATGAAGTGCTTATAAATTTGTTTGCAAAGACTCCGTTTGGGTCCTGGCCTATACGGGTTTTAAATTGATTTGAATTCTTGGATCGGGATCCCCAACTGAATTTTCTTTGCTGAATCGATTGGCATGGGTTCGATATTGGTCGCATCACATCAGACAAGGAAAGCAAGGCAAGTCATGTACTTTTCCTTTTTGAAACTATGTGCCTACTCTGGAGACCTCAAAGGTGCCTCGTAGTATTGTTTTCTATATGTTTGTAGCCACTTACTCACTTCATTGTTTCACCACTGTTTAATTGTGTCTTTCTTTCTTATTTCAGGTGAGAACATTCATCAAATGCACGTCATCTTATTGGTATGTACTTATCGCTTGTGGAAAAGTTCGAGATGTTATAGATTCTTGATGTAGTCCTTCCCAGCTACGGAATTCCATCTATAGACTTGGTAAACGGTTAAAGTGCTTCAAAAAAGCCTGATATCTTTTCGTTTGAAATTAAAGTTGTCGGTTGGATGAGTATGACGATTGACGTGAAGACGGTTAATAAAAGGGGTTGAAGATCTCACTTGAAAGCAAACCGGACCGTGAGAGAAAGGGAGATTCACTCCGCTTTAAACGCCATGTTTTATTACGTATAATGAACCTTAGTCTAAAGTGCTCTCATCTATTTAATTTGGCGTGTAAAGGCCCTAATTAGAAGCTCTTCTTCTTCTTCCAAAGGTTTTGTGATTTCTCAGAATGGCCTGAAGACGGAGGGGTGAGACGAGCGTTAGTAAAGAAACTTTACTGCTCGAGCCTCTGTGATTTGCATCGTTAAGTAGGACAACGGAAAGAGACTTACCAGAAACGTGATCCCATCGAAAAGTTTCATTTTTGGCGTCCAAGTTCGAATATTTCATCTTCAACTGAAATGTGCCGAGTTATAAGTGCAGGAACAATCTAGATACGTTTATCCGTAATCCAATTCATAATTTCATCGTGACTCAAAAACATATGTGTACTATGATAATAATTCCCTAGAGAGGAGGGGGCAGGTGTACCTAGTATATTTTTTCGGTGGTTAGCTTGTCCCAACTATAACTCATGATCGAAGTTGATGCATTCGCATCAATGAGTGACAGCCAGTTAATTTTCCGAGGTTGGCTCAGGTTCCCCAAGACGTTTTCATCTTGATTGGTTATTCCTTGAATCATCAACCTATGTTTTTACTCAAAAAGTCAATTTCTCCAATTCGGCCCAAAACATTTTTCTGGACGTTTCAAGGAGACCACCTTTTACCACCATGCTTCCATTTTTTATGAATGCTGATATTTTGCGTTCATCTTCTTCTTCTTCTTCTTCGTGAATTTATTATAGTGAAGGATAATACCCCACACGCATAGGTATTGACAGTAAATTTCCAACGATTCTTAGGGGGAGAGCGAGTTTTCCTAGGAACAAGAAATGTTTTATGTAGGATTTTCCCTTAGTAAAACGTCTTCCTAAGAAAATTCGTTCAAAACATTTTTCTCCCCATAAAGATAGTCCGTTGGAAATCCCAATAAATCCACGACTACACTGGAATATAATCTAATCCAAGTGATGAACATCAAAATCCCTTGCTGATCGATCTAAATAACAAAAGCTTTCACCTTAAGAGCGGTTTTCAAGTTTCCATTGTTTGTGAGCCGCTCAGGTTTCGTCTTGACTTATCCACGGTCTTCCCGGTTTCATGTTTACCTCGGTTCATTTCATTCTCGCCAGCACGTTGCTCTCTCGACTATTCAGGGCTTCACTTGTGTAACTCCCGCGAGTTGAGCTTATTATGTTCGCCGGTCTAAGGTTACCGAACCCCGAGTTGAAGACCGCCGCTATACACGGAAATTTCCGCAAATATAACCATCACAACTTAGACATAATCACTGGTATTAGTTGAGTACGCTACATGTTTTGCCTCGGCTGGCGAGTTAATAAGCCAAACAAAGTGAAGTCGTTGTCAGCTGTTCTTATATGGTTTCTGCTATTTTCTGATCTCATGGGGTATTGATTCAGCCTAGATCGATCCTCCAGTAAAACGGGTCAGATGATTGGAACTCGGCGGCCATTCAAATATTTACTTTTCTGGCTAAGCATCCAATAATTACCGGAGTTTTCGAGTGATGATTATCTTTCTCTCGTAGCAATAGGCTGACTTCTTATCATCATTCTTACGCTGTTCTTAGATTCTCATAATATATGTGAATCCTTTGTACGTTGTTTCGCAATCAACATACTATATTTTGATTCCTACCACAAAAGGACGGGACTGAATCGACTCGTATTAGGTAATCAGTGGACTGGTAGAGGACTCACGTCATTCTGATCACTTGAATACTGCTTTGATCTTACTCAGTGTTCAAAACGTGTAATTGCTCAGTGATGGTTTTTCATCCCGGTAAATGGAACGCCACGTACTAGCAGGAAATCAACATACAGTGTTGGAATAGATGGCAACTTTTTCCACCGCAAATGTTGAAACGCGAAGCTGTGGTTGGTGGACTCACTCTAAAAGTAAATAAACGCTCTTTGGTTCATTGGAGCAGCAGAAATCGAGCCCCGGGCCGATTTTCTTTCGAATTGGTTATTTTTCCAGTTTTACAATATCAACAAAACTGTGTCAATAGAAGCAATGAAAATTTCCATTGGCTAGGCGCCTAACGTACAAAAAATGTAGGTTATATTGCGCTCCAAATCGCGACGTCCTACGATGTATGTTGATTTATATCCCAAAAATGGTGCTCGTAATAGCAGAATATAAATTAAAAACAACATAAACAAACAATTATTGTTCCTTCTTACGTTCCTATGACAACCAAATACGAAAAATTCTGCTGTTAAACAATCGGAAATCGGGAAAAGTTTCCCGATGATTTTACCATGTTTTTGAGGTGTTGAATCCGAAAACTTCTGTTATTACAATGTGATAACCCTACAAATATTATTGGTTTCACTTTAAAAATAGAAAAAAACCATAACAATTGAAGAGTAGTTTTCCTATATGCCTGGCAAAGGACGCTTCCTAAATCTAAATTGTAAACTTTTATAGAGTAATTTGATGAAATTCCCTATAATAATAATTTTTCCGTTCATCAGCTTAATTTGGGCCTGTTTAACCCAAAGCTGGTTCGAGAGGCAAATTTATAATGACCTTGCTGGCTCAGATACCTATTTTCAGTTACAATATTAATATTGTAATTATACAATATTATATTTTCGTGTAAACGAGTGGTTATTAGTTGGGCCCATTACCCATTTAGGCTATGTGCACCAAGTTTTTGTGGCCTTATATTACGGGATCTTGATATTGAGGGATTATTCGTTCCGTATAGCCATGGAAGATGTCAGTTTTATCTAATACATTAAAGAAAACTTACTATGTTGCAGTGGGCGAGCTTTTCGAAGACTTCATTTCCATGCCAACTACATCCACTGAAACTGAATCCCCAGTTAGTTACCCTGATTTTCTTGTTCTTCTCTTCTTCCCCTAATCCAGAGATTACTTTATAAGGAACGAGGCCTCCCGGTTGTCATTGAGTTGGATTCCTTGTGGTCTAGTTAATTTCCCTGTTTACCTGTCTACTTGATTGACCGCTGTAGTAGATCTATGGAAACCAGATTTGTTTTCCATTGACCACTGTAAATTTCCTCATTCTGGAAGCCGATTTTGTACTTGAATAAACGCGCACAGGGGAGGAGCATCTTCTTTCTGCATAGATAGTCTAGACATAGATTTCGGGAGACTCGTCCCACCCATCATTACACGCAACAGACACAACTAGATATCGGTCGGAAATCCGCGTTGAAGAGGAAACATCAGTTGTTTCATCACATTATACGATTATTCTCAACAATTGAGGAGCAAGGGAAGGATCAATTCCATACTCGAATCAAGGCGCAGATGGGAGCTCGAACCCAATTCCGAGCCCTAATAGGTGGAGAGCTCATCCAATGAAAAGGGCCTTTAATTAATTTTACTACTGAAACGTGCTCCCCCCTCTCCACTGCTCTCATACCGACGCCATGAGCTGGCCCTCGTGCGAAGGGGAAAAAATTGGTTTAAATTGGCGCGGGTGAAATTATTGTGTGCGTGATCCCGTCCAAGTAGATCTTTCACCTCGATAATTGCACTCGGTGGGGTGACCTGCAATTACTGCCGCCATTATATCGAGTACTTTGGATGGTATTTATATGAGCGTGAATCTGTCCTGCCTATTTTGAAATGATTTACGCTTCCCTCCCTTCATCCCCCGTTTGGATGAAAAGCCCGGGAGACCATTAGACGGTCTCGACGACTTTTCAACGCTTTTCAAATATATTGAGCCTTTGCCTTGTCAAGCATTCCAACTACCGCGCTGATTCAAGTGCCTCTCGATCCGTCGTCCCTTCCTGCTCCCCTACTGAGCTCGTGAACAGTGAAGCGACTGGATTCTGCGCGAAATGTTAGCATCCGAAATGTAGGGTTGGTACCTTATTGGGCTGATCAATCGTGAGTTTGCTGGTTCAGCAGAGCACCGAACGTGGTCAAATGTTGCGATATAAGTGGTTTAAAAGAAAAAAATGAACTGTGAAATGTTGGCGTTGGTGGAAGCCTTAAATAGGTATGTGGTACTAAATTATTTTGAATATATACACTGTATCCACTCGTAACTGTGTCAGTGCCTGTATCTCCGAAACAACCCTGAAGTGGTGATTATTCAAATACACTTTTAATGACAGTGCTGACTCAAGGGTCGGTAGGACAGTTGACTAACCTCCACGGAGGGTAGGAAGTGAATAATGCAGAATCTTGAATTAGGACTCACAACGATCCTAGGCTGAGCCGCCATCGGTTTGGTATTGAAAGGGAAAGGGTTATAGCAAGCGCCCTTAGACGTCACCTAATGTGTTTACCTGCCAACCGGATAGGTACTTCAACTAAGCTTGAAATGATATGAATGCGGGGAGAACCGACGGCGTTGAGTTCCACTCCTGGGGAATAATGATTAGTCTGGTAACCGAGTGGTAGAATTGCAACAATAGCGGATACATTCTATTGTGGTTGGATTCTCTGGAGTCAAGCGTACGTACCTAATTAATTCTATAAACTGCTTGCATCGCGGATTCGTCCTTACATTTCTGCATCTGTGTTTGAAGGAGAACCATGTAGAGAGGCGATGGACATAATGAATCAGAATGAACAATGACAGCACGCACCGTTTTAGGGTCACAGTCTGTCATTCATTTTGTTTATAACCTATAAATAGGGACTTCGGTGACACTGTTCTCAAATAATTGAGTGCCCACCAATCAACGGCTTTGTGGTTGAAACAGTTTCAGTAGATTTCGTAACCTCATCTTAGAGGGAGACAGAATGATGAGAAATTACCGAGAGAAGGGAGCAGCTTCCTAAGTTCTCAGAGAGTGACTCTGTTGTGGCAATTTATTGAGCCGTCTCCTAATAAGTGAATGGATTCTCAAGTTAGTCACGGTCGAGCCTCCCCGACCTCAATATGATCAAAAGTTTTGACAGGTAGCCCTTCCCCTCGCCGTCCGATTTCTCCGACTGTCCTCCTCACTTTGGGAAACCGAGAGTTGAGTTGAGCTTCAGGTTCGCATGCCTCAAGAAACCCAGCTTGTCGTCGAGGATGAAGCAAGGGAAGCTCATTTCATCAGAATCCTTTCCCCTATTAAAGCCACTCCGGTGACTCACTGCCACGTCACTGTTGACAATATGATGGCTATTCCGCTGCTTCCCTGTTATGGAGATGAGTAACTTATGTGGAAACTGCTGACAGGTACTCCCATCACTTCCGCACGAAGTTGCCAAATTATTTACAACCAGCTGCAAGATTGCATTTCTAAATGGAAAGTTTGAAATTGCAATTGAATTTTGGATGAATCTATTACATGAGTCGGATTCACATCGACCGTACTAGGAGTTAATTACTTCATACTCTGGTCAATATTAAAAAGTATCTTGTTGTGTGATTGATTCATTTTGGTTGGTTATTCCATGAATAATCAACCTATGTTTACATGCAAAATCATTTTCCACTAAATTTTGGACGCTGAATCCAATGAAGTGGGTGTCAGAACGATTGGCACCCACTGGAAGAAGTTATGGGTCAAATTGGGTATTACCCATTTTGAATATGCGTTTTCGAGATTTCCGGTACCTGGGCGTGTGGGGTATCATTTTCTACTAAATTTTGGATCCTGAATCGATTGGAATGGGTCTGGGACCCGCCGCACCCACTGTTTCCCCATTTCCCCCATGTTGAAGAAATGAGTCTCCATGCGCCTGGTCCGAGGAATAACCAACCCCTGTGTAAGAATTTGCAGTGTTTTTTTTCGAGTGTGCTCGAGAAACTTCGCTTTATCCGCAACACCTTCGGAGTGATACAACAACTATTATGATTTTGAAGGCAACTGATGAGGATTTTTGTGTGTCTAGGGGGGTTTTGGTCAACCTATCCCACAGGTACGCGCTAGGCACCTAAGAATATATCCAGGTCAATGAGGGGAAAGTTTCTGATAGAACTATCTAGGTCTATTGAGGAGGGAAATCGTCTGATAGAACAATTCTGTCAAAAGTTGAATGAAAAACATAATTGCAGCTACGGCTGTGCAAAAGTGTAAGGATTGTGTCACCTGATTACTCTGGGCATATGATGTCCAGCTAATTAAAAGGTCGGTATCTCGTGACTGCGTCAATGTGACCGTTTTTTTTTTTTTTTTTTTTTTTTCTTGAAATAGTTGTTATTTTTTATTTGAAATTGTTATTTCGAAATGAAATAATTTTTTTCTGCCTTCAAAATTAGAATATCCATGTCTGATGTAGGGCAAAATCAGCTCCGGATCCGCTGTATTATGATTAAATCTGTCATTTTCCCTCTTGACGTGTGTTGGCCTCAACAGAGGGTGTGGGTATTTGATCAAGAGATGACACATGTTAGAACGCTTAGTAGTCCATTTTGTTGGAGGAGGAGGTAATATCGGTGGGATATTGACCTTGTGTTGGCCGACGAACACTGTTGTGATCCACCCCCCCCCCCCCCCCACTAATTTCACTGACATTCTCATCCCCTGAAGCTGTCGAAACCGTAAGATGAGGGGTAGGGAGGTTAGCTCTGGCCTCCCGCAGATCGAATGGACGGATGCTCGCGTTGTTATCGGACTAACGTTTGATGTCCCTATTCCCGGCAATCAGGTATGCAAAGGGTCAGTTATATCGAGGTCAATGATAGGACTCCGATTGTTGGAGCCGACACCGAGCGGGGAGATCCACGGGACCTTATCTCTAGTTTTACTCGCACCCATGAACAAACTACGACTGACCTGCCCTCCGTTAATCTTCCGATCCATCCGTCGTGTGTTACTAAACTAAAAAAAAAATCAACATTTTTGATTTCGAAAAAAAAAAAAAAAAAAAAAAAATACCCTGCAAATGCCTTTTACTGGGGTTGGTTATTCCTCGGACCAGGAGTATAAGAGACTCATTCGAATCGATTCAGCGTCCAAAATTTAGTGGAAGATGATACCCCACAAGCGTAAATCGCCGATAATAACAAAAATCCATTTTTCGAAATGCACATTTTGAACCCCCTCCCCCGAATTTTCAAGGATATAACTAACGGAAAATGCTGCCGATTCTTTCACAGGGGTGGGTTATTCCTCAGACCAGGAGAATGGAGAATGTGGATGTGGAGTGTCCTGGACTCATTTCAATCGATTCAGCGTCCAACATTTAATGGAAATTGATAACCCACACGCGTAGGTATCTAAAAAATCCGAAAAACCTACTTTCAAAATAGGTAGGTCGGTACCCATTTCAACCCAAACCCCTCTATTCGGTCTGGGATCCATCTCATTAGATTCAGCGTCAATTTAGTGGGAAATGATACCCCACACGCATAGATCGCCTAAACCTCATGCGTAGACGCCATTCATTATTTGATTCATATCGTTATAGTAATTTCTACGTCTCTAAACTACGGACTCATTGGGATCGCCCCAGAAAGTTATGGTTTCACCATGAAGTTCATTAATAAATTATAACATTTTAGCTTAATCCCTAATTCATACGGAAGGGTGGCTTCACCATCGAGGTTTCCTTACATTGGTAATAAATTAAACTCAATGCTCCTGGAAATTCTGTTGCTTTGTGCAAATTCCTTCTGAACCATCATGACTTATGTATAGTGTACTGTAGGCTTCTAGTTAATCTAGGCAAATAGGTTTTGGCCCATCGCTCTTCTACGTATCTGTATTCTTTTTTGGTCCACCGATCAAATCAGCTGTCAGATATGCTCTAATTGACTTCAAACCAGTATCGAAATTGAGAAAAGGTCCGCGATTAAAGTATCAGTCTTCTTCCGAGCTACGTTGTGGGACGCTAGGCACCATTCATTCTCGGCAACAGCTCCCGATAAAGACGTGAACGATAAGATGATAGATTTCTCATAACCTCATCGGTACATTATGACGAAGGAAAATGATTAATAGCCTAGAATATGACATGACCTCTGATCATATCGTTCATCCTACGCTCATCAGCAGTTTATTACTCTTAGAGATCCGTTAAAAAAAATCCCGTCCGTCGGTATTTGTGACTGATATCAGATTTTGGTGTGGAATGGGGTGACAGTGATGGCCGCGATGAGGATCTGACTCGAATCCTAATGAAAGAGAATTTTTCGTAATTTCTTCAAGTCATTGCAGGGGGAAGGGAGTAATTTCGTAGACTCTTATCACTGACGGTTCAATCGAAATTTCAAATTGCCTATGTACTATGAGACCACTCTCCAATTTTCAGCGTTCTTATTGTTCAGTTATAACTTGAGAATATAAAATTTTAAAAATATACGGTTATGGCGGGGTACCCTGAAAGCCATCGTGGTAATTATAATAATAAAAAATAATAATAATAATAAAGTCGACCCTTTTTCCTCCGTTTGTATACATTCTGGATCTTCAAGATTCTCTTTCTTATGAGAGAACTTTTGTCAAAAACAAAGATTTATTTGCTGGCGCCATCATCGTTTCTAAGTCGCCGTTTAGCCAGCTTTACTTGTGATTGAGAGATGTTCTTTCGTCCAAATTAGGATCTTGTGTTTCTTGGGATTTCGTTATTTCAGGATCTTTAGTTCATCATTTTTTCTCCAACCTGATAACAACATCGTGCTCGTTTTCTCGGTCGGCTTACAAATATCACTGAAAATTTAACGAACGTAATTCCTCGTCTGCATCTCAGAAGCTTCAAGTAATTTTAGTATGAAAACATTCCTTGTGTACTCTTCTGAAGGGTGAATATAGTGATTGAAGTTTAATGGAAAAAAATCGGTATTGTAGGCCACAGTTTTTTTCCTCCTGCAATACTATTGAATCACTGTCGCGTCTGAAGTTTGTGAACACCACTCCACTTCACTTGGTTCATCTTCTCGACTTTCATTTTCGAAGACTTCAATCAAAAACCGACGCGGTTTTTTCTCATTCATCCCACAATAATGGATCTCTTGAAATTTATAGACGATCGGGTGGATCAAACAGACTAACTTTTCACCAGCCTCCAGAGGCCGGAATTGATGACGTTTTCAATGCATCAGGAACTGCAATGCTACTGTAGGTTTCTGTTCACCAACAAAGAAACTTGCGAAAGAGTTCAATAGAAAACCTTCGTAAAACTCAAATTGGAGAGTGGCGGTGACGATAGAAGCTGGCCTCCCTCTCTACACCAGCTTTGCTCCATCACCGAACCAAAGTTTAGATTCATGGAGAAGTATTAACTGAAGTTTGCCCCAGGCGGGGAGATGAGTGCCAAACAATTGCCGTTGAAACTCGATACCCGAGAAAGAAAAGTTGGTCACCTGCCAGGAAGTGCAGGCATTTTCTTCCTCGAAGGTGGACATTTAGTGAGGTTTTCCACTGGCAAGGGACGTACTGAAGGCTGATAGAAAGGCGTTGACGTTTCACTGTAATTTATCGATGCGTTGAAACTAGAATTGTGCATTGTGATCTGTTTGACGAAGCTTGACTGCTGAGCTCAAGACAGGGTAGCGGCAGTTAATGAGAAATCAATCTTGTCTGAGCAAAACCAATCTCCTGCGTAAGACAGGTTGTCCTCCTCGATGAATTGTCTCTAGAGATGGATGCCTATTACGCCCAAGGCGATCCTATCGCGTTCACATCACAACCCTAGCTTATTTTTCCCCATTGCTGGTTTTGATAAGGGAAATCTATTTTGTGTTGGATTGGTTAATTTGGGGTGCAGAGGAGTGTTGAAGGATTGCGGCCGCTAGACGTGTCGTCTTCAGGGAGCGCTGTACGACTTGGTTTTGAATGTGAATTTGGCGATGGCCAAACAGAGAGTTTCAATGCTCATTCAAAAAGCGCCTTGTATACTCTACCATCAATGACTCGCACGCATAACACTCAGCCAGGATTAATTATTTTTCTTACATTTTGTTTTCCATTGAAATTCACCGATTTCTTCGTTCACTTTTCTTTTTTAGTCAAATATTCACTTAAGCTCAAAATAAGACCCAGAAGGGTCGTTCCTAAAGTTGAGCTAACTGATTGGGCAACGCTTTAGAAACGTTCACTGGCGGTAAGGAACCTCAGCGAGCCTTTCAGGATTTCTTCCACAAACTTCTCGAAACAACTCGTAAAACGCTCGCGGAAACCTTTACTTAGTGGATATTGATCGCTCGAAAACACTCCCATCCGCCACGATCTGGGTTGAAACTCAAAAATCAACTCACGGACCCTGTAAGGCCCTTTTCACTCCGGTATTCAATTAATAGTTTGGAACTCATTTTGGACTAAAAAGGATTTTAGAATTTTTTTTCCTGAGTATATCATCATGTCATAATCACATTGTGATTCTCCCTACTCGAGACCTACCCCCTTTTATGAAATCGGTTGACGCGTATACGATTTCATAGTCTAAGGTGCGGTAATGTTGAGAAAAAAATTGACCCTAAAAAACAATATTGGCGATTTTTTTAAAATAAAAAGGAAAACTTACACAAAGGCTTGAAAACGCTGATTTGCCTTTCCCTCAAACGTTTTGATGGTTATTTTGATTCGTAATCGTACCGTAGCATTTTTGTTCGACTCTATCAGGTTTCGGAGTTCTGACTTGTTCTATTACTCCTCGAAAGAAATTACGTCGATATTCGAGGAAGAAGCAAACAACAAAATTGGTTGAGCAAAATTTGAATGTAGTATGTAGAGAGAAATTCAACTCAACTGTAGTAAGTAGAATGGAGACCACCACAATTTTAAATAACGATATACCAACTTTGAACGTTGAATGTATCATTTTGAATGAATACCGAGTCGTGATGGATCGTGAACACCGTATGCTCGATGCTGTAGCTGCCATACACGAGCGAAAATTTGAGAACTGCAATTTGAAGTGTATTTGACTATAGAGTGTGGGGTATTAGTCTTGTTGAGAGCCACTGTGATGCCGTCCTACCATCCTCGCTCCACTCCTGGGTCCCAATCGCCCTCAATGATTCCATCACTTGCCTATCTAATTTCCCTACTTACTGGTAGGGCCGGTAAAGCGTGCCTGACCCGTCCCGCGAAGGCATTCCCGGTTGCGGTAGAGTCCACTGTACCAGATGGATCGGGGTCACGTAGGGATTGCAGACTACTGTTGAATAACTCACCGAGTTTGCGGGTTAGGGTGATGTGATACGTGACTTGGGACCCCCTGTTCACTCTTAGCCCCTCCCTCAACACCAGTTTAAATAGTTAGCTTCATGATTTTTAGAAGCGTTCCCGACCTTTCTGAACCCGATGCGCTGTTTTCTGGCTTTTAGCTAATTTTCGGCTCGAGAAAGCCCTTGGGTAGAAACCGTTGATGTCTTGCAAGTTTACGCCATGGAAATATACGAACCCAGTTTTCGTCCTAAAAATAGTCCCTGTGGATCTCATCATCTCCTAGCCCAGTCCAATCGTATTATCCCACTGGGATCTTGCCTGCTGGGATTGATATTGTGAGTGGGAGAATACGCCGAAGGTTTGAACACGAGAATATCCACAAGGGTTCTCTTGCTCATTTATCCAGCCGTAGAATTCAAGAGCAAAGATTGATGCGAATGGATTTTCCCGATCGCGACTGGTCGGCGTGTGACCACAGCTTGGGCCTCCAAAACCAGCGCATGTGGGAGCGCCAGACTGCTCTAATTTTCTACGGTGAGTCTACAATACATTCCACAAGTTCCGCCTGAACAGACGCATTAATCAGCTCCAGAACGAAAAATGGCCCCTAAATTATCCCAGGATGGTCTATTATTTTAGTTCAATCACGCTTGCATGGAAAAACGTGTCATAGGTTTACTAATCCAAATGTTCGTGAATTGTGATAACTCACACTAAATTTTTGAAAACCCATTTTTCCCGTGGTCTGCCTCCGCTCAGGGCGATTTGGCATATAATGCGATGGAATATATTTAAAAAATTCAGATTTTGGGAGTATTTTAAAAGAATTTATCTACCTAGAAATGAATCTAATTTATGGAAGCTGAATCGATGGGATGAGACTCCATGTTCCAGGTCCGAGGAGTAACCTACCTGTGAAAACATTTGCAGCGTTTTTATTTTTATTCTATTAAAAACAAACGTATATTTGAGACCGTTCATGCGAAATTGTATCTATTGCGTTTCTTTTTGAATTCTTGATGATAAACAAAATTATGCTGGTGACTTGAATGTTATCATGTTGTACTGTGAACATTATTCTATAGTTTAAATATTCTCTTGTCTGAAGTTACTTTTGCACACTACCTTCCCTGTATCAAGGTCTTGAACATGGTGACTGAAGCAAGGAGGATCCGCAATTGTTTGAGAAGACGGGATCGCCCTGCTACGCAGAGATAAGATACGGGAAATGTAGTAGGCCGTACAAAGTTAGTTCCTCTCCTTCGTAGCCGAGTTAGATACTTTAATAAGCGAAAATAAGCGAAAATATTACCTGAAATAACATAGATTACGGAAGAACGTTATCAAGAACCCAACAGCTTGTGTGGAAAGCAATCAACAAAAGTAGTGGCCGTTTTTTCTTCGCAGGAGGTTGTGAAAATAAGAAGAATGCGTCTTCATTCCATTGGCCGGAGACCCCCCGTCTGTATCCTATTGAACCAACATTGTGAACGTAAATGTTGCCCACCTGAACGGAAAATATTTCTTTCTTCCTCTCGATTTATATAGAAACGCTCGAGTTGGGGAATGTAAGAAGGTTCCCGCACTAATAGATGGGTGACGGGGTAATACGGTCTCGAGAGATTCAGCTAATTTACGGTACAATCGTATCGGGCATTGTACTCGAAATCTGATTCGAGCTGGAAGAACCAGGGTTTTGCGGTTATTGGCATCCGACGACCATAAAGGGTGTTGCACTGTTAGATGTTTCGATTACTATGGCTTGCATGGAATTTTTCGTCTTGAATTCGTCCATGGTTGAATTAATAATAAGGAGGATTGTATGGAGTATTTCGTGGGTTTTCACCGTATATTAATACGCGTAGAACATCATTTCTTACGGCTTATCAATCGTCATTCCGCTGTACGCACCCTCGGCAGAAGTCCGCCAAAACTACTTGTCTGGTGAAATCCTTGAACATTTCGATCGTTGTAATTTCTTTCCACACGAGTATTACGGACGGGATACCTTATTTACCAATGACACGCCATTCAAGGGTAATAAGGTGCCGGTATAATTCTATATAAATTCATTCCTTGGCGACCTGTTTCAACGGAAAACCGTTGATTATCATTCTTGTAACACAATTGTACGAGCGTAGACGAGGAGGAATAATATTATTGATAGGTAGGTATCGTCAACAGATACGTCCATGTACGTTTGACTAGGCTATATTGCATTTGGTATCGAATAGAACAGCTCCATTGAGACGCCTCTCCAAGTCTTTACGATGAATGTGAATTGATTCAACTTCAACGTCGTCGGGGGACGGTATAGTGGGGGCGGGGGTGGAAATATCAACCTCCTTGAAGATCGACAATGTCCCTTCCTCAAGCCGTCCTCACTGCTGCACTCAAAGCCCTTCCTCAGTATCCCTTCGTTCCCTCTAGGGCCTCTCATGAATATTTGTGAGTTTCTGAAGTGGATACTCTCTCTTTAGTGCTCACTTCATTCGACAAAGTGAAATATTGTGCCTACCTATCTACCGTGGAGCTTCATGACGCTCTTCTCAATATCTCGCGGGCAACATGCAAATTACTATAATTTCTCATATTGAAGAAATCAAATTTGCAGCACAATTTGCACTGAGTTCTGCTCGAATGTGTTTTTAATTCAATTTGAGATTACACTGGATCAGCGTTTCTTCTTCAATTACACATGCCACCTAGACATTTGTTCTTAACAGCCTCGACTAATTTGTTAACTGAATAAGTATATAGAAGTTTTCCTTACTAAAAACCGCTGCGAATTCTTTCACAGGGGTTGGTTATTCCTCAAACCAGAAGCATGGGGACTCACTACAATCGATTCAGCGTCCAAAATTTAGTGGTAAATAATACCCCACACGCCTAGATCGACGAAAACTTTGAAAATCTATTTTTAGAAAACATATGTTGACCCCTACCCCCCAAATTTGGTCCGATCGGGCTGAAAAGTTTCGAGGACCAACTAGAGTCAAAAACGGACCCCTGACAACCAAAATGTCAGATTTTTAGAAAATTTTCTACCATAAAATACTTCGTGGACGGCGTACGGACATTTGCTAATGTTGATTTAAACTCCTTGAAACGTCCAGGGGAAATTGCATTTTTTTTCCGTTTTTTTCTTTATTCAAGGAATAACCAAGCAAAAGGGAGTGGAAGTTTCAGGCAGGTAGCAATAGGCTTTTTTCCATGGAAATCCACCTCAAAGGGCGGCTCATTTTTCTCTCCCTTCCCACTCTAGTTCCCCGGGGACGTTCTCTAAAAAATTGAAAGAAATGTTAAAAAAGAGAAAAATATTTTGAATGTGACAAATTTTAATTCGTAAAACGTGGGTTTTAAATGGGGGAAACGAATGATTTGGCCCGGGAAAGGTGGGTTTATTATCTTTCTTTCTTCAAGCAGTTCGTCCGAGCTCACCATTGGATTTCGGAAGCATTGCTTCGGATAAGAGCGAGGGATTATCGCGTCGTTAGTGGTTCTCACTGTGCCAATCCGAACTTCTCTCTAGAGGGATGAAGAACGTCTAGACCTTTTCTTCTATACACGCGCTTGTTCCATATATACTTACGGTGATTGATGCCAGCTGTACCATTCAACGACGATAAATCAGCCAGCCTGAAATGGTGATGGCGTAATTCTGAATTCCCTTTCGATCAATTCTCTATAATATGAAGGGCTTTCATTCCATGTTCTTGATTTCTTCTCGTCTGTAGAGCGGCCTTTCGCTTCGCGCTCTTTGTCAATGACTCATTAGGTAAAGTGAAGACCCGCCGGAGTCGAAATTGATTTTATTCTTGGTCAACCCGAGTTCTTGTACAAACAACACCGTTTCTAGAATGTCAAGACTATTTCTTTCCGAGAATGAACTCTATAAATCAGGATCAATCAGCTAAGTGGTCGTGTTGTGATTGATTTTCCTCTCTTCTTAGTTAATTACGGCTCACCGTTGGAATGAAGTGGAGAATGCGTATTTACTATAACTAATTAGTTATTATGGTCGCTTCGAAGTCATTACAGTATCTCTGTCACGACAGAACCCGATGTAGTCAAGTTTTCTTCAACCATTTGAAGTAATAAACGGGATCGTTTACTGAAAAAGCACAACTTCCATTATACTTCAAAGCAAAAGTCAGAAATGAACGTTTCAATTTAACATCCCTCGTTTTTAATAACTTCTTTTCGAAAAAAAAATGAAGAGGACGAAATAACAATGCAGCCCGTTAGATTCCCGTTCTCCCTCGATATTCTTATTATTATTTTTTTGTCACCGATTTCAAAGGCTCCGAATACGAGTTACAAAACTCATTACTCACTCATGATCACCGACTTGAATGAATAAGATGCTCAGGTAACAAACGGTAAAGGTTTCTCTGCTTCTTTTCCAACTACACAAAGGCAGTTGTACTTGGACTTAAAGAATGCAAATTTTGACTTCCATCCATTTGACATATTTTGTATATTCCTGTAGGAGGATATTGATTTCATCCCATATTTCTTTTACCTCACGTTTTTTCACCTCATTCGCTAACCCTACATGTAGGCTTTAAAAAAATCATGTGGTAGTTTAGGTGAAATTGGGTGGGCCATGCGTCACCCTTGGGATAAATCCACTTATCATGTTGGTTCACGTGACCCGCAACCATGTTTTGACGCAGTATACTGTCGAATTTTGTACTCGGCAACATTCATATTCTTGAGAATGTATTCTGAGGAGCATCCACTCAAGGACGTGTGCATATGAAGGACGACCCCTAGAGTCAATCGCAAAAAGTTTGTAAAAATTATGGAGACTCCAATAAGCGGCAGCCGGTCTAGAACCAATCAACCGAGTCAGCCCAAAATTTTGTGAACGGGTGTACCCGTGGGTCTGAAATTGGTCAATTTTTGTTTTCCAATGACGTTATTCATAACTATGAACGATGAAAAAGGTGTCAGATACATCACATGTGGATGATGGATTTTTCAAAAAAGCTACCCGCTAATCAATGACGTCACAACCCGCGTGAATAAAAAAATCACAGTCATATAATGCAAAAAAAAAAAAAAAAAAAAAAATGCGAATTACAACAGTAATACTTGTTTTCCAGTGTGCTGCATTCATTAGCGGACAACTGGACACAACTGAAATTTTCCTTCCTTTTGGGTTTTTTTTAATGTCAAAAACAAACCTCCATAAACAAGATGCAACAATGATTAGTCACTCCAGATAATATGCAGACAGAAGCGCAGCCGTGGGCGCATTTGAAATTAATGATAAGGATAACTAGGAAATCAAGGTGGACCTAACTTGGGCTGTCTCAACAGGCGGGGGAAGAGAAACGCTGAACACTGACGTCAAAAAATTGTCATTATTATGATTTTTTTTTTTTTTTTTTTTTTTTTTTTTTTTTTTTTAAACAGTGGGTATAGTTTATAATAACGTACACGCCTAGGTCTCCAAGAAGTTCAGAAGGCCAACACATGCGAGGGTATTAGTGGGTAGGTGTGCTTTGGTTGGTTATTCCTTGAATAATCAACCTATGTTTTCATGCAAAAGGTCAACCTCTCCGATTCGGCTCAAATTTTTTTTCTGGACGTTTCAAGGTGTCTAGATGTCCATACGCCGTACCCCGTACGCCGTCCGCGCCGTTTTTGGTAGTAGAAAATTTTCTAAAAATCTGAAATTTGGTTCAGGGGTGTTTTCCCGGTCTAGGACGGTCCTCAAAACTTTTCAACCCGATCGAACCAAATTTGGGCGGGGTAGGGGTCAAAATGTGTTTTTGAAAAATGGATTTTCGGGATTTTGGGCGATCTAGGCGAGTTGGGTTTCATTTTCCACTAAATTTTGGACACTGAATCCAATGAAATGGGTCCCAGAACGATTGGCACCCACTGGAAGAAGTAATGGGTCAAATTGGGTATATATAACCCATTTTGAATTTGTGTTTTCGAGATTTCGGGTACCTAGGCGTGTGGGGTATCGTTTCTCACTAAATTTTGGATCCTGATTCGATTGGAATGGGTCTGGGACCCGCCGCACCCACTGTTTCCCCCATTTCCCCCATGTTGAAGAAATGAATCTCCATGCGCCTGGTCCGAGGTTTTGCTTCGAATAGTGATCTTAACGGCCTGTTTCACACAGGTCTTCAATCTACAGGTTCTAAATAAGTGTAGGCCAAACATCGCCCCGATACATTTCTCTACTCCCTGTAAATCATGAAAGAAAAATTCATGTATAGATGAATAAATAAGTAAACAAACATAGATCTAAACGAGATTAGGTTTTGAAGAACCCCGTTTTATTTCGTTTGAGAAGAGTACACACTTCTCAGTCAGACAGATCATGAAAACAATTCCACTAACGAAAATGAACGAGAAAAAAATTGAGAAATTTAGTAGGTATTGAGTTTCCCAGGAAAAAAAAATTGAATTTACCTCAACATGAATCATTTGGCGTTGTAATTCGTTTGCATTTACCTCGACGATACCGTCTGAATCCGGACCTTTCTTACAATGTTTTTTCTCTGAATTACATCGCCCATCCCCCTTCTCTTATTCCGCGAATATCAGCAACTTGAACGAATTTCATTCAATTAGGAGGAAACGAGGCGGGGTCATGAGAGGGTTGACATCATAACGGGGCAGTAACTTTGTCCCGCGAGGTGGAAAAAGCTGTTAGGGAACGGCAAGTTAACGGTTAGAGGCGAGTGAAGGCACACAGAGACCATGATAAATCTTCCATTCAACTCTCCGGTTTGTTAATGCGAAAAAAATTTCGGTAAGGAGCGAGGAGCACTAAAAGGGCTTTAACTTCCCCTGAACCTCGTTCCTCTCTCTTTCCTTTAGAAAAAGGGTTCCTCAGTAATGAGAATTCTCAAAATATGTGCCGTAACTTTTAGTTTCAGTTTGGCTTCGTTATGTAGCACAACTTGTGTTAGAGTTAGGACCCAAACTGAGCCGTGTTGGTGGGAGTCGGGGGAACCGAGGGTTTGAGATTGACCCAAGTTAGTGCATTCTCTCCGTTTTACTGTTCCTCGGACTTACTGACTGCGGGACAAAACTTCATTCCTCTCCCCAACTATCCAGCACGTGGAAAAAGTAAACACCAACTTGGGTAATATTTAGTGAATAGGTAGCAACCAATTTGTGTGAATTCGTGAAATGGAATCTCTTATCTTCACTTCTCATCTCAGTTAACGTCTGTCCTAGTACGGTCCCAGTTTTCATATGACTCATTTTTTGATCCTTCCAACGAGACAGCTGGCCCAACGTTTGAGTTCAAGATAAAATTATAGCTTCCTCCTGGCTGGGTCACCCCAATTCTCTTTTATACTTCAATAAATTCTTCTCACGGAAAAATATTTCAATAACGCGCTGAATGAAATGACGCTCATAATCGAACCGGGATCCGCCTCAAATACTCTCCTATTCTCCGTATTTCTTTCTTTCTGTCCGCTAACTCGTTTTGTTGAGCGAACGGCAACTTTAAGTTGATTGGATCAGTAAATTACTACGATCGACACATTGACAGGGTGAATTGCTCGCAAAATGAAGTGGCTGAGGGAGCAAGTGTGGACATATTTGATCCTCTCGAATCGAAAACATTGAAACAGAGGAGAGGGAATTGTATAAGCGTTTATACATTGAAATGCCTACCAATACTGGGAAAAATTGCCCAGAAGGTCTCACTGACTAGCAGTAGGCAAACGGAAGTTCTAATGTGAGAACCCCAAGTTTTATAATTCTGTTAAAAATTATTCAGAAAAGTGGCTATAACACTCGATGAGCTTCCAAATCAAGTCAACCGCGCAGATAAGTTTCGCTTTTACAACTTAGTTTTTTCTTCTTCAAAAAGTCAAGTAATGTAATATTGGAGTCAGCGTTATTGAAATATTTCCGTTAACTATTTAAGGCAGAACTCGCTTGTGTGGGAATGACGTAGCTTTGGTTTGTAATTAATACATCCTTATCTTTTCTGATTGACTATTCCTAGAATAATCAACCAATGATTTCATACTCATGGTCGACCATATCCAATTGGCCCCGAAATGTGTTTTTTGGAAAATGGATATTCGAGATTATAGGTAATTATATGCGTGCTGGTTTATCATTGTCCACTAATTTTTGGACTCTGAATCCATCGAGATGTGTCCCGGACCGATTGGTGCCCAGTGTAGTTGGGTTCGGTTCAAAATGGGGGAAGATTGGCAAATTTTCGTTTGTCGATTTGAATACTTACCAGATCGTATTACTTAAAGATAATAAAAACCCAGAATGTTGTAAAACTAACATGTCAATGATCTTCCTTCTTCGTCCCCACCCAATATAATGTGTAATATGAAGTTTGCCTGATATCATTCAACTAATTTTCGGTCTACCGAAACTGATGTGGTTCGGTTGTATGAAGAAGTTGTTAATGGTGAAGGGAGCGCTCCAGTATTAGCCCATGTAATGAAACGAACAAACACCGGAGTGGAAGGAATTATAACGAGTGCCTCCCAAGGGTAATCCAATTCTGGTCACAAGTTGACGGTAACTCGAGAAAAGAAACTCAATCTATTTTTTAATTTAATTTATACTTGTGTCAATTCAGCTGGGAACTAGACTTGTCAAGTCAGTTACGAGAAGTTTGATTCCTGAAGGGGGTTCTGTGAATTTCTCCTGAAGAATGAAACAAGAAGGTACCTCGGAATGAAGGGGCTATTCTTCATCACGCTAGGAGCCAACTCATCACGTTAAGAGTTGAAAAAAAAAAAAAAAAAAAAAAAAAAAAAAAAACCTTCGTACCCACTTGAGAAAAGGAGGTTATGGGAGCGGCTGAAGAGTTCTAGTTTTTGAAGTTTTCCGACGGTTTGTTCCGGAGATCTTGAGAAGGACGTCAATTTCCTCCTAGAATTAACTCACGATATCCTTGAGGTTGCTGCAGTAGCTTATCGATCAGCCTGAACTTCAACCAGAGGAAGCCCGGTTAAAAATGACGCCTTAGGTTAAAATGAAAAGTGGAGCGTCCCCATGAAACAACCACCATCAGCTTCTTCCGAATTTTGATCCAGTTGTGAAGCCAATTTTTATATTTTTAACCGATAGTTTTTATTTCAGCAATCGAGAGCTGTGAATATAATCATAATTTGGAGGGTATTTTCGCCGTTTCAGAGGTTCCATGAGTCATTTTTCTGTGCGTCGTCCGATTTTCCCATATTGTATTGACACGGCTTCGCTGGAACAAGTTTGTTCAACTTATTCCCGTAACATCACGGTTGAGTACGTTTTCAGGATTCAAGATAGATTTTCGAACGACAAATCGGACTACGGTGACTTTCCACGAAAACAGAGTGAATCCCTTGCGAGGTTAAGGAACTAACTTCGAGATTAGCTTTCTTGAGCAAATATGTGAGTCAGAGTGCTTGGTTAATAATGTAGTTAGTTGGAGGGGTGGGTTTATTGCTGCGAGGAGGGGAGTGACACACCTACACACGGAGCGAAGTACGACGGTGGAGATCCCATTAATTTAGTTCCTCGCTCTCCCACCAAGGTATTCACAAAAGCCTTTTAACTCAATCATCCATCGTGAGGAATCTTCACTGTGGTTTACGGGCGTTCTACGTATTTACTGAACCTTCTGGCCTCCTCAATTGAATTTATTCATATAAATGCTGCTAATTGAGTTTGAGGGGAAATTAAGGTGAATGGTTGGGGGGGGGGGGTGAGGTAACAATGGATGACAACAGTTAGAGAACAAACGAATATTAATACCATTATTTATTGTTTTGCTTAGATTAAAGAATGAAAAAGCCACGGTTTCTTGGCTCACCAAGTCCTATACATATTCCACTTTCCGTGATAGGGCGGAGGCAATAGATGTATTATTCAGCTCGCTTGTAAGCCCGGCAGCAGTATGAATGTAGGCAGGGGTTGAGGTTGGAAGAACACGGCTTCGAACAAAGAGATAGCTTGACATTGAGAGGGAGCGTAAGGAGGAAGTTGCCGTGAAAAGGGAAACTGCTTGTTCCCAAACAATAAGGCCGCTTGAATGATAGGAGCGAGAGAAAAAGCGTGATGCAGCTACGATTTAGTCAATGACCTGAATCAAACTCCGAGCACCAAGTTATGCACACATCCTGATAATGAAGGTTGGGTGAGCACGCCAGCACAGCTCTCTGAATGCGCTCTTCAAATTCCATTCTTTTCAGTCGCTTCTTTTCTAGCCCAATGAAAGGGTTTGGTCCGGTCTCAAAACAAAAGCACCTCAGGGATGAGCCTCCATTATCCCTTCAGTAATTCATTGTGCCCTCGCCCCCACCCTGCCATTATGCTCGCACCTTGGCGGAAGGTTATAAAGCGCTGGCTACGCGGGAGTGTACGCAGGCAAGACTAATCAACTGAAAGGGCTTCCCTTCTCCTGCTTACCCACCACTAGCGCTCCTACTCAAATCTCTCCTCTCGCCTTACCGTCCAACAGCAGCCACCAACCTCCTCGGAACCTCTCATTGACTCCTCCTTTCCACCAAAGATCCTCGATCTCCACGTTCTCATTTGTAGAGAGATATATCATTATGAGCTGCAATTATGCTAGATTTTCACTTACCAAGCCCTGTGTCTCTATTCACGGTCATACATTGTCAAATAAAAAAAAATTAATCTAAAAATCAAATAAAAATTCATATTTTTATCCATATACCCTTTACCCAATCGTAGAAATCAACCCAGGAATATTTCGAGCCTATTTAGCATCCAACATTTAGTAGAAAATAAAAGTTCATACGCCTAGGACCCCGAAAATCATGAAAACATACAGTAAAAATACCAATTTACTCCCATACCCTTTTGTGAAATTAATCCAGGACCCATATGAATCAATTTAGTGCTCATTATTTATGGATAATACTACCCACATTTTCTAGGTCCCTAAAAAGTTGAAAAACTTGTTTTAAAATATCAATATCCTTTTGCTATTTGTTGTGATCTATCAATTTGACTCTTAAACTTCAATGATGATACCTCACCCGAACTTTGAGAATTGCGATAACCAAAACACCTGCTTCCGGTGGTTTGGCTGAAAAGTACGTAGCTTAGAGCACTACAAAGTGAATTAATTTTCAGATTTTTCTGAGTAACTTGCTTAGCATTTTTTTTTTCTTCTGGTACATTTATGTGGGTCATGACCGTTTATTCTTGTACGAACTAGTATTGAGCAAATCATGGATGGAATTTCGAGTGTTTGGAAAAGGTACCGTGCTTATCATTTGATATGTCCCTCTTCTACAATATCCATCGTAAGCCGATCTTTAACGTGTTCGATTCATTCTTCTCTCAAGAGGGACTAAAAATTCGTTCGACAAACTTAAAATTTATACTCGCGAAAACTTATGTATGCGACACAAGAAGATGTTGCTCCTCGCTGGAGACGGAATTGAAAAGAATTCACGAGAAGAATGGATGAATATATGATTCCGTTTGAATAAGCCCCCTCCCCTCCGTAGGGGTTCTGCTCGACAAACCAAGTTTGGAAAGAAGTAAGTTACCCGAAGAAAGGCTGGAATAAAGGTCGTCCCAGCACGTACGGAAATTCAAAGGGATTTTTTCCTGCCGAAAAGAAATGCTCTGTTTCTTCAAAGAAAAGGTTTAGCCTCATAGCGGTAAAAAAATGCCAAAGGGATTACCAGATGCTGTTCTGAAGAAGAGTAAAGACGACTGGTGGTCTCAAACATTTCCTTACCCATCATTGAATTAGGGCATCTTCCGAAGATTTCTTTGATGAATTTCTTTTAGGATGTCCTCTAGGCAGTATATTCGCTACAAAGTAAGTTTTAAGGCGAAACGTTCTAACCGTGCGTTAAATTCTTTCTCTTGTGGTTCGTTTGTTATCGAAACGTTTCGTCCATTTAGCATTGGGGGTAGTTGTATCAGATTTATATTGACCCTTCAAAGTAACATCTCTAGAAAATCGGCCTCCCCATGATGGCCTTATCGCTCGGAAATCTGTGCTGCATCATTTCACTAGCAACAGTCAACATTAAATGTGTTATTCGTTGCAAGAATTTGTTGTTGTATTGGCATTTACTATTACATATTAACCTGTAAATTGTCTATCCATTGGCTGATTTTTAATTCCTCTGGTGGTTTGTTCTGTTGCAGGAGGGCACTCGATGAGGATGCGTAAAAAGTGAAAAGAGGATGGATGTACAATGGTGGGTGCTGATGGTAATCAGCTTCTTCGGAAGGGCGGCCCGATGCATAGCTGACGACAATGGACTGTTCCAATTCAAATTCACTCAAAAGGTTTACAATGTGTCCATTCCAGAAAATTCGGCTGGCAAAGCGTTCGTCAGTATGGAGGAGAAAATTGGAGTTTTCAGAGGTGACGAAGATCTCGATGTGAGGTTCAAAATCATATCTGGAGACAAGGACAAATTTTTCAAGGCCGAAGAGCGACTAGTGGGCGACTTTTGGTTTTTGTTATTGCGAACGCGGACGGGAAACGTGGACGTACTTAATCGAGAGAGGAAAGATCGTTTCACTTTGCAAATAAAAGCTACAGCGATGAAACGAGACGGCAAAAAAGCCTCTTTTGCTGAGGCTGAAACAACAGTCCACGTCAAAGTTCTCGATGTTAACGATCTTAATCCTCTGTTCTATCCTACAGAATACGAGGAAATCGTGCCTGAAGACATGCCCTTACACGCTAGCATAGTTAGAGTGTCAGCTGAGGATGCGGACTTGGGGAAGAACGGTGAAATTTATTACAGTTTTCTTGAACCGACTGAGCAATTCGCCATTCACCCGACTACTGGTGTTGTGAGCCTCACTAGGCCGCTGAGGTATTCTGAACGAGCCTTACACCAGCTAACAGTGTTGGCACAAGATCGAGGGACAGTTTATAAGGGAGGTGGTAAGCCAAGCACAGCCAAATTGAAGATCATAGTGAAACAGGTGAATCTCTTTGCTCCTGAGATCACAATTCAGCATCTCCCGGACATAGTTGAAAATTCAAACGCCGACATTTACGCCATTGTTAAGGTCGTGGATCAAGACGAGGGGGTACACGGGCTTATAAGGAGTTTAGAGATTGTTGACGGTGACCCTGACGGCCACTTCCGGATTAAATCTGCTTACCAAGCGGGTCAGCGTACGGCCGAGTACAACATCGAGGTTCTCAAACTCCTTGACAGGGAAACGGTGCCTCAGGGCTACAACTTGACTTTGAGAGCCATCGATCGAGGGATACCTCCCAGGCAAACTTACAAATCCGTTCCTGTTCACCTGGTTGACTTGAACGATAATGCGCCGATTTTTGATCGCGAAATTTACGAAGTGGATATTCCAGAGACTGCGCCGATTAATTCGCCCATCATCAGGCTGAAAGTGAGCGACGCAGATCAAGGTAAAAATGCTCAGACATTTTTGGAAATCGTTGGTGGTAACGAAGGGGAAGAGTTCCGAATAAATCCCGACTCTGGTATGTTGTACACGAATATGATGATGGACGCGGAAATTAAGTCGTTTTATACATTGACAGTAACTGCGATCGACCAAGGCAACACTGGAACTCGAAAACAGTCGTCTGCCAAAGTAAAAATTAGCGTTGTCGATACTAATGATAACGATCCTCTCTTTGAAACAGTGGACCTGGACGTAACCATCCATGAAAATGAACCTATTGGAACAACTGTCGCTAAAGTGATAGCGAGGGACAAAGATTCAGGGGAAAACGCGTACATTTCTTACAGTATCGCTAATTTGAATGCAGTGCCTTTTGAAATTGACCACTTTACCGGAGTGGTGCGGACTACGCAAGTCCTGGATTACGAGTCCATGAGAAGGTTGTACGTATTGAGGATCAGGGCTTCGGACTGGGGGTTGCCGTATCGCCGACAAACGGAAACTCAATTGAAAATTCGAGTTAAAGACGTCAATGACAATCGTCCGCAGTTTGAGAAAGTGGACTGCGTTGGACAGATTTCGAGGTTCATACCAATCGGAACTGAAATCATCACGTTGTCTGCGATAGATTTTGACGCTGGAAACATAATAAGTTACAGAATTGTGAGTGGAAATGAAGACGGTTGTTTTTCCCTCGATTCGACGGCAGGGGTGGTGACAGTCACCTGTGATCTCGCTGATGTTGGAGTCACTGAGCGTGAGCTCAACGTCACTGCCACCGATGGCACCCATTTTGCTGATATCGTGCGCGTACTCATCAAGCTTGTTAATTCGAAGAAAACCTCACCTGCGCCTCACCCTGACGTAATGGATGATACTCACGGCTTCGACTGCAAAGACACCCGCGTTGCTAAACGTTTGACGGAAGTTTTGGCTGCTTCAGACAAAGCCAATTCTCCTCGGAAAGGGGAACGCGGAGAATTTGCCATGATGCCCAGCCGTTACGGTGAGAACGTCCACAGCCCAGAATTCATTAATTTCCCCGTTAATATCCAAGTGAATGAATCGATCCCCATCGGTTCTTCGTTGGTTCGTATTAAGGCAAGTGACCGGGATCTTGGCTACAACGGCAAGTTGATATTCGGCATATCGTCTGGCGATCACGATTCAGTTTTTCGCCTTGATCCCGATTCGGGTGAACTGAAAGTGATTGGATATTTAGATCGCGAGCGGGAAACGGAATATCTTTTGAATATCACCGTCTTTGATCAAGGAAAACCAAAAAAATCGAATTCTAGAATGCTACCAATAACCGTGCTCGATGTGAACGACAACCCTCCAAAATTTAAAAACTCATTGGCTAGTTTTAGAGTATCAGAGAACGCCCACAATGGAACTTCAATTTTCCGAGTAAATGCTACCGACTATGATGAAGGTGATAACGCTGTTATAACCTATAGTCTCGTTACAGATACGGACGATTTCAAAGTTGACGCAAGCACTGGCGTATTGTTCGTCGCTGCTCCGCTAGATCGAGAAAGGCAGGAATTGTACGAACTCGTGATAAGGGCTTCTGACTGCGCTGGTCACCCTGGTTCGCCATCCACCCTTCACACTGACGCCTTGATTCGTGTGATAGTTGACGACATCAATGACAACGCCCCGTCATTCTCCATGTCCACGTATTCCGTCAAAGCGCGCGAAGACATTCCAGTGACCAGTGTGGTGGCGATCCTCAGCGCCACAGATCCTGATCTCGGTTCCGGTGGTGAGATCCGTTATTCACTTGTCGGCCAGAGTGAAGGGGATAACGCGTTCGCGATTGACGCCCTCTCGGGCACCATCAGAATTGTCAAACCACTGGACTTCGAAGACCGCCAAGTCCATTCTTTGACTGTTCGAGCTACTGACCTCGGTAACCCATCTTTATCATCCGAAGTGACGTTGATCGTTGAAGTAGTTGACGTCAACGAAAATATATACCCCCCTGTATTCCCGGACTTTGTCGTGGCCGCGTCGATAGCCGAAAACGCGCCAGTTGGAAGCCTCGTGATCAGAGTTGGAGCCACCGATGCCGATTCCCCTGCAAGTGATGACTCTCGTGTCGCATACTCCATCAAAGCCGGCGATGGCCTCGGCTACTTCTCCATTGATAATGAAGGTTAGTCCTCACCTTGTACCATCGTTTATTTACTATTACCTAGGTAGTGGGAAATTTACTGTTGGCGGCCATCACTTCCAACGCATTACCCGTCAATTGTTGCTCCAGTGAACGGGAATAACCCACCGATGTGCGAGACGATAACTGCAGATCCCTTGCTATCCTATACAATCCATCCCCGCTAAAGCTCAACTCACGGTGATCTCTTTTGGTTCGATGACGGCCAGTTTGTCGAGAAGGGCCAACCACCCGGCCCTCGTCAATGTCAGGCCGATGTTCGAATGTCACACGCTGATCCCTATTAACGGTTTTCGATTCAATTAAAAGGGTGAAAAGAAAGGTTTAAGCCACTACGGAACCATTCTGCCTGATAAAACTGGAAGTATTACTAAGCGGGTCGCCTATAAGTGGGAACCAGTGTTTCCTGTCGTGTCATGCCCCTCCCCTCTCCCATTGATCGTTACGGTCCGTGAGATGTTTGTTCGTTCAGGACATGATGCGATTAAAAACAATAATAGGTACCTACACAAATTATTAAAAGGAAGTCTCATTAGTATAAAATCTTGAATTCTGCATTTCTAGCAGGCACCCATTATTGAAGTACAGGTTACTACAAATAAATGGCAAAGTTGGCCTGAGTATGTATCTCAAACTACTTTCACACTCCACGTAATCAAATACTCGAAATGACCATACAAAACCGTTTAACACCATTCCCCTCCTCCTTAGTTTCGTGGTAAGGCTGCTCCTCCTTGCATAACCACTGCAGGAGGGAATTTTATCTCTCTTTGTCCCATCTGATATTTGTACGTCACATATTAAAAATACCAATGGAACCACTCCCGAAAATGCTCGGTTGTCCTTTCAAAGGGTTGAATTGTGAATATTTTTCATGAGAGACCAAAGAGATGTTTTATTCGAGCTTTATTTTCCGTTTGAACCCTACACGCCCTTAGGTTTATTTTGAACAAAGTGTGTGCGTCCAGCCATAGCTTGCCCCTTCCTCGTGTAACCTTTTCCGGGGATCCCGACCCCCAAACTCCTTCCACGTCGGGTTGAGCCTATACCGAACCGCACAAAGGAAACCTATGCGAAACTTCATTACACGACACGCCGTATTAGGTCGGCGGTGAATACAAGTCAATTTACACTATAATGAGACTTCCTTTCGACTGAATAGAGCCAATCTATGGGAAGAGGAGGACTGCCAAGACATTACTAACTAATTTGTAGTTCGGGTTATCGTTTTCGACCTGGCGATAAGGAGCTAAGACACCCAATCCCCTGGCACCCGCCATAAAGGTTCACATCAATGGTCGTGCTAAAGCTGGATTGGAATCCTCCCTCTCGGGGTAACCTATAACAGCCTGATAGTTTTCATGGGGTTGTTAAAAGCCGTTGTTATTTAGTCTTCTCAACAATGATTTTGATGCAAAACCCTTTCATCCAATCCGCTCCTGCAGCAGTTTTCCTATCTACCAGATGAAATCTTAACTAGATTCCTTTTAGTCCCTCAAACCACCACTATCCTATTTTTATCAATAAATTCAATCTATAAATTAATTCACTCTAAACCTTTTGCCGAGGGTTCCAGTTTAATTGGTTCATGAGACAAAGTCGATCCCCGATTCTTCCTTCGCTGTTCTTGAACCGACTTCAAAAAAGAACGAGGTTATCAGCTCGTCCAAACTATTCTTGTATTTTTTAAATTCATCTATTATTAATATTTTTTTGTGCCAGCTTGCGCTTTGTAATGTTGACCGTTTGTACTCTGGTTGGTTTCGTATCATCACATCATTAGAGGAATAGAAAATACGTGCTCCCATTTGTATCGGTAGAAGTGTCCAAAATGTTCCTATAGTATCAGTGTTGATTCGCGTGGGTAAATGTTACTTGCGTTTTGCTGTTGTTGACCAGTCACGTCTATATAAAACCCCTTTGACATTTTCTGCCAAATGATCGTGACTACCTGCAGAGCTACAATTCCGTAAGCATTTCCATCAGCTTGGTTTATGAATGTTGTTGAGCGTACATTTATTAGCAGGAAAACGACCCTAAATTTGTTTCTCTTTTAATGCCCTTTACAAATTACAGACCCGTTGTCAGGGAATCCATTTGTCCAACTCGATTGCCCGAAATTATGCTATTCCTTGAAATAGACGATGTTTGGTTGATCAATAATCAATTTCTCTCTTACCCTCGACCCATTCAGAATTGATCGGGCTATTTGTGCTATTTAACTGAATCTAAGCCGAGTAATGCGTTCCAGTGTTTTTTGTCAGAAAACGTCAAATATTCTTTTTTTTCATGTTTTGACGGTCACTTGTCCATTTATTGAAGTTTAACCCTGGTTGGAATTGGGCATCGAATTCCATCTGCTCTGCGTTTTGTCAGAATCTTAAAAATGTCCAGAAAGTTCTCCCTCTGAATTTTTTGAATTACGAAAGCTTTTGGGTGCTAAGGCTCTGCAAGGTGTTGGGTTTACGTTCTTTCTTTGGAACGGAGCCAGGTATTAACGACATTGAAACTTCGTCCTTGTGATAAAACATCCGCTATTTGCCAGAAATGCTTTCCTCTGCTTTCATTTTTCCTTTTTCTCCCTTCTTTAAAGAAATTGGCAGTATATATTTCCTGCGAATGGTTTTAAAAGAGGCTATTTCCCATTTATAGGGCAGATATTCCTTTTGAATAGGAGTGGGGTCTACAACTAAGATTCCCGGGATGGTTTGACTTTCTCTTGTTTCTCCGATTTATGGCGGTAGTCTGTGCCGGGGGCTTGGTTGGCGAAGCAAGTTCACGTTTGTCTCGTGACCGTTCTATATTTTCATTCGCAATTACATTTTTCCTTGCCTCTCACTTCCTACTTTGATGGGGAACAGTGAACGGATCCGTACTGTATCGACTTACAATTAGATGATGTATGATTCCTTTCGTTGGAAGTGTGGCCGAGTCAGCGAGCTCTAGAAAATCCGCCGACCCGACCCCTTCTACTTGAATGTCCTTCGTATTGGACGTCGATACTCGTGCCTTTGCTGAGTATTGTCCTGTTGTTCCTTGAACTTATGCTTTCCCCATCCCCCTAACCGAGCCATGCTCCCGAATGGGAAGTGTTCCAAATGGCCCTTGGAACTCGGTGAGTTTGCGGTGGCGAAGTAGGAAGTTGATGGTAGTTTGCTGAAATCTCAGGATCACCCTAATTAGGTCTTGGCAGGCGATGTAAGTGCTGCGAGGGGAGTGGATTTGGTGAAGTGAATGGTGAAAAGGGGGTGGAAGGGTCAGAGACTTTTCGTGCACTTTGAAGTTGTTGTTTTCATGATTGTCGTATTTCATAGACGCCCGAGAGGAGGTATTTTAAAGAAAAAGCTCTTTAATAAACCATTTCAATTCTGGAGCTATTTACATCCATTCAAAACTAGTGAAAATCATTACGGAAATAACTCAGTAATTACGCTTTATGCTTATGGATCTGAAATTGAATACCCGGTAGATAGTCCAGCGCGTTCATCGCTTTCTTAGGCATAAACTGCGTGGGAGCTGATTATATTTCTAGGGTTTCATTGGAAATTAACGTTCCGTCTGCGGTTCAGTTTTCGGAGAATAATGTTATAGCGGTGGGATATGCCGCTTGGAGCGATACTGACCCGGAACTATAGTATAGCAATAAATTGAGTGGTTGGCCATAGTGTGAAAAACTTTATGAAACCCTATGTACAATAATGTGAACGAGGCCAAGGTCGTGGCACATGAGGTTCTTCTAGACGTTGCAAATGTCACGTTTACTCACCACAAAACATGGAAAAAGCCGGTTCGGGATTCGGGAAACTATTAATTAGTGAGAAGACTTGATATTTATTCATTAGTATTAGGCTTAATATTTATGTTGAGATGCTTAGAACGTAACATTGATTTCATTCTAATGCATATTTCATGCGAAATCAACAGAATCTGTCACATTTTTGAAATTCCAACTTAAACCCGCGCAAAATTCACGGCATCACTACTGTGCTCTGGAGTTGATAATAATGACACTGATCAGCTAGAGTTGAACCCGGATCCTCAAAAATTGATTGCGATCGAATCATAACGGTGGTAGTTATTTTTGTGACGAAATGTGGATAAAATGACGAACGCGAAATAAATTACGTAGTTCAAAAAGCTCTGATACGCCAACAATGCGCTTGCGCTACTACGCAGACTCAAAGCAAAATATATGGGAAACGCTTCGATTTGGAGATTCCATATCAGAATTAAAGGTGGGGGAAAACAGGGAAGTAAGAGGATGAGAGAGATGGGAAACCTGGGTGAGGGGTTGAGGGTGGTTGCCAAAGGAAGGTCATGAATTGAGGTCGTCTCGCAACGTTTGATTCAATGGTTCGGAACTCCGCATCCCCACTCCAGCCCCTCATCCATCCGAAGCAGCCACCAAGAACACAGAACCTAAAACCCTGTGGGGCTCTCAGGCTCTTTCCCGATTACCACGGCAATTATTTATAAAATGTGCGATAAATCGTTGGATCGTGACATGGGATAGGGAGCACGACTGAAGTGGATATTGACAAAAATGGAGTATTCGAGGTGGAACGAGGAAATCAAGGTGAAACAAAGAGAAGCTACCGAGGGATGTCTTGCAGGCGGTTCCATGACGCCTGCGAAAATGGAGTCAATTCACCCATACGGCTATTCAATGCAGAATGCTGGATAGATGCGGCACACACACACCAGGTGTTTTCAGAGCATTTTCCAGTTTCTATACGTTTCTCAAACGGCTGTGTTTCCCTCTGACGTCATAGGTATATCCTATGCTTGATATGGGAATATGAACACTGCTTTTTCATCTGCTCGACTCATCCTCTAATGGTTTGTTGAACATAATTCTATGGAATCCATTCATTTTACCATTCCCCCTCTGCCACTTAGTAAATTCAACTAAATGACGTAGATTTTCACATTACTTAGGCTCAAGCGTTCAATTTAAGTCGAGGATTCCCGTTTCTTTTCTTAACAGCCCTCCAAGAAACTAATTCCTTGCTAAGACTAGGCCGAAATCGGTTCCCTCTGGTCAGTCTAATTCACACTCACGCCCCACAAAATCTCCATTCACAAGAAGGGTGTTTATCTCTGAAAGACGGTGTTGTTGATAGCTCGAGAAGCGTTTGGAACGACGGCCAAATTATAAAATTGTTCCTTGATTGCATAATCAACGCCTCACTAAAGACTCGCTCGCTCAAGATTAGACGGCGCTCTTCCTCGTCCAACATCAAAATACGATTACTCAGATTCATCTCGTCTGATGTTGATAGGAATTTCAACTGGACCCTTCTGAAAGTTGAAGTTGATAGCTGTTGACTCTTCATTTTTGGAGACTCCATTTTCTCAGATGAAGAAGATAATGAATCGTTTCACTCACAACACGCATTTTTAGTCGTTCTGTACACGTCATTCAGTTTTATTCGGATTCGTTTCAACTCTTAACTCAGTGTTTAGGTTATTATAAATTAGAATAATATAGACCGCTACATTCAAACCAGCAACTCGACCAGAACTGTGGTTCTTAATCCTATAATTGACCCAATTAGGTTGTTATGGGAAGGGCTAACAGCTACCACTCCGCATTACTGAAGGGAAAGGACTCATCTAATCCTGTGGAAGGGAAGGGTATCAACAAGGACTTCTGTTTCTGTTAAAAGCTCACCAACTTCATTGGGATTTTGGCTTAGTTCTCAAACCTTGACGTCTATTTCGAAATTGTACTCCTTATACTCACTTCAACAGTTCCTTTACTGAGCTACACGATCGTGAATGAAGAGTTCACTTTGGTAGCGTCGGGCGTGCGAATATTTTGATAAGCAAACGCAAATTGGATGAGTGAAATAACCTAGGGAGAAAACCCCTTGTTATTTCAGGGAAAACGAGCACAAAGGCTTTTAAAGCGAATTTTCGGGCAACCGTCTTACGAGGAACTTGAAGGGTTCTGAAACCGATCCCAGTTTTGTCTGAAACGAATTAAAACTGTTTAAACCGTCTGGTGGGTATTGAAAGTTTATTGTACCGTCAATTTTCAGTCTTAACTTACCGTGAGGCGTATAATGTTTGAGGTGCGGGATTCGGGAAACTCACAAATGAGAAGCAATTTTTTACCGTAAACTTGATTTCAGGATATTCACGTCCTTGCTGAATCATATCATCACGAGCACAATTTTTATTGTGTACGAATTCTCACCTGTCAAAATGAACTTCTTTTGTACATTGTTCGGCATGGAAGGAGGTAGAGGTAGGGATCGAAATTTTTATTCATAGTATGAGTCAGTACCTCGTATCCACTTATTTCCTATTATACTCCGCGGATGTTCCGTGCATTTCAATCGCAGTTCCATGAAAATTGAATGGCCCCATTTCCCCGTTAAAAAATACATTATTCATATTCAAAAATGCGTTTTCTTAATAGGCAGCTCGTTTCGTAGAGGAAACGCCGGTGCTCTCCTTAAAATTCTCTTACACCGCGTCGCTTCGATCCCATCACGTAAACTGGGGCCTCTAAATATTCCATGTGAGGCCTCTTCGACGTTGTAACGCCCGTTGACTGAGACTTAAAATCGGCTCTACCAACCGACATCACTCCAGAGACGACGGAGAGGCCACCACTAATCGCTCCAGGCCACACAGGCTTTCAGGCGTTCTGTCCCAGTGAATAGGCGAGATTGAAGGATATTTTCCAATCTGTAATTAATTATCATTGAATTACCGATTGAGTGTGGTTGATCCAGATATGATTACACCATGTAGTTTCCGTGAATTTGATTCAATTCAGGAAGAAAACCTTCGGAGAAGCTCGCAAATCGTGCCAAGTTCGTTTCTTGTGAAGACTCATTTTCCCATTTGTAACTGGGGTAAATAATTGTCTTAGCTATGGCTTATCAAGGAAATAAGCAGTTTTCTACCCTCTCCTTCTCCCTCTACGAATTACTTTCAGAATCACCCTAATCCTTCTATTAAGAATCCTCCGTCGATCTAATTTTGTCAATTTGTTGAAAGATGAAAGTTCAATGATCCTTTTATCGCCTCAAGTGTTCTCCTCCTCAGCATCATGACGAATCGGACATCACTGGAACATTTTCCTGTTCCTGCTTGATGAAATTATCACCTGCAGTGTATAATTTTCGAACGATTTTACAATATACAGTCCTAGTCCACCCGGAATATATGTGAACGGGGGTTCACCCTTCAAAACCCTTTCAACTCAACTCAGTTCTTAATTTATTTCACGATGATTCCACGTTTCAAAGTAATCAGCCACAAAGGTCATGGGGAAAATAATTGAAGGCCTGGGGAGTGTTCATTATACTGTTAGGTACCTAGCTTGCCTGTGATCTCGCTCTTTTCAAAAACAGTTGTGAACTCAACCATAGAAACGGCAGAGGGAGTGCAAGAAAAAACAATAAAATAACTGGTTGAACCGAGCTTGTGTGACTGTATCAAAGGTTGGAATGGCGAAAAAGAGGAGAGTAAATGAAGATAGGATCGTAGGTAAGGTGGGTTTTCAGAGGCCCACTCGGATTTTCGAGGATGTTCCGTGGTGAAAGGGGGGGGGGGATGTGAATCGTATGAATCATACACGGTCGGATAGAAGTTAGAAGCCCAGTTTTCTTTCAACACTCACCCTCCGCTTGGCTCTCTGAAATACTCCCTTTAATATAAATTTGGCACAAGATCAGCGCCGTATTGCTGACATAAAGTCCAGAAAGAGTCTCTTTCAAGGCTCTTTAGCACCTACCTTGCCAAATATTCCTCTTCATAACCTCTTTGACCTTATGATAGCCTTTAGCCGGCACCAGTGAGTTTCGGTGATGTAGATCTGTTAGGGAGACACCTGGACAGATATGCGGATCACAACCACAATAGGACCTCCTCGCTACCCTCGATGATAAATTTTCACATAACATTTCACGAAAAAACGATGAGGCTGAGCCTATTGAGCGCGAAAACGCCTCGCTGAATTGAAACGACGATCCCGTGAATGTGAATGTGACCAAGGTGAAATGTCATGGAAAAGGGTTTGAAAGGTGAAACGAGAAAAGCGAGAAAAAGCTCTTTCTTCCTTTTCTCTTTGTATAATTCCGTGGAAGTGCCCTCAGTTGGACTCGCAATCTATTAACAATACGGGCGCCCACCTTTATTGAGCTTCCTCCGTATAACCGTGAGGAAGCGGGTCGACCCTTTGATTGCTGGGCCTTTCGTGGCCATCAACTCCTTTTGTCGCGGAACATTGCGTCAGGGACGACCCTGCGCACTCCAAAATACTACGATACCACTAGTTTGTTCAGCAGTCCTAAAATTTAGTTTTGATTCGACTGATATAGTGCCTTGAACTTGTGCAACTATCTCAACATTTTGTGGTCCAAATTGTGAAGGAAAAAAGCTAATATGAATCATTTTTGGTTGGTTATTCCTTGAATAATCAGCCTATGTAACCATGCCGATGCCAACCTCTCCGATTGGCCCAAAATGTGACAGTGTACGTTCCATGATGTCTATATCTCAAAACCAAAATTTCCCTCCGCCGTAGGCCGTCCACATGCCATTTTTGATAGCATAACAATAGCACCTCTTTCAGGCTGTAGTGGGTTCTCGAAACTTTTCAGCACGATCGGCCCAAATTTGAGGTACGGGTAAAAAAAAGTGTTTTTAGGACTTTTTGAGAAATGGACGTGTGGGGTATTATTCTGCTAAATTTGGGACGCTGAATCCGTTGAGACTGCCGGACCGGTTGGTGCCCACTGGAGGTGGGTATGGGTCAAACTTTTCAAAAGTGGGTTTTCGAAATTTTTGGCTACATGAGTCTGGGACTCCATACTCACTGTTTTTCCCATAATTTGTCATGGCTTTGATAGCCTCTTGGCTTAGCATACCGCGATTTCTGTCACTCAGTATGAGCGACATGATATTCATAATATGGGACTACCTCGTACTGCGTCATTTTAAATTTAACATTGTAGTAACAATAGAATATATATTATACCTAGTGCCTTTATTCAATTTGATAGAAAATTTTCAAAGATAGGGGGGATTTTTTTTCTATCAACCTTGAAATAATTAGGCTAAACAGCTGAAAATTTTCAAAGAAAATCGTACATATCACCGTACTTCAGAATGAATTGCTTCAGTTAGTTTGTTCAATACCCCTCACCCCTCTCGGTCAATGATATGATTATGTATAGTGTGCATGAGTTCATAATGTGTTCGATTGTAAGGCGTCCATTTATTCATATTCTGTCCCATTTGATTAATTTTTTGCCGAAATGCTTTTTTTTTTTCTTTTGGAAGTGCTTGCAAATAACGATTTTAGCTGGAGGAGAGGGTCATATGTGATATTGAGATTCATTACAAAGTCAATAGGACCTTTTTGGTGCACAAACGGCTGAAAGAACCAGTTCACTGAAAAGGAGTTCCCTTTCAAATGACGCTTTACGGCATTAGACTTTTTGATGCGAAGGTCGTATGCATGTTGAGCGGGCACTGAGGTTTCCATATGACACCCCCCTCCCCCTCCCATTGCCGTTTTCTGGGTCTTAACAAAGAAACATGATCTCCGAATAAATCAGATCACTTCGTAACGTCATGAGATCGCGTTGTCGCGCTGGAATCGAAGTGTAGTGGAGTCAATTGTTCGGACGTGAGAAGCCGCGGTGGAGATGACTGCTTTTGTGGAAGACCTCCTCACTTCTTCCACTTTTCCTTACGGTTCCCATCGAATTATACGTTCAACACAATATATTTTCCTCGAGGTACAAGATCCCGTTTTACATAACCTCTTGGTTGTGAATAAAAAGTTACATTCGTTCCACTCGAACTGAAACGGCACTGGAACTAAGGTTTTATCGCGTGCTACGTTTTAGATACGATATACGACGTCCATTTCAATTCACATAATCAAACGGCGGTAGAATTTTTTTGCTGGGCATTTTTGTTATTTTAGTATGAAGAATTTGAACCCTTTCCGAGGAAATGTTCTATGGAATGATGGAATGTCAACCGCCACTGGTCTAGGAATTTTTCAGGTGACGCGCTGAGACTTGATGAGACGAGATTCTTCGCGGGCGTGGACCCCCCCCCCCCCAACTTACTGTTCACCGTGCGTTCTTCTTAGATCTGCATTCAGTCATGCGTGATACAGGGAAGCAGTCTTCCCCCACAGCTTAGATAGCCACGCTCCGTTGGAATCTCCAATTTTCCTTGGGAGCTCGAGATTATGACGTCTACGGAATACTCTGCCACCTGGCGATTGTATTATCAAGACTCGAGCAAGGACTTTTCGCTCGGGGAGAACAAAAATATGTATGTGAGCGACGCCTAAGACGAACGCACGGGTGAATGGATTTATCGGGCATTTCTTCCATCACTGGTTTTTCGGTATGGCACTTGCCAGGGTTTAACCTTACGTTCCGGAAAAAATCACTTATTATCAGAGTAGAATAATAATTACTCATCAATTGTTCTTTATTAAATGCGTTGTAAATGTTCATGCAGGGTGTTTGGGTTTGAAAACGATAATATCTGATGGTAATCGAGTATACAGCGATTGTTAATTTGGGGTTTGTTTGATCATTTTGGATAAAATCTGCCTAATAGCATTGTATACTTCTTATCTAATATCAACTTTGAGATGTTTTGAGATTCCCATCTCATCATTACTGAACGATCATGACGAGCAATATCAAATTTGAGATTACCGTTGAAAAAAGTATTCTAGAAAGAATTCCTCACTTTTAACAATTCAGCATTTATCCGGCGCCTCATGGATTCAAACATGATCGTTAAAGCCCTGCGAATTCTTCTACGATGGTGGATTATTCCTTGGAGCGAGATTGTGGAGATACATTAAGTGTGGAGTATCCTAGACTCAGCTCATTCAATCCAGCGTAAAAAAAAAAAAAAAAAAAAAAAAAAAAAAAAAAAAAAAAAAACATACCCTCTCTAAATGTTGTTCGATTGTTGACCAACTAGAGCTGGAAAGAGGTCCCTGGCTAAGATTTTTTATATTTAGAAAGTTTTCTAGACGTGAACTGCGGTCGGACATTTTGCTCTTTCGATCTAGACATCATGAAAAGTATACTGTCAAAATTTGGGGAGGCCGGGGAGTTTGACCCTCTATAACCATGGGCAAGATTGCATAGGTTGATTATTCACGAAATGATCAACCAAAACCAATGCGATTCTGATGAATTCCTGCTGTTTTAATGTCAGGAATGAAGAAATAAAGAAGCAAGAAGAAATGAAGACGTAAATGGTTTGATCCCTGGGGTTAAATGATAAGTGAATGTGAAAAATCACGCGATTCCCAGATTAAATCGACGCATTTTACCCAAAATTGGCCATAATAAACAGTTCGACGTCGGATTTTATTTATTTATTTCGCTGAATGCGTTGGGCGCTCACTGTTTTGGGAGGAAACAAAGAATACCAAATTCATGGGTGAGTTGGAGGCTTTGTAGACGTCAGAAATGAAAGTATGGGTGAATTATTCGTAGAATTAAAAACCCGTCAATTGCTTGTACGCATTTATATTCGGGAATGAGCTGGGGAATCGATTCGTTAATTAACAATTCTTTATCAAAACAGTTCTTGTTGATTTGGAGTAACGAAATTGTTTTCTTCATTTTTCCACTTATTAGTCATAGTGGCCTGTGCACAGTTTTGATAAATCTATGTTGGTAATTTCATGATAAGGTGTTTTCGAGTTTATAATGACTGGGTGCGGGAGTGATGCATCACGTCGGCAACTTGTTCTAACGCCGAGTTAATTTGTGACAGGACCAGCATAATGAATCACCCCCATCTCCGGAGCCACTTTGAAGGCGAGGTGGCCAGTGGCGCAAGTGGTGGGGGAAGCGTGAAGGCAAGAGTCCTGTCTAGACTTGAGAACAATGAAGGGGCGGCGAGGGTGAGTCCATCTGGAAGTGAAACGGGCCTGTGACGACCAAGGGTTCGAGGGTGACACGTAAGAACAAGGGGCATAACGAGACCTTGTACTTGAATGGAGCTGTCGTACCCTCCGCCCCATCCCTTGTTGTGGCCACCATTTTGTGCGGGTCTGTATGTGTCGTTGTTCACTGATGGTTTTGGCGAAAGTGTGTGGGTGGACTGCCAAACCTCGGAGAATCTCGAGGAGGATCCCCTAATTTCAACTTACGACTCAACTGTGAGTCAAAAAGGAAAACAACCTCATGTGCCTAAACGACTCATTGTGGGCCCTGTGCTACCGTGAGACCCTTGGCATAATGAAATCACCCTCAGTCGCCATCCTGGTTCGCTCACAGTCCTCCCTTTTTCCAAAACACTTATTTTAAGAGTCACCTAATCATTCAGCTTCGAACGATAACTTAAAATCAGATCAACTAGGACAATTTTATCTTTTTTTAAAACAAATAAATGACGTGGACGAATTTGGAGGTTGTTTCATCGCTTGGTTCACGTTCAGAGGAAAATAATTATGATCTTATTACCCTGCAGAACCACCTGGTCAGCAATGGCACGATGAGAGCGTCTTCGACACCTTTACATTCATACAGACTAAAAAATATAAAGAAAAAATTCTCAGTATGGGCTCTGGTGAGAATCGGTAATTTGAAAAATAGGTTTTCCGTAACTTTAGAGTGTAAGTCGAGACTAGGTTATGTATGGCTCAAAAAGGGTATATTATCATAATTGGTATTTTAATAACTTAATAACTCATTGACCCTTTCGGTTGGTTATCCATTGAATCAACCTATGTAATCATGCTAGAGGCCAACCTCCCCGATTGGTATCATGATTTCTTGGTGACAAGACAGAAATTTCCGCCGTCCACCGTCTACTCCGTTTTCGGTGGAGGAAAAATTTCTAAAAATTTCACATTTTGGTGAGGGGCCCGTTTCTGGCTTTACCTGGTTCTCGAATCTATTCCAATATTGACAAAATTTGTTTTAAGAAAAATTTATTTTCGAGATTTTCGGCGATCTAAGCGTATGGGGTATCATTTTCCACTAAATTTTAGATACTGGATCGATTGGAATGCCCACTGTTTTCTCCATGGTCCTGGTCTGAGGAATAGCCACCCCCTGGGGATTCGTAGCATTATAAAACACGATTTTCAGAACTTTCTGGGAACCAGGCATGTGGGGTATCATTTTCCACTGTATGTTGGACGCTGACTCGATCGGGCGTTTTATTAACTCCGGAGACATTGTGACTTTCTCCTCAAGCAAACTTCACCTAGAATAATAAAATGCTGAACATTGATATTTATTCGGGTTTTTGATGAAGAAAAGGTTTATGGACGACTGATTTGTTCGCAAAAACATGTTTTGATTGGTATAATAAAAATAAATATAAAAATGTTATCAAACTGGAGATTATACGGCCGTGATTGACGTGGGGCTTGGTTGGAGGGTAAACACGTTGACGGGTTGTCAAGTGAGACCAAAGCAACATAATATATACCCCATTAGATTAATGACAATTTTTATTTGAATTTTACGGATAGAAGAGATTCATACGATTAATTTATATATACGAAATATCTGATAGGGTGACATATCCTACTAACCGCCCGAGTGATTCAAATATTATTCTGTAGTCTCAATGTGTTTACATCTCAAAGAAAGGTTCCTGCACTCAACCTGCTTCTCATATTTTACCTTAGCGTGTTGTTCGCGTACTACGGTTGCTCTTCTATAGAACAGCGTTCGGCTTAGGCTCGCTCGGCATTTCTATACATTCAGTGCTCAGTTATTCTGTTTCTATCATATTCTATCATCGTTCTGTGGTTGAGTCCATCTCAGCGTTGGTTTTTCGAAATACGTTAGCACTCTTCCAATTTCTCTCGCATACCGAACCGACCATGTCACTCGGAGATTTTCCTTGGGATAACATCGCCGCGTGGTATCATCTTCCCATTGCGCGTATCGCATTCGCTCGAATAGGCTTTATTCCCTCATATTGCCACGATATCTGGGGTTACTCGGAGTTGAGTTGAGCCGCTTGGTCAAGAGAAGTTCACAAAGGCCATTGGCTTCAATATTGGAAGAGAAAAACTCTATAACTTCTATACTTTTATTGGAAACCCAAAGGAAGAAGTATTGAGGAAACTCGGAAGAAACTGTCATTGGTGGGTAAACTTTCTCACCTCTCCTACTACTTATAATGATGCAAATTAGGTGCCGGGGGTGATCCTTGTGGAAGTATCAATTTTGCGCTTACTGTCGACGAGAAAAGTTTAATAATTCTTTCCTTTTTTATTTCTGTGATTTCACAAAATTCACGTCAAAATTCTCTTCCATCATTATTTCATTTATTTATTTAATTACAATTGACAATCACGTCACACAGTTTCATCAATGGGCCATTTTTTGCGTAGCCAAAGGGTTTGTCACAAAGTCAAAACTGATAATCTGGGTAGTGTTGATCGTCCGTCAGTCGTGGTTCAAATTTTGTTTTGTTGAGTGTAAGAAACGCCAGAAATACGTATTACTAGCCAACTCTGTTACCATCCGAGGTGGCGAAAATTGAAATGAAGTTTGAAACTGGGCTGGGGATGTCGGCCTCCTTCTCTAACACGTCATAAATATTGATGAACACACTGTTGGGTTGAAGCTATTCAAGCCTCCCTCAACTCGATATAGAGGAGTTTATGCCTATGGTGTGACCGACCTTTCGTCTTTAATAATCTAATTCAATCTGACAATACAAAAGGAGAGAGGACGGCGCTTTTAGTATGGAAATAGAAAATGAATCTGACGCAACGAGATGATAACAAGTTCTTTCAGTTTCCCTTCCACCGATCTCTCAATTTTCGAGCCCTTCATAAAAATAAGGGAGCAATTCTGTAACTCTCGGTAACCACCTGCAAGCCACCGGCGGAAAACCTTCTGGAGTAGGTAACTTCTCTCGTAACTCCGGTCGAACCATCACCCACTAATAGACGTACTAAAGCTGACCCTCCATCATAAAAACCTCATGAACCCTTGTTTCCCGTTTCAATCCCACTTTAACGGGACTCGGCGGCATTATAATCCGTAATGATTCATGTTATCCCGCGATCTACCCACTGCAATGGAGTGGAACTTTTGAACTTGAACAAACGATGATAGTGGGAAACAGAGAGAGCCTTTGATTAATGCAGACAAAAGTCGAGTAACGAATCCATTCTCCGATAACAGGAGGGTGAGTTGGGCGAAAAGGGATGTTGAAAACTCAAAGCTAATTAGTCCTTTTTTCTCCTCGCGCATAACCTTATCTTTGACCCGATAAAAACTTCTCCATGAGCTGACTCTTGGTCTAAAATGAACGTTGAAAAATAGATTCTCCTCCACTTGAACTTGATTTATTCGCGATTTTTCGTCACATTCTGTGAAATTCTCCTATCTTCTGGAGATGCCACCTATTCGTATAGGACGTCCCTCTAAATTTTGTTCCTACCACCCAGTCGCCTTCAAATTGATCAGTTTCGTTAACTGATCAACGTCATTGGGTTTGTTAACTGTGAGTAACGAATCATACTCACCTGGATTACTCTATTTCTACGTACAATAGATAGCGGTCCGAGATAACATTCGTTCTTCTGTTTCAATGGTCAGGAAGCCGTGAGGTTATCCCAACCCCCTCCGACACACGGGGTCTGCGCTGTCTCCCGTTTCACTTCTCTTTTTTTTTTTTTTTTTTTTTTTTTTTTCTTCCTCCACGGAGGCCCTCACGGGTCTATTGTGGGTGGAAGGTGCCCCCATGGGCTCCTTCCTTTACCTCAGGCCAGCCCTGCACCCCTGCCTAAGGTCCTGGACTCGTCCAGCCCAGTAGTCGCCAGGCTCTAAGTTGGCGTGGTAGTCGCTGCGGCTCACAATGGCTCGTCTAGCCTTTGATCCTTAGCCCCAGGACCCCCGCACTTAGACCTGGGTGGTCACAAAGCAAGCAATACTACAAAGGCAAACACGCATGTTGTGATATGCCCCCGGACAACCATTTTGGATACTTACTGCCGGTACTATATTGGCCTCACGACGTCGAGTAAACGCCGGGGGGTGCTGGATTCGAACCAGCAGCCTCGAAACTCTGACCACAGGAATCTCGAGCCCTTAGAGACCGACGCCTTAACAGGCTCGGCCACCTCGGCCCCCACTTTCACTTCTCTACTAAAATGTAATTATATCTAGGTGAAGTACCTGATGAAATGAGTGGTAAAACTAGTAAGCAGAACAAAGGCATACAATTAATATAGTTTTTGGTGTAAAGATTTTTCAAGAAAATACCTGCGAAAACAGAACGGAGATTATTCATTGAACTATTTGCTACAGTTTGAAACTCGGTCGAAAGTTTAAGATAAATGCACCTGCGCACTGAATCTATTTGTTGAAATCAGTTTTCAAACCTCTTGAAAATACTTGTGTGAACGGACCAATGATGGTTAATGAACTCAATATAATTACTCTTGAGGGAAATGACGCGTCCGGGAACGAGCGAGTTTCATAATCGCGGTAGTTCTTGTTTTCCGTCGGGTTTTCACCGCTGTTTCAAATTTCAGAACGAGGGAAATAGCTCCTTCGAAAGTTTCCAACGGAATGTTTACCCGTCGCGGTTCACCTTCAATAAACCCCCTCTTTTCCATCTTGAGACCCTTTTTCAGTAGCGGCATGATACTTTTGTTACGTCCTTAACATTTCCGTTAAACCCTAAAGAGGAGTTTACACCAGCCCTGGTTCTGATACAGTGGGGCATCCCAAGCGTGAAGAGAGAATGGGTCCCCGGAGCTGGTCTGGTAACAGGGATATTTGCATGTTTAATCTAGCGAGAAACTTTCCCCTCACTCTGTTTAGGATAAAAACACCCAATTCTGTCGCGCATATAAATAATGAGCGAACGAAGGTTGTGCGTGGTTCGTCTGGAATTACTTGTTATTTGGTCTTTCCCAAATTAGTCTTAACCGAGTGGTGTGCTTCAATCAGTGAAACCGAATCGGCCCAAAATGATAATTCTGAGTCGTGAAAGAGTTGAACGAAAATTGAAGGCTGAAATTCCACTACGACTGGTTGGTTGAGCCCATTGAGGCCTGCTGAAAAAAATTAATGATACCCCTCTTGTTCGGGAAAATTTCCGTGATTTTCAAAAACGAATTGGTGGAAATTATTGGAGAAACCAGTACCCAGAGCGACCCATCTTAATGACGCTCAAGCTCAAGATTTGAAGATTTAATAGACTCTGTCGCCTTCGTGGCTCTGGGGTGGTTTTCAATCCGGTTTCGGGGGTAGCTCTTCTGCCTCCCCTTCAACGCTGTAGTACGTTAATTCCTCCGTTACCTTGAATGTCCAAAATCATCCAACCTACTGCATGAAATTCTCGCGGCTTCTCCGAATGGCGTTTTTATTCTCCTCCCATACTTAGAAAGCAAACATCACGTTCCTGGGTGTATTGGGGCTCCCGAATATGTACACAATCAGTGTACTCTTTGAACCGCAAACCGTTATCATCACCTACACATGGCAAAGGCAGGTGAATTGTGATCTCGAGACGAATTCCTTCGATTCGACTGATGCCGTCACTCGTAGTTTCCGGGAATGATTTCCGAAATATTCTCCTTGAAAATTTATTTTCAAGTTATCTACCCTATGAGAGTGTGAAAGGGTTTGAATGTAGAGGTACAGGTCATGACCTGAAGTTGCGTTGTTGGCGAGAATCGGCGGCTGAAAAGCCTGAGATACAGGACGTGTACGGATCCGGCGAAGAGCTTGCACAAAGTCTCCAAACCCTGGCTTTGTTTGGGAAAAAGGATATTCCCACGTTTTCTTTGTTATATCTTCATTTCTCGGGTTTTCTTCCATTGTTTCTTTTTTTCTTCCTTCCCTCACGATTCCGACTCCTTTCACGTTCTTGTTTCCAACGTGGGTGGACATTCGAGGCTCCGGTGTCACACGGGAGTTCAAGATTAATCATGTGTGATAGTTTTGATGGAGTTGGCGTTCCCGCCTCCACAGTGAACACGCAATGTGACTAAGGATGTGACATAAATTCGATCCGATCAACTGTTTCTAGCATTCGGAAATTGAGAAAGTTTTAATCTTCCTCTCCCCCTCGCTGTTAATCGATGAAGATTTTGAGGTAAATGGAAATACGAAGCAACAACGTGCACGCTTAATGCCAGTAAATTATAATTGTATTCACTCCGGATGGATCTATATTTGAGTCGAATTGAGCCTTAGAGTGAAATATGTTTCATTCACTCGTGTCATAGTATCAAATCGACACTTATCTGTTTGCCTGGGTTGTCGAAGGTGAGAGATTAGAGCCGATCAGTGCTGGTGAATACGTACGTCGAGCGAAAATGATGCTTGTTCAACGCGCCTAAGCCAGGGCTAATTAGTGCAAGCATGTTATTAGTGTGTCTTTCTCGGAGCGTTCGTTCGCTGTTAATAATATGATGATGTATGGGTAAATGTCTAGTTATTTACTGGCACTCTTGTTCAAACACTATACCGTACGAGTACACTATTTCAAGAGTATCGAGTACTTCTTAAAACAAGATGGTAAGTAAGCCTGAATTCATATTTCCCTCTTATAGGTACTTTCTTTTACGCTTACCGGTTATTCAACAAAACGATTTTCTATCAATATGTGATCTTTTATAAATCAGACATCCACAAACGGGGGAAAAAAATCACGCAGCGCTCGCTGGCGCACAAGATGGTTTACTCACAAGAATAGGGGTGCTGGATTTGGGTCATTTTTCACTTTGCCAAGTAATCCAACATTTTCAAACGCGCCCGAGAGAGAATAGTAAGAAAAATTGTCTTCATCAATCAAGCACGCAAACAGTTTCTCCTCCGCTTAAAAAAGATCCAATCTGATCACAGCCCTGGAAAGTTCAATTTTCATATTTCAATGGAATTTTGGTAGAGAACACAGGCAATTTTGTAAGGTTGGCGAAGACTCGTAATTCTCTTACAATATAATTTCTCTAATGTTCTGTCACGGTATTCCATTTTTTATTTTGAAGTTATAAAAAAAGGAACCGAACTTTTCTGTTACGAGCTCTTGGGCGTATCAAAAGACAGCTCATTAACTCCTGACTTTTAGGACAGCAGTTTATCAAAGTTAACTTCGTCACGTCGAAACCGGTCGTTGTTAAAAGATGATGGGCCCGATATTTTCTCTGTGATAATTTTGATGGACCTTGTTCATCTCGTGATTTTAGGCGTTTTTGAAAAATATCCCGAGTTGGACGTATCAACGAGGATAAGCTGGAAAATGGGGTAGACCCACGTCCCGTTTAGATCAATCTAGGAAAGAACCGGGTGGAAACCATCCGCCGACCAAATTTCAAGAAGCGAAAGAAACGCGTATGACAGTTATTTTTGTTCGTGGGGGCCGGAAAAAGCATAATGAAATGGAGGAACGGAGACGTGGAATGGTCGATAGAAACAACCTAATCGCCAGCTTCGAATTGAACCTAGGAATTGGGGCTCCGACTCCAAGGTTTTACCACCTGAGCACCAACCAGAATACAAAACAGTTAATTTACATAAATACAGCGAGATACATAAATTGTTTTGTTATTCGTTTAATGTTTCCCTTCCTCATGGCGGCTCGGCTCATTTCAATACAAGAGGGACCCCATCATTGTTTCCCCTCTTGTGTAACCGTTGGACAGGAACATTTGCACACTTGCATTCACCATCCCTGTGATTTGTTCATTTTCTATCAGTTGGCTGGAAATGGGAAAAATTTTTATTCACACGATCACCGCAGCGCAATTTCCTCAAACTTCAGACGCATTCATTCGCTACAAGTCACTCTTTGCTGCTTGACATACGTAGTTGAGCCCTTTTCTGGGTAACATGAGCTAGTCGGTAAATTCACTGTGACATCCCTCAATCTTTACTCCCCCAATATTTTCCCAAATCATTCGGAATTTTGGTTCTACCACGTTCGATGGATTTTGGGCTCTTTGCGCTATAGAGCACCCCACTTTTACGGCTATTTTCATCTTCGTGTTTGGTATGAAAAGTAGTTTTCAGCGCCTGAAATGTGTGGAAAAGTCTACCACACACGCCTAGCTAGCAAAAAACTCGAAGCCCTATTTTCAAAATATTCATTTTAACCATACCGTTTTGGTTTGCAGCAATTGGGCTAAAAACGAGTTACGCATAACAGGGAGCTAAATTTAAATGTGCGTTTTTTTCCCCCCAGGAATCTGTGTCCTCTTCACGACCCAAACGTTGAATACATTAGAGCGTAAATGTATGAGGTTTGAGTAAGGATTTTTCCTTTCGTCGTCATACGACCACAAGGATGTATGAGAACAATAAACCGAGAATTGAAGCCGTAATTTCAAGGGTATTTTCCGAACCTTCCCCTATCATTTCAGCAGTTTTTAGTGAATACTATATATTCTCAATGATATTATTCAAAGAAATCGAGGTAATGCGTGGTGTTGCGTCCATGAATGAGGGACACAAGGACGACCTATCCAGTATGGGATTTTGATCAACGCGAGATCGATTCGTACTATTCTTAATATTTTCGCAGGCCCGTCTGTTCATTTTTCGACCCCAAGCAGCCATTAGGATAACGTCCCTTAAATAAAATGAGAATACCCTTAACTAGCAAATTTTATGCAAAATATCAGTTGATTATCTTATTTCAAGATGAAGGATGAGGAAGAGGGGTCCCTCCGACCTTAATCGGACGGGGAATATTTTGGGGTAACTTTTCATTTTCTCAAATATTGGAAAAATATCGCTCCTTGAACCGTAACGGTAGGAACAGGGATTTGAATCGATTCGAGTTAGGTCAAGGTCTTCATCCTGGAGGCGATGGCCGACACCTACGCCGCATACCAACCCTATAAAATTGAATTATGTCCCGAGAGCAGCCGACCGAGCAGTTCGACACCCCCACTCCATTTGTTACCCCCTCCCCATTTATAGAACCCCCTCGTCTCCAATGGATTCGACCGAACACCTGACCGAAATTCCTCCTTTCCGCTCGCCATCTGCGGACGGTCTCATGGGTATTCGGACACCCCCTTCTACCGTAGAAACTATGCAACCTACTCTCCTCGGCAGAACATCGCCATTTAGGCCGATCCAGGAATGCTCCGCTCGATCCTTCCGTTAAACAGTAGCTCCATTTCATCGGGGCTCATGGCGTGTCTCACGACTCCCGCAGTTGATCCTCCAATATCAGTTTCAATTGGAATTAAGGTTCAACACTTTCCCTAATCGATGAGTGAAGTGTTATTGCGATTACCAATCCTGCTCAATTGATTTGACTTATCATCTAGATCTCATGTGATTATCGCGCGACATGTTGATCAGGTATTTCAACCTACAGACGCGTGAACATCGAATGTCGAATGCTTAAACTGCTTTAAAACTACATTGTATGCAAAATTGTTTCCAAATAATTTTTGTTGAGAGTAGAGAAGCCGCTTTTTTTCAATATGTATTACACACTTGTTCCCAGTTATTCCGCTTTAACACTCTTCTGAAAGATGGAACGAGCAAGGCGATACCGCGTAAATAACGACTTGTGGACGGAAGCCGAGAAAAACAAATTTAAGTACTTTTGCCGCTGGCAGTAAATTTACTAATTCTAGCTTAGAGAGGAGATGGCAATTTGTTGTGAATCTCCAACCGACCTCCCTTGTAAATACACGAGTTTTTAATTTTAGTTCCATCAGCTGCCATATCCGGTTGTGAGGAAATGAGCACAAAATGTGAAAAATAAAAGGAACCGAAAGAGTGGATGTGGGTGCGGAGAAATTAATCCCCCCCTTTCCACCCTTTTTCTCCTTTTTTTGCCTCGTAACACGGTTAGGTGGGTCGCTCAACCCGTACCAACGGAAAATATTCAAGAGCCCACCTCTTGCCACACAGTCCGGTCTATTCAGAATGAGCCCATTAAGAGAAAAACTGCCTTATGCCACTCTTAACGCGAACCACTTTCACGAAAACTGTCAACTCGGGCGAAATAATCTTCCTCCGCTGTTCGGTGAATAACACCACCCTTCATCTCACGTCGTTTTGAAAATGAAAATGGAAGAAAGTAGGTCGAGTTGGGGGCTGAGCCGAAAACTGAAATACGCATTGAAATACGCGGCCATACTACTGGCGTATTTCGAGTCAACGTGTCTATTATCGTTTCATGCAACTTTTTAAATGAATCAAGACCTCTCAAATATGCACTAAAACATATTACAAACGCTTGTTTTGTATAACTAATTACTCTGCTTCTATAAAAGATTTCATGGAGGAGAAAAATTTACTTCACACTGAAGTACCACTCAAGCTCCATATGGGGAACATCTGTACAGCGTCCTGATTGAAGATTCATAATCATTCATATTCACGTAATGGATAAAATTGTGATGGGCGAAGTTGTAATGTTACGATATAAATATCAGTATGCGTTGTATCAAAGAGATATTAGATACGTCTTGGATTACTATAAAATTACTATAAATCATTGTGATTATAAAAAAAGTTGCTAGAAAAAAACCCTAAAAATAATTCCAAAACGCCTAATTTTCTAGAGGAATCCCGCTTGCCTTAGAAGGTACAAAACGGGTTGATTGACATATCATTTGTTCAAAAGAGAGCGCAGAATTTCCATCCATACCTGGTTCCGTTTCGGGTGATTATTTTGACAATGAGTTGGGTTCTACGGTCAGAGTCCTTCGGGCAAAATTTTAATGAATTTCGGACCATTTTGAAGACCTTATCTCGTCCGGTCGGTGGACGGTGCGTGGGTTTGGAATCTGAAGGGCGAACGTTTTCAGAGAGAAAAAAACGTAGGATTAATCTCGATAGTTGAAATATCGAACACATTCCAACTTCTTCAATTGTGAAATCATTGATAGATTCGATCAACTCGGGAAAGAATTCCAGCGAGCTTGTTGCGCTGATAGAGCGCGTGGAAGTGACCGCAAATCACTTAACGAGATAATGACGAAATTACTTCATCATTGAGTTCCCAACAACTCGGAACAATAGTGATTTTGAAGATCTTCTTGATGAGAGAAGTTGTTCCCGCGCTCCCAATTTAATAAAATCGAACAATACGGAATGTTTGAAAACATCCCTTGAAAATTAATTTCGCGGTAAATGAGGGGGAGAGGCAGTTAAGAGTGAAATGAGTTGGTGGAAAAGTTTGGTGGTTCTATTGAGGAAGACACGGCTAACGCTACCAGCAGAAGGTAACTTTCCCTCAGCTTCACAGAAGAAGTAGCGATTGTAATCGCAATTGACTTATAAATCCATTATGTTCCGAGTCTCCAAGAGAAAAGAGGAGGACGGAGGTAAGTAGCGATAACTTTTATTCCGAGGGTAGGTATTATGTTTTTCGTTTCGGAAATACTTTTGATGGGATTATTCCGTAATTTGAATCACCATTCCCTTGTCGAACCTCGGCAACTTTTTTTTTCTTTGTCGATATTGTCTGTAGAACGAGCGAAAACTGAAAAACCCGATCTCTCAATTGAGTTGATACTAATCACCGACTAAATGATTGAAGTCACTTATAATCGCATCTTCTCGAGCGTAGAAAACCGGCTCAGTCTTTCATCCTCTATCAAACTGAATTGAATGATCATTGTGAGGAAATTCAGCGCTTAACTCATTATAATGTTGCTATTTTGAACTGTAAACTATTTTTATAATTCATTCAATGAATAATGAACCAATATATTAATGCCACAGGTTGATTCTTACGATTTTCATGGAAAATTTATTGAAAAATGCTGGAAAATTCGTGGATTATTATTTCTTAGATCAACAGTATAGGAGATACAGTAAGTGCGGGGTGTCTAGGACTCATTTCAATCGTTCCTGCGTCCTAAATGATACCCTACAGGCCTAGAATGAGTTTATCCCATGAATAGAGTTAAAAAACTAATATTTACCAATACCCTCAGAGAGCTCTTCCCGGCTCTAGCTGGTCCTCGCAGTTATTTAGCCCGATTGGCCAAAATTTGGAGATAGTATGAGTGAATACGTGTTTTTTGATACTAAATTTTTGGGTTTTTTCCGGAACTCGGCATGTGGGGTATAATTTTCCACTTTTTGGAGGACGCTAAACCAACTATTGAGTCCGGAACACTCAGTGTTTTCCCATAGCTCCACAAAGTGCCGCATTTTGGGGCAATACCGAGAGATTTACCTCTGGCATGATTACACAGTTTCATTATACGAGGAATAAAATTAATAACATCTAAATACCCACGCCCTTTTCAGCGATAGGAATTTCGGTCTATCACATCTCTCTGGCTCTAGTCTTTGAATCTTTTCAGCCCAATCACGCAGTTTAAGAAATGTATTTTGAAAATGAACTTTTGAGCATTTTTGGGGACCCAGTTTTTGGTGCCTTTTCCCGTTACATTTTTAGGCGCTGAATCTGTTCAGACGGATCACGAATCGATCAACAGACGTCATATATCATCATGATGCTCTTTAATTTCAATGTCTCAAGGGGTAATTCACCTAATTCATTGATGATCGTTACCGAATTCTGAAATATGCACCTAGTCTAGGAATGAACGGAGAAAATTCGTTTTCAAGCTCATCCATGATTCAATACCTTGGTATTTTGCTGTTATTTTCTTCTCAAGTACACATAAGAATCTCATGCAAAGCGGGACTGCTGAAACGTCGTTTCTTTCACAGTTGATTGCGTATATTCACGTTACGTCCGCACCGTTGGTTGTATACGTAATTTTGTAGTTTCCTGTGAACTCGATTATTCATGATTTGTCTTTTCAGCGTTTCAAAATATTTGAGAATCCTGGTGGGTGTAATCAAACAACTTTTTTGGAGGAGGTTTGTGCACGGGAGCAAAAAAAGGGGAACCAACAACACCCGCCGTTTCTAGGTCACTCTAATGAGAAACAAGAGTGAAGACCACGCACGGATACAAATACGTTTTACATGTTATTGATGTATTTCGTAAGTTTCTTGCGTATACTAGAGTGTAATCCTTGGTTTTGATTTCATCTCTGCTAGAGTAATGTATCGATAGATCGAACACAAAAGTATAATTTCATTCATCCTTCTCTCATCATCTATCATCCTTCCAAAATGATCTTGTAGGCACTCTTCATGTGGATTGATAACATTGAATTCCCAAGTCTAATAGAGAATTGTCCAAACCGATTTAAGAATTTTCCAAACCAATTTGAGATTATTTCAGACCAATTTGAGAATTTTTCAAACCATGAAACTTTTACTACTAAACAGAAGGAGGGAGTTTTTCAAACTGCATAATGCAGCTAATGGGAGCCCTCTTCACTCAATTTGTTCCTGAACAAAAGCTTTGATTGCTCATGATGTATTTATAGGGTATTATTCGTTTATTTCATTATTAGTTTATTAAGAAAACGGTATTCATTCATATTGAATGTTATAATATTTCCAATAATTCCAATTCAGATAGGAAAACTCCCTCCTTTTCAGTTGTCAAAATTTCTGATATTGGAAAATTCACAAATTGGTGTGGACAAATCTCAATGTAACCGTTGAGATTGACTTCCCTTTGATTTCATCAGTTAAATAATGAATTGTCAAAAGAACTGACAGAACCATTCAGGCCTTTGTATTGGTTTATCATCGTCGCAATATGACCTGTTGTCAGGGAAACGTGTGTTATCGTACTTGCGTAAGCCGCATTGCCCGTGGTGCAACAATTTGCGAGAGTAGCTTACCGGGTATTGTCACTGAGTCGAAAGTACCATGCTTGAGGATGGCACGCGAGAAGGCTGCTGGAATATTTCAGCTTAATTAAGTATTTCCTTGCGGGCAGTAGCCTGTGAACCTCAAACAAGATGGGAACGTAAAAAAGGTTGAAGTCACACACAGGGAGAAAGTGATAAGTCAGAAGGAAAGGATCGCTTGCTCCACCAATTAAAATCCTTCCGCCTCATTAAAGTTGGATGTTGTTACTTCATGTTTTTAAACACACGAGATACGAAGTCTTTGTCGAGGTTGCGAGGGAGATCGAGGTTTTTCTTTCGACTCGTGACAACCGCAACGCCCAACTCGACCCTACAATGTAAAATTGAATAGTTCATCACGTTTGCTCGACCGAGTATGCGGGGAAGGAATGGAGAAACTTCGTGCGTTTACCTGCCTCAGGGCAACATACTATATTATCATAACGAACAGATCAACAAGAGTGTGCTGAGGGAATTTACAGCCCACGTTCGGCCCCGAGAACACACTGATCCTCCTCAAAGGCCGCGTTGGTTTACAGTAACGGCATCAGCGTACTGTTTCCCACTCACAGCCGTTCCTTTTTTTGTGATAAAACCGGGTGTCGCGTTTCTCGAGCAGCCAAACCCCTGTAAATTAATCAGATATAATGAAAATCGAGTGTAAAACAAACGCTGGACGATTTTCCTAATCAAGATTCATTAATATTCTCTTCGATTTTATTGCTATGTTGCAGCTATAGCTTTCACTATAAAACGGTGAATATTAGACTGAAGGATGAATATCACAATTCAGTCATTATTATTTCAAATCGTTGTTATTCCCATCAACTGTCAAACCAAGAAGGCGTTCAGAATCTGCAGAATAAGAGGTAAAACAAATCCTGAAAAAAAATCGACCGAATCTCTACCCCGTCGACATAAATCGACGTTTGAGAGTGTAACTCGTAAATAAGCGATCGCCTCCCGCATGCTGAAATGCCGGGATTAGACAACCGCAGTTTTTCGTTCACTCCTTTCGTCAGCTCGCCTCGACCGAAAATACTGCGGTACGTCGGTCAATATTTGATGAGCTTTCGCTGATAAATCATACTTCCGAATCGAAAGTTGAAAAAAACGTTGTAAGAGCGAACTAGTGAAAATCTTTGTCTCCATTTGTCAAAGGATTAGAAAAGGTGTTCTTTTTCACTTCAGAAGTTGAGGTCATTAATATTACTGAGTCGATGGGGATTCGACGTCAACCATCAAATCGTTGGTGAAATAAAAGACAAAGGGGTTAGCGGTGGTAAAAGGCTGTCTCAGACAGATTTTGTCGGCTTTGAGCTTTGAAATTCCCTTGAATAGGTGTTTTTGAATATACCCTCAATAAAAACTCGACCTGGTACTTGGTGCTAATGGTACATTGTCAAACGAGTACGGCCTGGCTTTTACATAATCATTGACACGGCCCTGTGAGTGATCACTATGATTAAAGAGATCAACGGTTTCAAATTAATACGTCCTCATTTACGAAATTAGAGTGAAAATATCTGAGGCTGAAGAGATTGAAAGAGCCAGAAAAAAACGCTTCATAAAAATGAACTGATAATACTAAGAAGAAAAAAGTTACGGTTTGTTTACTCGTCAGTCTCGACGAAAGAAAAAGAAAAGAAGAAGGTTGTTCTCACGCTTAACTCAAATTTTAATGAACGACTCCGAGTAGACTCTCTGAAACTACCAGTAAGACTGCTCTAGGCCAATAGAGTGGGAGCAAAAATTCGAAATAATTTGAAAAGTACATACTGCGTCGATATCGAGTATTCAAAAAAATATGACAGAATCATATCCATCCTGGTACTCTAAAGAAGACATTTTAAAGATCTATTCTGTTCAAAATGGGACGCGAGGGCCTTTCGAATGAAGAAAAAAGTTTTGACGCACCGAATTCGGGTTAGTTCATTCAATATCAAAAAAATTGTTAGAGCGTAGATGACTTTTATGAAGGGAATTCACCGTGATGCTAAGTAAGGTTGAGTTTTGAGTGTTGAAGGAGGTGTATACATGCCGCGCCGTTCTTTAGGAGGCGGTCAAGATGGCGTCTGTACTCAGAATCGCCCGTCTCCCCGATTTGGATGACGTTATAATGTCATAAGTCCAAGAATGAGCGAATATGTAATTTTACAGTACAGTCTCCTTGTAACACTCAAGCAAATTAGCCCGCTGTGAGTGTTGTATGAGCACCCCCCCCCCCCCCCTCTCAATGTCCTATCTGTAGGTTCGTTTACATTACGGGTTTTCCCTTACTTCTCCCCATTAATTATTTTATATAACCCTTTCACCAATGTTGGCTCTTTTCGACTTTATATTTTATCTTCATTCATCTGGCTACTTGCTGTTTTCCAGTGGGTGGATGTGTCTATCGTGATGTATTTTTTCCTTTCTAGTTTCTTTTGATGCAGACAAATGTGGTTTAAACTCAAGTTTACATATAAACAACCTCATGCCCTTCTTTTTTCTCGCCTTGAAGGACCAAGGAGCTGGTTTGTTCATTTGTGCCCCGTCAACATTTACGAAAAAAAAAAAAAAAAAAAAATTAGCTCGTCAGCCCTGTAACAAATCACGATTTCTATTAAATTCTTAAAATTTTGAAGATATGTTACTTATGCTCCTTTGTCATGAAACGTGCTGTAGGACACTTTTCTCGTATCGTCGACTTCTTTACTGTTTGCTTGCCAGGGCTGGGTAAACATTTTTCCTTTCGTATAACAGCTTGTGGAAAGAGAATGATTGGAATGCGAGGAAAAATGATTCAGTTCAAAGGCATTTTGAAAAGACGAGAATGAACTTGAGAGGCGGAAGGAAAACTGAGACCGTATCATAGAAGAGATGTGGTGTTGATGGGACAAGGGCGAAGGGCAGCTTCGCACCTCTCGATCTGTTTTTCAACAGATTTCTCGTCTCTGCGGGGAATAAAATCGTTTTGTCTCGTCAAGTGAATGTCTGGTCGCCGTTGATACCTGCTTCTTCTGCGCTCTTGCTAAGCTGCAGATAGTTATATATTCTGCACACTTTGAAGGCACGCTCTACATTTGCAGGTTTCAAATTGCTTGTGCTTTTTCTCTGAGCTCAACTCTTGATTTACTTCCGTGATGTTCCTCGACGAGCTCGGAATAATAACCCCTGGTGCCGAGAGACAATGTTGAAACAACCCATTTTCAACAGTTTTTACCTCGGGCTCCAACTTCTCGTAGTTCCTCATTGTGAGGTTAATTAATGTCACTGTTTAGGATAGTAGAGCAACAAAGGACTCGAAACCAGCCCCTGCAGGTTCAAAGGGCCACGGCCAGGGGTTGAGGGGACCGGAAGCGCTTTATAGGTGTCTTTTCTCGACTAGTACAAGTACTGTAAATTGCTTTGGCTTCTAACGACAATGACCTCCCTACTCTCCCGCCCCATTGCGCAGTGCTTTTGTTGGACAATTATAATCTGAGCCTTGATACCCAGAGAATCAGGTATCATCCTAAAGTGGTGAATCATTCTCCAGTTGAAGAATAAGCCATTATTTGATAGACCAAAAGAAAATAATCCACTCCGTATGAACCCTCTGTTCATAGTTAATGATTAAATTCCCAAAATTACCTAATTTACTTTGAGTACATCAAAACTGACACAGTGTGCTAACTGAAGGACTGTGTGATTGGACAGTTTCTTATCGCCTCGTAAATTAACTCGAAAATACTTTTCTTCAACGCCTTCACTCAGAATCTCACGTAGGTAGGTATCTCACCTACCCATTTTAATGAAAAATATTGAACAAAAGTTTGTCTCGTTTCTGATGGGTTGAGAAGGCTAACCTTTCAAGTTCACAGGATCCAAATTGGCTTGCTATTCTTTTTCAATTGAACTCTTCCAGAGTAATATTATATCACTTGTCTCAAATTTCGATACGCTTTGATTATTTCTGTAGCTCATCTCTTCTCAAATATAAGGACAAATTATGCTGATCATCCCAGAATGATTAATTATTTTAGGTGGATCTTGCTCGTAAAGAAAATTGTATCTTAAAGAGTTCTAAATGAATATCTGCCAGGAAAAAAAATTAATTAAAAAAAAAAAAAAAAAAAAAAAAAAATTGATTATTAATCTTTCTTTTCAAAATGTCTCTTATCTATACGTTTTCATATATCCTGCCTCTATTTGCGGCAGTTTTGGAACGCATTTCAAACGGTTAAACCGCCAAAAACTAGTGGAAAATGGTAGACATTATGGCACAGTCTACAGTTAGGATGATATCGTTCTTCTCGAGTACTCGAAACGTCTTTCGTACAGACGGTATCCAATGTGTAAGATCCGGTATTTCTTGTCACTACGCCCCCTATACTAGTATTTTCCTTGTTCACGCAGCTCGCATGGCCCAGCCTTGCGGCCATGTAATGAATGATCTCACACTGACTCAAGCTTTCCTCTCGTCGCCAACTTTTGCGTTTTATGGGCAGCCATAAAAATGTCGTAGAACAAGGGATCCAATGTTGCCCGAAAGGTTTGCGTGTCCCGAGTCGATGTTCCATGCCGCGTTCGGGCTCACCCTTCTTAAATCCGCCCAGCCTACCCCTGGGGTTCCACAAACTCTTTATTTTTATCGAAGCACATGCCTTTTGGTTGGGGTGGTGTTGAGTTGGCCGAACTTATTGGGCGTCTTTCCTCCTGTGAGGAGACATTTTTTGTACAGTTGGTTTCCACCGAACACCGCAAGACAAAGCAACTAGCCAATAATTCTGCCACAATGGATTTTTTCGTACGTATAGACGACATATTTTCTTTTATGATTTAAAATATCATTTCCACGTTCAAAACCGTCAATGATATTAGTTTGGGGAGAAGCATTTTTTATATAATAACACTAATAATAATCAATCTCATGAAGTCGATACATGAATAATGTTGACCGATTGATCTCATTCTCAATCTCATGACGTAGGGAAGCATCGTTAGTCGATCGATCTCCACGTCGTGTATTGTTTCATCGTGATATGTATTACAAAAATGCTTACTTCCTCGGCGCGTCGCGCGAGTAAATGAACACGGGGGGTGAAACTTATTTAATGGTGGTTCTAATCACCGACGCATCATTACAACAACCCCCATTATAAAACACGGCTCCATTGAAATGTTTGAGGGAAAAGTGTTGAATCGCAAACACATGCCCGTTGGGGAACAACAGGCGGGAATGATGTATCACGGTAATTGACGGGATAGACGTGATGACTTGACAAATTGCGATATGTTAGAAGCCGTTTGAAGCAAAAACGTCGGATGTAGTAGACAATGCGTTCCCAGTATTAGAAGGTTCCGAGACGCTTAATCATCATCGTTGACAGGGCGAAGGAAGTGGAGGAGCGAGCAAGCAAGATGGATCGGTCAAATCTGACGACAGATCCTACTTCGCAGTTTGGACGAGGTAGACGCGGGATGTTGTGCACGGAAGCGTTTCCCTTGACTTTGACGGGTCTGCTCAACTGTAATCCTCATCCTGAGTCACCCGTGAACTGGTCGAACGGAACGGAACCGATCCACTGTTTAATATCGCAGAAAAAAAAATCTAAGCATGGAGAGAACCTGTTGTTTTTCAGCGTTGTCCTCGTCACGGCTGTCATTGTCAGAAAAGCTTCCTTTTTAGCTTCGGGGTCGGGAAGATCGTGATATCAAAGTCACTTCACCCCATTTTTTCAAGGGCTTATCCCGGTGTAGGGGGGCATTCACTATGAATATTCATTCCCGGATCTATATTTCATCCCTTTATTCCGGCCCATTCCAGTAAGAGAGAGAAATCTTGAAAAAAATTAGGCCACCTCACCTTTGGATCATCCTCTCTCCCCACCGCCACACCCCTATAAAGATATTTTACTCCCGTAACGTCCTCCGGAGAGCGCAACAAAAGTAAATGAGACCCCCTTTCCCGGCACCCTCTTCCCAACCATTCAGATTAAATTCTGTATCATTTACTTGTTCCGTGACTGAATAGATCCTCGAATTTAGCGGCTCGAAATTAATTGTTGGTGGGATTACAAAGGGCTTTGGGTCTTTTGGGAAGCTAGCTTTATTGTTAGCATTATATGCTGTAGGTTGGAGATGGTTTCCTTGCGACTTGCCGAAATGGATGTATGCGCAGCCTTCCCATGGGCCATCGGGGCTTGCGAGAATTCCCGGGTCGGTCCCACTAACTATCCCGCGCCATTGGCTCATAGAAATTGGGAGAGGATTTTCCGAGAGCTTATTTCTCATTTCGCTTTTGTCGAAACAGAGGTCGACGAAAAGCTTGTTGAATTATGTGGGGGTGAAGGGTGGTCCGAGTGACGAGAAAGCTCCACTCCCGTATTCCCAGCGTCGTACTAGGCTTTTTTTTTTTTTTTTTTTTTTTTCAAATATGATAACTTTATTGTAATTTTATATTACATTCCAGTTCTGCGGAGATATTATAATAGAGGGGTTACCCCCTGGTGTCACATGTTACGGGGGTACTATCCATTGATAGTCCCCGTGATTCTTACATAATGATAATTGCTTAAATAACATTGTGACTAGAAAAAGAGTCCGACAAACATTCAAAAATAACATATTGATTTGGGTTTTAATTTTAATAGGAATAATTATAGTTACTAGGAACAAAATGAGTTGACAAATACGTTGAACGAGAGTTTTGTGTAAAAATAATTATTATAGTTAATAGGAACTGAAGGGATAAACAAATAGATGTGAATGAACAAATATTAATAAATAAGTATGAACGAAAAAATAATAATAATAATAATAATAAGTTGAATGAGTAAATAGGAAATATGCAAGCAATTTAGTTTTTTTTTGTGACTAGATTTTAAGAATTCAGAAGGTCTGGGGGTCGTTTTCGCTTCAGTCGTCTTAGATGCCTTGGTGGTGGAGGATTGCTGGATAGCTGCTGCAGGAGGACGTTGCGATGGGTTGACATAGATTCGTGTAGTTGTTGGTAGTTGGATTTCACAATATCTTTGACTTCTGGGATGGCTAAGTCTTTATGGAGATTGCTGTTTCTCACGTACCACGGGGCCCCCGTTATGACTCTGAGTGCTCTGTTCTGGAAAGTTTGTACCCGTTTGACCTGAGAATCAGATGCTGCTCCCCACATTTGACATCCATATAACCAAATGGGGCGTATCACGGTTAGGTATATTAGCCTTTTTTCCTTCAAAGGTAATGGTGAGTTTTTGTTAATGAGGAAATAAACTTGTCTCAGTCTATGTCTGGCCCTTTGTAAGATATTGGTTATATGGCTATTCCATGTCAACCTGGAGTCCAGATGTAGACCGAGATATCGGCAGACTTGCTTTTGAGGGATATCAACTTGGTTCATGGTGATCACGGGGAGAGGGAGACTCCTTTTGTACGTGAATTGTATGAGAGTGGATTTCGCTGGGTTCATTTTTGTTCTCCACTGGTGACACCATGTGACAATATCTTCTGCCAGACTTTGCAGTTCACTTATTGAGTTGTGGAAGTCCCCGGTTGACAATAGTGCCACGTCATCCGCGAACTGGGCTGTTGATACCCCATCAGACCTAGGAAGGTCGTGAGTAAAGAGGAGGTAGAGAACAGGCCCCAGAACGCTTCCTTGAGGTACTCCTGCTCTGATTGGTCGGATTGGGGATACAGACTGGCTAACTCTCACACTGTAGGTTCTGTCACACAAGTAGGACTTGAGCAGCCTGTACATACTGTCCGAGAGCAGCTCTTTCAGCTTGGCCAGTAACCCTGGGATCCAGACCCTGTCAAAAGCTTTTTCTGTGTCCAGAAATAGTGCGTGACAAACGGATTTGCTTTCATAGGCTCCCAGAATATCTGAAACTACTCGGTGGAGTTGTTGGGCACACGAGTGAGAAGTTCTGAAGCCAAATTGTGTGTCCGGGATAACAGGTTCCAGGGTTTCAAGAAGATGCGGTAGTAGAAGGCGTTCAAAGATTTTTCCCAGCAAGGAGAGTAAGCTTATGGGTCTGTAACTGGCTGGATCACCCTTTGTTTTCCCGGGTTTCGGTATCATTGTAATTATTGCGTACTTCCAGCTTGAAGGGACGTGCCCAAGTCGAAGTATGGCGTTGTAAATTTGTGTTAAAAACACAAGTGGCCTCCGAGTCATCATTTTCAACAGCGGTTGGGTAATATAGTCATATCCTGGGGCTTTCTTTGTATGGGAGCGATCTATTGCATTCTTGACTTGCCCTGGAGAGAAGTAACAGGAGAATGGGGACAGTTGCAGCGGTTCCTCCAACCTTGACTCTATAAGAGAGTTGAAATTGTCATCTTCGACTGGGGTCGTACTAGGCGCAAGAATATAATACCGATGCCGTGCATGCAGGATGAAATGACGGTAGCTGCGGCTGTCCAGGAAGGCGTTCCTCATTCAGTTACCATATATCACTGTTTTATGACCTAACTGAATTATGCTTTCGTCTGTCATCTTTAACAAGACTATAATATATTGTTTATTTTATTCCAGGTAAGGTTTGAACCAAATAAGCCTACCAACTAGGCTATTTAAGCCACCAGCCCACTTTTGGTCTAAATATGCGGTAAGTCATTTTTTTCTCCGTAAACCTACGTACTTCCTCCATGTTGATCTAAGTAAGACAAAAGGGTGCTGAAAAGAAACGCTGTGACCGGCTCTGTTGTCTGGGGATACACATTATATCCTATTTCTTCAAATGGTTCATAACTGAGAGAAGGTTAATAATCCTAATTAATATCTAAATGCCGTCTTATTAATTCAAATTTCTACCCTGCATTGCAACAATGTGTCTTTGATGCATATCAATCGATTCAGAATGTATTCTAATGTGGGGAATCATTCCCTCAGGCTTGAGGCTCTCAAAAAGCTAGACATTTCCCGATTTTCGCTCCTTTATTCAAGGCGATGAAAACGTGTTTCCCCCAATAATTGTACCCAATTCATTTTTAAGGGCATTCATTTCTCGTTGACTTCATATGGAGACATTCCCGAATTAAAAGATTTTCGGAGCAATTCACAGGTATTTTTCTTGATACGGACTTTTAAATCTTTGTAACGTAAAAGTTGCACGTTAGGATTTTTTTTTTAACATGGACTCATGTTTTAGCCATGACATAACTACCAAAAACCGTTCGCGGGGAGGGTGACGCGGGAAGGGAACGCCGGAAGGGTGACGCGGGAGTGTCACACGGGGTTTTATAAGACAAGAAGAAAATACCGTACCTACTTCCTTGTAAGGTAGTAGTGAGTCATCAGAAAATACCGTACCTACTTCCTTGTAAGGTAGTAGTGAGTCATCAGAAAATACCGTACCTACTTCCTTGTAAGGTAGTAGTGAGTCATCAGTCACCTCGTATAGACATTCGTAATAGACATTCCGATTGCCAGACGGCAAAACATGGGTCCATGTTTATCGGATTTTAGCCGTAGGCTCTAAGCGGAAAGCAGACGGGGGTCCAGGGGGCTTGCCCCCTGGCGAGGCCCAGAGGGCCGAGTTTTTTTTTTTTTTTTTTTTTTTTTTACCAGGGTGCATAAGCATGATGACTAACATTTTAGCAACAAGTCACATAAATATCTCAAGTGCTGAGGGAGCACGAGAAACATTTTCTCCTTTTGGCTTCGTATTTATTGAGTATCAGATAAACAGCATATTTAATCGAAGCATGTAATAGGAAACTGAAACACAAATAATAATGCCGCAGGGATGTGAAAAAGCGAGGAAGGCAAGGATTAGGATTAGGTGAATGTTATCGGAAGAATTGAGTGGTTGATCTGTATTTTCGTCACATTCAAGCCTCCACCCTGTTGAGGGTGGAGCGGAACCAAGAATCCGAGTTGAGATTCTCCCGCTTCCCTTCCGAAGGACGTGTGTTCTATGATTTCCATAACATATTTTTTAGCCTTATCCCACGCACCCACACCCTTCCTGGGCTTTCTTTGTCCCTTTGACTCACCATACCTTGCTTTTTGGACCCTACCCTACATTGCTATTTGAAATTCGAACACGTCTTCCCAACATGTTGTGGAGCTGTTGCTTCGTAATTTTCTTGATTTATTTCTAATCGAAGTAGTTGGGCTCCCAAGAGTGTTCTTTAAACACTAATAAAACATATTACTACTATTAATCGTAGTAATAAATTGCTTTGAACAACGCAGTGATTACGAGTCAATTCATAGTTATCCACTTCCCTAAATATTATAAACTTATGTAGATGTTTTAGTTAGACTAACCGGAGGTAGATATGAGTATAATGGGTACATACTTACTTATTTTAAAAGTGAAGTTCCGAATATTTTGGGTATCTAGGCGTGTGGAGTATCATTTTCGCTCATTGTTTTCTCCGTACTCCTGTTCGAAGGAATAACCAACCATTATGGATGAATTTGTGGCGTTTTTCTATTCAATGAGAGTTTTGAAATTATGAAAAGTGGGGCAAAAAATCTCTTGCGCCTAAGTAATCTATTGAACTAACCGTTTCTGTAAAACTTTTTTACCTAGCGACACCTATTTCTTCCTAATTGCAAATTCTTGAGTAACTCTTATTCGTTGAAACGCTTTTACTCTACCATTAGAACTTTGTAAGTAGTGAGGAATTCTCAACATTGAGAAATTCATCAAGGAATTCATCGATTCATAAAGAAGTTCTTGCTTAACGAGGTCATTTCCGGTCGTTCTTCACTATGCTGGGTAAAAGAGTTAGAAGAACTCATCAACTAGGCGAGCTTGGTTTTATACTCCAGTTAGGTTGGGAATAATGGGCCCGATCTCGAAATCGTTAACCATTTCGTTCGGCGAAGAAAAATGTCTTCTTTTCCTGACAAATGCTGACCGATTTCGAAGGGCTAAAAAGGTCATTCTATTATTGAAATTTGTAACATGCGATTGATACATTTATCGATTATTTTGCGTAGGGGGGAGGTTTAGAATGGGTATTTCGAAAAATGGATTTTCGATATTTTCGGCGATCTAGATGTGTGGAGTATTCTTTTCGACTCGATTTCGGGCGCAGAATCCAGTGAGACGGGTCCCGGGATGATGGGCGCCCACCAGAAGAGGTAATGGGTCAAAATGGGTATTTTATCTACCTATTTCAATAGTGGGTTTTCGAGGTTTTTGGCGTGTGGGGTATCATTTTCCACTAAATATTGGACGCTGAATTGATTCGAATGAGTCTCTATGCTCCCTGTCCGAGGAATAACCAACCCCTGTGTATGATTCATTGAGCTAACGCCCGTACCAGGTATCTCTTGAGATTCACCCGGGCAATGAACTCATTCAGGTAGGGCACTACCACCTTCTTCATTTAGTATCTATTCGCCTCATTTTCCAAATTCCGAAAATTTTTCCGAATTTTTTTGGAAATTGTTGTCTTTAGTGTGGCCAACACAACTAAACACACGGGTTGGTTATTCCTCGGACCAGGCGCAAGGAGACTAATTTCATCAACATGGGGGATAAAGGCGAAAAAATATAGTATATATAGGCAAATTCAACCTAAATTGATTTGACTTCACATTACAAAAATGTGGGGCACTGATCAAATAATTTATTTTCATACGTTTACGAGAGGAATATAGTCAACATTCAGTCCGATTGTGATTTTTGACCTGGAAATTCAAACGAGTTGCCACCACGTTAGTTGGTGTACAAGCTTAACCGAAACGCATTTACGTATGACTTCCCCGACGATATTCGCAATATCCTCAAACGGTGGTCGATTTGATACAGGCAATGTGAATAGCTCATCGGTATTTCGAATTGAAAAGTGGAATTCTGTATAAGCTGAATCGACGAGAAGAAGGTAGATCGTGACTGCGGCCGTGTCGAGGGGGGAATGACCCACCTAGGGATAATACTGGTCAATGATGCTGTGTAAGGATCCTAAAGAGGTTTCGAAAAATCCATCTCACTAAGCTCTACAAACACACTCACATGAGGCTAAGGGGTCAACAGGGGCCTTCGTAAGGTTGTATATTTGTTCGTTTGGGGGCTAGCGAGCTACGTAGGGAGTGGGGTGGTGGTGGGGGTGTCGATGGAACGGAGTTTTTCTTGAACCCTTCCCCGCCGCGCCGAGTCCTTATCAATCAAGACGTCGTTTTCCTCCGCCGGCGGAGTATTTTTCACTTCACCCCTACCTCCCACCCCCTTCCACCATCACACCTAGTTCCGTCTCCCCGCTCTAATCGCCATTATCTCGTTAGCCTGTTTCAGCCGTCGTGTAATTGAGTTTTCTTTTCGTAAATACCCGTCTCGTCGCGCCTTCCAGAGGGTCCTCTTGTCACTATGGCATAGGTGTCTATTTTTCTTCCAACTTTGAACTATCTCGTTCAAGATTCGTCCTCCATGTCAACTCTTTTGGAAGAGAGGTCCAACGGGCTCCAGCCATAGCCTAATTATTCAAATGAAGCCTTTTTATTTTCCGATATCCCCTTCCCAGTTAGTCACGGTATTCATACTAGTATGAACTAGTAATCAATTATATTATTCGAAATTCTATGATCCTGCCGGAGGGAATTCGGTAGAAATATCCAAAAATACAAATTGTATTATTAAGACGAAAATTAAGAAACACCACCATTACCTTATAATATTCCTCATTACTTTCTCCTTCAAACAACAGTTTGAGGTTATCCCCGAATGCGCAAGAGTGCAGCAGTTGAAACTCGTCCGCTTCCAAGCGTTGAGAAGCAATTTTGACAAACTTATCTGCTCACTTCCACCCTCGCAAATTTTTCAACAGATTTTTAGACTTGATCTACATTTTGCCGTCCTAAGAAAGAATGTTTCATTTTTCTTTATTTAACGGGAGTTGAGGAATTCATCTCAAGAGCAATAACATTATTCAGCGAATCTATTCACTCCATCAATTATCAATCTGCATTTGTGTGGCTCTTTTTCGACTTTCACGTATGCCTGTTGACGCAATTCAACTTATTTGAATAAAGATCAGAAACGAGAGGAAAACAATCATTGTAGCAACCCTGCGAACATGGCATTCAGTCGCAGCCAGCGACAATGAATAATGGTCCAATAAAAGATTCGGAATTTAATTTTTACCGGATAGTAAAATATTATCAGCAAAACAAAAGGGTATAGAAAAACATTAATAGAATCACAGAATTCCCAACCGTTAGTTAACTTAAACTTTAGGTTGCGTTCCAAATCTGTTTTAAAACATTTAAGTTTGTGGCGGTATTTTTGCGATACAAAGGTTTATTATTCCAACAGGAATATTAAACTGATAAAGAGGAACAAATGCAATGGTTTTTGGTAATCCAGCATTCACAAAAGCTTCGATGATCAACCCCCAACGCGTGAAATTTCAGCCTCAGGCCATTGGACCATGTTCATAACTTCTCGTTAGTTTGATATCCGCTTTTTGAGGGTGGGTAGCAGTATAGCATTTCTAGGTATGAATAACTGCGTGTTTGAAAGGTGTTTTTGCATAGGCATATATTTGTTGTCTCTGCGCTCATCGTTCTTCTCATTTATGAACGCATTTATCTTTCACAGCGAATGGTCTTCAACAGTCGGTGTTTATCTATATGACCCGGCAGGTCAGGTATATGTTCATTACAAGGACGAAATGAAGCAACCTGAGATGGGATCCACAGTGGTCATGTTCGGTCTTGCGTGCAGGTACCTTGAGTCAAGTGATTCTTGAATAATGTGCTATAACCGGTGAGGGACGATACATCATCCCTAAGCCTCGATCTTACATGGGGTTCCCCTGAAGCGAATATATCAAAGAGAGATTACATGAGTGATGGCCGGCTACAGGTGACCCGTACGGTACATGATCATTAGGAGACGACCGATGGTCGAGGGATTTTCTTAATTAAAAATAAACGAGCCGGATTCATGGAGATACACCGCCGTAAGGAAGGTCGTTCTGGCGAGCTGGCCTTGGATTACTAAATTGTCGTTGTCCTACCATATACTGCCTGTGGCCTGTCGAGGTAACTTGCCGGTTCATCCCTAATAACGTCACCACTTAACTGTTGTCCAAAATAGTACAGGTTTTATGAGATCAATGTCGCTTCTACGTATAACAGGGACTTTTAACCGTTTACCGAATAAAGGTTATCGGCCACGAAGCTGTTCAAGTATGATGCTTGATGGCTTTACCTATTTTGATGAAATGAGGTTGAATCTTTCATTATTAATTGGAAAGAAGGAGGAGGGTTCATGTATATTATAATCAAGGAGACATTAATTAAATCGCTATGCCTAATAATTATCTCTATATTGCAATAAAAGTACATTTACACAAATAGCAACAATCGTCTTCACTGAACTGTAATAAGTTATTAAAAAGTATTTGGTATCTCAAACTCCCCATACATGACATCGATTCAATCTAAGGTGAACCTCCTGTCAGGAGTGAAGAGGTTAGTTGAGAAGGTTGAACTAATTGGATCCAACATGTAGAAGGGTATCTTCGTTGAAATCTGTTTAGCAAGTATTCAATTGAAGCTAAAGTAACATAGAATTTGGAACATTCATTGGATGGATGTTGGAGTCTAGTGGCAGCCTTTAAGCCATTAGGAGTTGGGTATGACTGGAAGAGGAAGGAGGCATTTCAGAAATGAGATTTAGCTGATTACAAGAAGGCAGGAGCACTACTAATACTAATGACGCTTCCCCAGTTTCACCAGGTTGGGACTGGGGCTCCTTTGGTGGGAGTGTTAATTCTCGAAAACCTTTGTTCGCGAATTCTAGACGGTTATGTCGGCACTAAGCGCAATGATTTTCGTCTCAATTTCCTTTCCTTTCCACCACTCCTCAGTACGGAGAGAGGAATATTAATCGAGTTGGTTCCAAGTTCTAATCGGGAAGTATTAATCTCTTGAATCAGAGGGTGTTCGACCCGCAGTTCCGGGCCACCAGGTCGCGCTGTGGTTTCGGTCGCCCTCGATCGCGTGGCGGGAGGATCAGAAGAGTTCAGCGCGAGCTGCTCTAATTTATTATTGCGGCTCCTCTTCGACGTCCAGGAGTGACGGGTGGAGTTTTTCAAAGCACTCCTGGATAATTAAGTTCTTCTACAGTTTGAAAAACCTTTTCGTCCGGAACTCCAGTGCGTGTCGGTACTCTAACTCAACCTTACTCTCGAGCCCTTGAAAAGACACTGCTGCAAAACTGAGCCTCCTTCTTCTTTTCAAGTGCAATGTACTGTTAATGTTCTATTTTATACGTAAAAAAATGAATTGAAGGCACTGGGGTTCGTGATTTTTGATTTGGTATCCTTATAGGAATGCCTAATACATTATTAATTTACATTACATTACATAAAGTACATACATACTAATTATATTCATTCGTCAGAAGAAAAATTCCTCTTTAAATCGTAGATTTCACACTTTTTTTTTTTTTTCCTAATGAATGTGTTTGACTAATTTTCAACCTGATCACTGCAAGCGGGAACAGGGTGGGGGTGAAATGATTGACTTATGAAATGGTAATTCAACATTTCTGGAGAGCTAGGTTTATGGGGTATCATTTTCAATCAAGCTTCAGACGCTGAATCGATTGGATTGTGGGATTTCCACCGACAAAGATAGAGTATATACAGCATTGTTACCACTACACTCTGGGAGTATTGTTGTTTCGGTTGCTCATTCCTTGAATAATCAACCTATGTAACCATGGTAGAGGTCAACATGTCCGATTGATGCTAAACTTAGACTGTATACGTGTCATGATGCTAAGATCAAAAACTCAGCAAATTCTTCCACTGGGGTTGAATATTCCACGGACCAGAAGTATGGAGGAAATGGGGGAAAGCAGTGAGTGTGGAGCGTACCAGACTCATTTCGATCGATTAAGCGTCCAAAATTTAGTGGAAAATAATATCCCACACGCCTAGATCGCCAAAAATCTTGCAAATCCATTTTTCAAAAAACATTTGTGGACTCGATTGGAGTGAGTCCAGGACACTCCATACTATCAGTAATTTAGCTCAGGTTCTCACTAGATAACGTGACTTTCAGCTAGATGAACTAGAACTCCCTCTTTATTAATTGAGTGTTGTCCTTATTTTTCTATTGGTAATCTACTCCCGGGACTTCACAGAGGATGATACACCTTCTCCTTCTTCTTGATTCCTTCCATTGCCTAAGGCATCTAAATGAGAAATATTTGGAACCTTCTATTCCTCGATACATATGAATTAGTTGGTGGAAATACTCCATTCCTCATATGTATCCATTTTTCAAAGATGATTGATTCAGAACCACTCACTGTAGCAAACAGAATATGTTTTCAGAGTCCCCTCCACGATTCGAACCACTCCAGATTGACGCAAAAACGTCCATGTTGTTCGAAAGACTCGCTTGTATACCCTCAGTAAGCAAAATATGAACCAACGAAAGGGATAGTCGACCAATCTTATCAACGAAAACCGGGTTCACGGTGTCGCTTTCAAATCGTGCACTCGCTGTAAAAATGTGAATCTCCACGTGCCTTTAGATTTTTTTTTTCATACGCCAGCGAGTTCATTTCCAAACGAGGAGGGAAGAAGAGGATGTTGATTTTGTCGGATGGGCTTAGTGAAGTGAGGAATACGAGCTGGGAAGACTGCGTTAACATTTCCATACGTGCGAGATCAGAGTTCCGAAGTCATTTTTCGACTTCGAGCTTTGCGGCTGAACGGTGATGATTTCACGCTTGAAGGGCGAAATGTCATTATCAACACGGAATTGTTCAGAGTACATCTTACGCGGGGAAATCGAAGTCTCTTTGACTGATTAACCCGAGCTTGGTGCATTATTTAGATGAATGAGGGCGGATTTGTCATCTCACTGCGCCTTATGAGGGGCTCTTTCGTCCTCTTTTAGATGATGCACCCTTTTTGCCTGAAACACCAATGTCATTTCCATCTCGAAGCTTCCATTGTCTTCTCTTCATTTCACTAACACCGGTCACATTTACTTTCTTTTTGATCAGTGGAGAGTGTACCGTTTCAAAAACATCCCCAAGGCCCGTCACCTCGACAGGGGTTTGTCGATGTGGGCAAGCAAAGTCGTTACTTTCACGCGTGAATTTATTCGAGTGTGTCCCAAATCCGTGTGTTTATTCCTCGACCTTTCTGGCACTTCTCGCACATGGAACAATGGTCGGACGAACAAAAAAGAAGAAGAATTGGAGAGAAAACAGACGTTCCTTGTCAAGTAAGGTCGCCTTATCTTCTTACCTTTCCAGTTTATTCTCACTTTGCAAAAAAGTTAACCGTTATGAAAACAAACGTTCTTTGGAGATATTGTTGTGGAATGGGTTTTGGGCTGCGGTCCATAGGGAAATCGCAGTTCACGTTATTGTAGGAGTCTTGAATGAAGAAGCGAAATGAAACCCCGCTTCCTGAAACTCGAGATGATTGACCAATAAACCGTAGAAATCTGTTTCCACATTCATAATAAAGTGACTCAACATTTTACTCGCTTGTTGGATTTAAAAAACACTAATTAGATTTGGGTTTATTTAATCATATTGGAATAATAAAATTTAGTTATCGTATCGAACCAAAAACTTATGAAAGGTTGTTTGAATGTGGGTAATTGAAATTTATAATGAAATATCCAACCAATTGCCTTATACGGGTTTTCCATGGCCTCGGAAAGCCACTCGAAGGTCAAATATACGGTAGCTCCCTAGAGATAAGTATAATCGACGCTCGGTGACGTGGAGTGTACAATTATGATCTCTCGTTTTCAGAATGTGGGTCAACGTAATGAGGGAACTGGAGTGAATTCATGCGGTCGAAGATCTATAAAATGGCTTGTCGGAATGGATTTGACGTTGATCGAGTCTCGTATTCCCAATTCAGTTTCAAAGAGAAGTCCGGTTGAGTGGTTCCACCTCCAAAATACGAGGGATTATGGCTAATTGAGTTTAGCCAGTTAGATTTTGAGCGGTCTGACAATCCTCGATGTAGCGATGTCACTCAAAAAGTGTATACCTACACGGTTGTAAATACGTCGTTCAGTCAAGATTTCATCTTAAGGTCACAACCAAGATACTATGAAGCACCAATTTTGAATCTTCTATTTATTTTCTCCGATTAGAGGGTTTTTCTATCTTTTGTAGGTTTCTATGAAAGAGATTTAATGAGAATTTACCAACAACAATCGTCAGAGTTCAATGATAAATACATATTATTATATTAAATTCCAGTAACGCTGCTTATTCTTTCACAGAGGTTGGTTATTCCACGTACTCATTCCAATTGAATTATTCATTCAAAAATTAGTGGAAAATGATACCCCACACGCCTAGATCGCCGAAAATCTGGAAAATCCATTTTTCGAAGTACAACCACTGCCCACGTCGCGTTTCTAAATACAAAATAAATATAATAAAACGACCCAATAAGTTACAAAGTAAACAAAAAAAGAAATTCGCAGCCAACTTGCAGTTGGGATTCTGGTTGTGGGAATGAAAAACACGTTGAAGATGAAATGAATGGTTACTGAAGGGGCATCGTTACTGACGGTGTGATAAGTAGCGCTGTTAACCTGATAAGTTGCCCCCTTTTACACGTTCGACCTGTGAAAGTGAAGGAGTTTCTCGGCTTTAAGGCGCTTTACCTTCAGGAGATGTAAACCCAATAAATTTCCCTAGCCGTTCGTCGTTGTAGAACCCCTGAAGGGAATCGTAGAGCTCAGAATAGACAACGTTGAATGGAAATCTTTCCGTTCGATTTCCGTGTTGCGAAACGCACCATGTTGAATCTTGAGAAGGGAACGATCACTGAATTCCGATCTTCCGCGAGCACATTGTTGTTGCCTTTGTGTTTTTCAGAATAAATGTTTCGTCCACATCGCTCGCCGACAAATGTGTCGGTCATCGATCAAGCAGCGTCGTCTGCAGAGTTCATTATGGCCGCCTACAGGAGCAGCCAGATTGAAACTGTTTGTTTCTCTCAATGATTCCAACTCTCCTCTCTCAGGTCGGGAGCCAGCTAATCTGGTATATTAGGCGGGTCTGGAAGATTACCTCCTCCCACGGTCCCTTCACTAGGACTGTTTCCATTCGCACCCTCGCCTCTCGTCCATCCCATAGGTTCCAAGCCACACAACGGAGTTACACATTTGGACTAATAACCACGATAAGCTCCTCCTCTCTCCAGCCCCTTTCCGGCTCATTCAAAATCGCGTTGCAAGTGCAGAGGGCTTAACCTCCTATTAACCCGTGGATGTCTGTGTGGTGGTTAGGGAATATTGTTTGGGATGGAGGGGTCGTACGAAGACAGGATGATAAGATGGCTCTCCTCTTTGCCAACTACAATTCCAGCACATCCCACCTTCTTCTTTCCGTACTGGGACAGTTATTTGTTACTATCTTTCCAAACTAAATGATCCTACTCTGATCATCTCTCCATTTTGTTCATTATTCTTATTTGAATTGTACACAAGCATCGCCAAGAAAATTCACATTTTACGTTTCAAAGGATGTAGTTGTAGGTCCCGAATTCGTAAGACCTAAAAAATTTGAATATTTTTGAAAATTGAATATTTTTTCCGAAATGGTTTATTATTTTTAGGTAGGAGATTATTGAGCGTGACAAACGATATTGAAAATAATTAAAAAACCTTTTCCGGACTATAATTAAATTATAACACTGTTATGAATGCTAGTATTTTTCTGTTTGTTTTTTTCTGATCGTTTCATGGTGTGTAGATCAAAATGAGCAAATGTCCACCCGCCGTCCACTCTGATTTTGGTTGTAAACAATTTTCTAAAAATCTGAAATTCGAGTCAGGGACCCGTTTTCGGCTTTAGTTGGTCCTCAAAACATTTCAGCCCGATAGGACCCAATTTGTGGCGGTAGGGGTTAAAATGCGTTTTCAAAAAAATGTATATTCGAGATTATCGGCGACTTGGGGGAGTGGGGTATTATTTTCAACTAAATTTTGGATGCTGAATCCAATGAAACGGGTCCCGGAACGATTGACCCCCACCGAAAGAATTTCTAGTCTAAATGGGTATTTATCTACCCACTTTGCATGTGTGTTTTCGAGAATTCTGGTGCCTTGGAGTGTGAGGTATCATTTTCCACTAAATTTTAGACGCTGAATCGATTGGAGTGAGTCTCCGTGCTCCTGGTCCGATGAATAACCAACTCCTGTGAATGAATTTGCAGCGTTTTTTCTTGAATAACCTGTTTTGGTGACACCTAAAACGTTTAATAATCCCATTAATGTCGTATGGAGTTAAAAATGATGCAATGTGAAGTCGTTTTATCGCAGACACTTTGAATTTGAAGTCCGCGTATCAGAGTAATTAACTAAAATACGTTTTGTATACAACTTTTTTTCATCGAAAATTGGTTGGAATTCATTGTCTTTGCCAAAGTGGGTGGACAAATTTGATTTCGAGATGGCGAGAAAAGTCGACGCCCCGTTCTGTAAGACGGATTTAGTTCTGGGATTTAGCTCTGATAAAGTTGGTAGAATTAAACGCGGAAGATTAGTGAAGTGCCTTGACGCCTATTCAGCGGCAGTTACCCCCGCTTTTGTGAGGTAATTTCCTACGAAAGAGTCAGATTGAATGGGGCGGCAGGAAAAGGGAAAAAATAGCAGCTGGCAATCTTGTTTAATGAGTACTCTGTGCAAAATGGTGGGCAGAGAGCTCGGCTGGTTTCTACAGTTGTACCATCAACATTAATGAAGGATTCGCGGTTGATTGAAGTAATTAATTCTCGACTTTGAAATTGTATTGTTTGTCTGATGATCTCGTCCACAGTGCACCCGGAAGAAAAGAACCTGATGGTAGTTTGTAGATCACTGTTGGCTGTATTTACTTTTTACGATTGTGACTCATGGCGTTGATATCTCTGCACTCACTTTATTTTATTGTTGTTATAATTGAGTGACACTCAAATGACGTGGAAAACATTCTTGGAACATACGCGGGATTCTAGTTAGTTACGTGATGTTATTTTGATTGATCTTGTAATGACATCGGTTTAAGTTGGGCCCCCCATTTTGTAAGTATGATACATTTTCATCCACATCTGCCTCCGTATTTTTTCCTCTTGTTTTTCTCCTTCTTCCAGGCGGTACAATTGTTTTTAAGGATTTTTAAATTGTTTTAATGGAAGTTTTTGTTTTTATTTTGTTTTAACTCCACCATACCAGGTTCCCAGTCTGGATTTTTTTGCATTTACTCCCATTTGGACGATTTCAGGAGGGGAGGAGGGTCAACTCTATAATTCATTAATTCGGCATTTTCGTATCCGTATTCTGAATTCGGGATTTTTACTTTCAATCGTAAAAGCTGAACGTTTGGGGAGGCAACATAAATGTTACAGATGAGAGGATGTGTTATCTGTCATGACGATAATATTAATGGGATTTCCCAGAATTTGCAGAATATTATGGGTTTTCCAGAATCTGTTTAGTCACGCTATTATTACACTCGCGATTCGAGCTCAGTAATACACACGTTCAGTGGAGCGTATATGTACTTAGTCGTGAACGCGACGGTACCCGTACATAAGCCCCTGATGAAACGCTCGGTAACAGGAATCTCGGCTGGTGAAATGCGAAGAAAAGTGTATTCGCAAATGAGAATTCGTACCAACGGAATTCTCCCGAGCCGAGACTAGGTGGCGCATCTGCGGTCTCATTTTGAAGAAACCGCTCTGAAGAGAAACCCACTTGAGGTGATGTTGCACCTGCAACTTAATCTTCCTTTCTAAGCGCAAATAACGCAAGTTGCATTCATTTCACGCTGCTTTGCTTCAGGTAATTGCCTCCACGTATTGGTGTTATGTTAGTTTACATCGCTCTTTGTTTCAAAGCATTCCACGTCTGTAAATGCAAGTTACTCGTTATGAAAAGAGCCTACTCAGAGAGCTTCCTCGAACTAGAGTTAAGTGCCGTTGCCGACGCTAAGAAACTTTAATAGTAATGAGACTGACATTCTCATACGGGGCAGGTGTTTATAGTATTGTAAATAGTTCTTATCTAACAGGCTCTTCTCGGTGAAATTTCCATTTTCCACTCCTTCAAATTGCCATAAACTCAACTGAACGAGAGACCGACATTTTGATGGAGTTTAAGGGACTGTTTCGGAAAGTCATTTCGACGTCAATTTTCGTTCACATCTTTAGGTCGTTTTAACTCAGGAGGGGGGTTCCAACTAACGATCCACATACGACGCATTATTCATCGCACGAAGGAAAAGAGCTGTAAAGCGGGGACTCACGTCCGTCAGCGTATATTCGGAAACTCGAAAGCCATTCGCGGTTATAAAGGCAAGTGCGAAGCTATTGGTGGACGATTCGTCGTGTTCTGCATATCAACTCCTCACCGCAAGTATAACCGAAGCACGATAGGTACTAAGAGTTTGTCTATTCCTTCGTATACCTGAGGGTTCGGGCTGTTGAGATGTTACCGTGTACAACAGCGGAACCATCTTAACCTGGTTGACTCGTATCCACGAACCTTCGAGATTGACTTCCCTCATGGCCACACGAATGGAATCGCAATCGCCGTGGCCTCATGTGTTGTTGGGAAGATAACCCGATGAATTCTGAAATCTTCGGGAAACATATTTTCCTTCAAACGATTCTCCATATTCACGAATATGTCGTTTTTCATATAATAAATTGGTTTATCGTGTAAATGAGGTATCGAAGTGCTGTTACGACAAGCCAATTTGAATTTCACCGCTAGAAGTTACCTGAATTAAACAATCTCGGTTATCGTGGCATTCGTGTGAGCTGTCATTTTATAATATTTTTCTAGATTTTATTTCCTTGAAGGCTTACTGTAATTGGGCTTGCCCGTTCAGAAAATAAATAAATACATGTCTCGGACGCTGATTCGATCCATAGTTCCTTAAAATCCCGAAAATCAAAATTCAATAACGCTGCAAATTCTTCTACAAAGGGTAAATGTAATAGTATGGAGCATGGGGAAAATAGGGGAAATAGTGAGTGTGGAGTGCCCCGGACTCATTTCAATCGATTCAGCGTCCAAAATTTAGTGGAAAATGACACCCTATGTCCCTAGTTCTCGAAAATCAATTAGTTTCAAAAATACTAACCCTATTTGGTTTGATCGGGCTCAAAATTTTCGAAAAACTAGACAAGCCGGCAAGAGGCCCTTGACCAACATTTTTGGATTTCTAGAAAAGTTTCTACTACCAAAAACGACGTGGACGGCTAACGCTGGACAGTCATTTTTCCTTTTTGGTTGGTTATTACTTAAATAAGGGGAATCTAGGCGTGTTAGGTGCCATTGTCCACTAAATTTTGAACGCTAAATCCATTTAGAAGGGTCCCAGATCGATTGGAGTCCATTGGATGACCAAAATTACTACCTACCTACCTATTTCGAATGTTGGTTTTGAGATTTTTGGGTACCTGATGATGCTGATTCGGGACACTCCGCATTCACTGTTTTCCCCGTAATCTTGCTCCAAGGAATAACCAATGTGTGAGAGTGCGTAGCGTTTTGGTTCAAATTGGAGGGGTTGGCGTTTAGCATGGAAAGATAACTAGATTGATTATAGCATTTTTCCCCCTTCCCAATTTTTATTTCATTTTATTTTTTCTCATGGTCGCCTACTCTTGAGCAGAGTTCACATTCTAGATTCAGATAATAGGCGCAATTTAAATGTTGACGTAATGTGAACAACGACACAGTGGCTCAAGTTGGGAAATACTAGCTTCAGCTGTTTGGTCGTGGTTGCTGTTGTTATTGTGTCGGTTTACCGTCCGGTTTGTTCTCAGAGGATCGCTTCCCACAACTTCCACAAACTTCAGTGTAACAGGGCTGTCTTCAACCTCTAATCGTTCGCTGAGGGTATTATCACCTTGTTCCGGGTCGGGAGATTGCTTTCCAAGTTTTTTGTTCTTCCTCAATCTCTGGACTTTAATAAAATGTTGTCTCTGGAAGGTATAATTGACCCTAAAGGATAACCGTTTTCGGAGATATCAGAATATTCAGCTCACTAAGTTGACTTTTTCTGCGTTACTACTTTCTCGTACAAACGTACTGATACAATAATCCCTTCTCGGGAACTGGAGGCTGAAGGCAAGGGGAATATGGTGGTGGTAGATACTGCAGAGATCGACAGACAAGATGGCACGGATTGTGATTATCTTCCAAAACTCTCGCTTACGAGAGTAAAACGCAACGATCGACGCATGGAGTATAACTATAGACACAACGGCGGACTGGGTATGTCACTCGAGGGCTCGGGGTTGGTAAGAAGCCGATCCGACGGCGGTAAAAGTCGTATTCCAATAGGCAATGTGGGCATTTGTATTCATGTTTGATGATGAGGTTACCTCGCTTCTCGGCCGTAAACGGAAGACTCGAAAGCACATGGTTTTTCGAGGCAGTGGAAAAGAAAAGGGAAATGGACGCCCAAAGCCCGTCACTGGAGCCAAGGAGGTTCGTACTTATGCAGTTGGAAAAAAGGCATGAGCGGAAAAGAGCTAACGCAAGTGATGTTTATTAATGAAAAGTCTCGAGAAGTGGTGGTGCTGGAGGGGGGGGGGGGCTCTAGTAAATGAAATAGCAGACACATGCCGCGGTCGCCCACTGCGCCTGGATCTTTTGAAAGCTCGTAGGTCAAGTAGTCCACCGGTGGAAAACTCCCAAAGGGCCACTTCCCTCCAACTAATTCGAAGCCCTACCAAAGGTATCTCTTTTGCCGCTAACCACCTCAAGAGCCTCCCGCATAATAAGGTTGATTTCAAGATTAAATCTGGAATGTTCTAATTTCCTTCTTATCTTGCGAAAAATTATTAAACTTTTAGCCTGCAAAGAGCAAACAGCAATTTTAGTGGTTCTGTGGATTCCTAAATTACGATTCAACTTCAAAAGGTACCTACTAGTAGTTTGAAAGAAAGAATAATTGGTACGTAAGTATCCCTTCATAACTAAAAGCCAAAAAGGGAGGTCAGTAAAGACATTAATAATTTTTTTCTCTCTGATTTTGGTTGGTTATTCCTTGAATAATCAACCTATGTTTTCATGATAATGGTCAACCTCTCCGATTCGGCTCAAAATTTTTTTCTGGACGTTTCATGATGTCCTGATCAAAAAAGGTCAATGTCCGTCCGCCGTACGCCGTACGCCGTACGACGTCCGCCGTACGCCGTCCGCCGTCCGCCGTCCATTGTCCACGCCGTTTTTGGTAGTAAAAATTTTCTAAAAATCTGAATTTGGGTCAGGGGTCTGTTCCCAGCCTAGATGGGTCCTCGAAACATTTCAGCCCGATCGGACCAAATTGGAGGGGTAGGGGTTTTTTGAAAAATGGATTTTCGAGATTTTGGGTGATAGGCGAGTGGGGTGTCATTTTCCACTAAATTTGAACGCTGAATCCAATAAAATGGGTCCCAGAAAAATTGGAACCCACTGGAAGAAGTATGGGTCAATGGGTATTTATTACCCATTTGAATATGTTTTCGGGATTTTGCTACCTAGGCGAGTAGGGGGTCATTTTCCACTAAATTTTGGACCCTGAATCGATTGGAATGGGTCTGGGACCCGCCACACCCACTGTTTCCCCCATTTGAGGAATAACCAACCCGTGTGTAAGAATTTGCAGATTTTTTTCAATATAATACAAAGTTTTCCCAACTTGGTGTTAAAGGAGAAATTTCGTGTAGAAATACTGATAATTAGTTAGAACATCGTCAATCGTATTTTTCTGAGCAATTCGTTCTCAAGATATGATTTATTTGTGTTGGGAAACACTTTAAAACAGCTTTCTGTGTTTCTATAATATTATCATACCTTAAGTTGATCACTCCAATAATCTCGAAAATATTAAATTTCCTGTTTCATGACTTGATTCCAAAACCGAAATATTCTCCCGCCATAGGCGTTGTATTCGGCAGTAGGGAATTTTCTTCAAATCCGAATCCTTGTTCCGTGGCTCTTTTAAGGGTTAATCTACGAAACTCTTCAGGCCAATCACCCAAAACGGAGGCACAGTTGATTCGGAAAAGGTTTTTCCAATAGTTTTGGACACTTGGGCGTTAGAAGGTATCATTTCCCTTCAAAAGTTGGACGCTCTTCCGATTGAGATGGCCTTCGAACCGATTGCCGTTATTGGTCCATTCTCACCTAAAATGAACCATCGTGGAATAATTTTTACTTTTTTTTATGAGGAAAATTAAATCAGACCTGTTCTAGGCACTTCGTGCGTAAAGTTTTTATATAGAAAATAGTATGCGACCTAGGCTTTTTTTAATTCCATACATCAATGTCTCTATGGTAAAGGAATTCTGATTTGGACACAACAGCATAAGCCGATAAAATGTGCTAGTTTTCTGGAAAATGGGGGCGAAGGGGGGGGGGGGGTTAGAAGGACTTCACGACGCTCGCTATCCGATACAGCTTCCTACACAGCTCTGTTATTAACCCGTGCTGGATTTAGTCTCATTTATTGTCCCTAGATGTTGATATTCTGCTGAGCAAATAAGTGAGGATTTTGTGTCACTCTTCCCTTCGTCCCTTGTTATATCGCCCAATTATTCGAAATTATAATTGTACGCTCCCGCTCCCTGTCAGTTCGGTGAGTATAAATAATATTTTCACTCCGAGGGTGGCTACTTGTTCAGGCCGAGTGTCATGGGTTTGTTCAAATTAACCAGACAACAATTGGAAAATAAATGGAATCCTCGCCAAATTTAAATGTAAGAACAAGGGTGAATCGATTTGGTTTATAGAAATGCGGTCAACATCATTCGACTGTTCAGGCTCGTTGCTGAACCAGAAGTCGCAAAAGTCAAGGATTGATTGCCGTAAGTTGCGCTCATTCCCTAGGCGCAGGTATAAAGATCCTCGTGGATCTTGAACCGTGGAACGTTTCTCGCCTGTCAGTCCTGGAGAATGTAGAAAGTTACAACCTACCGACTGTAGCGTGTTTGAATAAAATGTGAGCTTCGTAATAGGATTCTTTCCGGGCCAATATTTCTCGTGCTGCTCCTTTTCCCCACACGCTCCACTCAACACCCCCTCATGAGAGCGTCATTAATAATCCCTTTAGCTTCTTTGTGTTTTAAAATAGTTATAAGGAAGGTTCTCTTGTGGTCGAGGACACTTGAAAGTGGTGGAGTGGCTCGGAAAAAAAGATCTTGGGAATGAGACTAGGCGTGGAAAACTACGCTTTTACTGTCCGACATAAAACGAAAGAGGCAAAAACGAGAACGCTATAAAGGGAGCCGGTTTGATTAAGCAAATACATTGTGAATAATTAAGGGGACGTTTCTAACTATTCACGCTTCAACAGAGTTCAAGAGGACGGGAAAGAAAGCAAGAGGGTTGCCACTAAAAGCGCAGTAAGGTGAGTTGATTCTACTACAACCCAGTCCGAGAAGATACTTTAAGTGTACAATAAAGAGCACTGTAACCCGCTCAGTATGGATTGTGCACCTGGTGCCTGAACATCAGCACGTATAACTTTTGGTTTCAAATGCTACCTTCATGCACCCCGAAACTGTCCCAAGTTTCACGACGGATTCGTTTTGTTTCTGTATAGTTGCTGTGTGTTTCTATGTGCTCATTCATTGATGATCAAATTATTATTTTTGTTCACAGGTCCGTACTCCCTGCTACTTATGGGCTGCCTCGGCTGGCAAGTTTAAATTTATTATCATTCAACTAGTTGTAATCTCTCTCTTGTAGTTCTAGTATCGTATTGTTGGCCCTTTTGCCAGTCAAAAGCTACTCAAAATGAGCGAAAATTAACATTTGATAATCGTTCGTATCAGTTCGGACTGGTTTTCGTGTACTTAATGCAACGCTCTGGTTGCGGTTTGTATTTCGCTGATCACACAAGTTCACAGATCACATTTACAAGTTTGACGTAATTTTTCCTTCGTACGCAGTCACCCGTTCACATCGTTTTAGACTGAAGATAATATTTGTCTCTGAAATTCTATACTTTTGTTTGGTTATTCATTGAATAATCAACCTATGTTTTCATGCAAAAGGTCAACCTTTCCATTATTTTTCGATTCGTCCAAAAATTTATTTTTCAAAATGTGTATTTCGAAAACTGGATTTTCGAGATTATTGGCAATCTAGGCCGGTTATGGAGGTTATGGGTCACAATGGGTACCTATGTACACATTTTGAATGTGTGTTATCGAGATTTCTGGTAGTTTCTGGTAGCTAGTCGTGTGGGGTATCATTTTCCACTAAATTTTGGACGCTGAATCGAATGGAATTGGTCCGGAACCCACCACACCCACTGTTTCCATTTCCCCATGTTGAAGAAATGAGTCTCTGGAATGGAAATGGTTTTGAGAGAAACACCCAAATGTATAATTTTTTACCCAGTTTTTGACGTTGAATCGATTGAAATGACTTGGAGACCTGCTGCTCAAACCGGTATTTTTGAGGTGGGTACTAGTGATCGAGCGCGATCCTTCTGAGATATGAAACCGTTGTAGAATGAGCGTTTGTTATGAGCTCTGACGATAATTTTTGAGGGGGGATTTCGATGTAGAACAATTCAAATTAATACTTAATTCTCCTGGTTGGGTGTCCAATTTAGACGAGGAAATGAGATTTTGTTTTGTATTTGCTGTCCGTTTCCGGACGACTCTGGCGATGGATACGCAGGGGAATGAAACAGGCCTGATGATTGTTCAACGGGCTCGAGATGGAATTTGAAATTACATGCTCCGCTCTCGGGTGGCTCGAGAGTTTGCTTGCTGTAACAGTGTGCACTGTTCCCTGTTCTCAGGAAATCGGTAAACTTTCCCATTAGGCACACTTGACTGTCAATAGGAACCATTCCCATATTGAAGGACTGTCGTATGCTTGGTCCTCGCCTCTGAACACGCCAAGCTGAAGAGCTATTCTCACTCGTCGACTCGAGGACATTCCCCCGATTTTCCGGAGTTCACGCTCTGTTCGTGCTACCGTGAAAAGGAGCTCGTCCTGCAGTAACTCGAAACTATATCTCATAAGCCTTAACGTTTAGCGGGTTAGCACGTGCGGGGAGGGGTGTACTCACGTAACCTTTTGAAGGTTTCTCCATTAAAAGGCTCGACGAGCATTAATATCATTTGCGAGCAAACTTAAATTAGTTCCTGAGCCAACTTCCAACTTTTTTCCTCTGAGCCGCTCTCGCTCGGCCCGTGTTTATCTGTTTGCCTTCGCTAGGTATCAACGCTGGGTGAAACGCGTCTGTCTTAAACGTCAACCGCCTCCAAATCGAACGTTATAAGACGAATACCCGAAGTAAATTATCACTTCTCACTCCGATTTTGATACACGCATCTTCAGCTTCATATAACCCGTCCTGTAATTGTTACGATGTGTAGGTACGAAATTGAAAACGCCATAAGCTTCCCGACCGAGGATATCACATTCAACTATCACAAAACAATAAAATATCGATTTCGCCATAGGGGATTCCTTAATGAGGTAGGAAATTTTATTCATTCTGTATCGTGCTGGAACTGTATCGAAAATCACAGGGGTTGGTTAATCTTTAGACCATGATCATGGGGAAAATGAGGAAAACAGTAATTGTGGAGTCCCGGACTCGTTCCAATCGATTCAGCGTCAAAAATTCAGTAGAAAATAATATCAAACGCCTATGTACCAAAAAATCACGAAAATCCACATTCAAAATGGGTAATTAGGTACTAATTTGTCCTCTAAACCATATCCAGCGATCGTTAACTGATCTGGGAGCCGTCATAATGGATTCAGCGTCCAACATTTAGTGGAAAATGATACCCCACACTTCTAGGTTGCCGAAAACCTTGAAAATCCCACTTTTCAGAAACTACATTTCGATAATTTCACGTGATTTCATCATCTTGAGAAGTGCACGAACCTTTTAAATCTGACAGCTTAAATTCATAGTTATGACTTTATGAGAAATTCATGTTTGCGCATGGTCAATACGTAACGATGAAACGATAAGGATAAAATCGTGGGAGCCATGAAGAGCTCAACCTCCATGATCCCTGAAAATCTTTTTACAATTGGAATATAATTTCGAATGTGGTGAAGAAATTTTGCACAAATAGACGGAAAATGCAAGTAGCAATTTTTATTTTGGAGCAAATAGAATTATATTTAAATTCGCTTCAAAGGAGAAAACAGATATTCTGCTGTAAAGCGAACTCAAAAGTGAATTGCAACTGTTTTCCTTTTCGTGTCATCGCTTGTATACCGATGGTTCAGGTGCTGATCAGTTACTTTTTCCGGCAACGAATAGCTAGTACGGTAGCTAGATAGAGTATCTTATATTTCGAGGATTCATAACTACGTTGCGCCTCTTTTCTGAGGTTATCTCAATTATGAAATAATTGAGTTGATTCCCAAAAGGTAACAACATTATGATGTTTTTGCTTCACCGTAACGTCTACACCAGGGTGGTTTCAATAAAAACTTTTTTATTAAACTTCAAATTGATGTTCCCAACTTTCAACCGACAAAAAACAACTGGAAAAAAACGACTTTTTTAAAAATTTCATCAAGCACGTATCTTCCTTTTTCTACGGTGATTTGTTAGAGAGCTGAAATCCTGCGTTTTATTTTTTTTTTTTTAATCCGTTGAATCCACTTCTGATTGAGTCTGTTCTATTCTACCTCTGATTCCTATCTAATTAATTGGAGTTTTATGAATCTTTCACACGACTGGTCGGTTATTGATGGAGTTCATCCCTTTTGACGTCATCCCTTTTTTAGAGCGATCCTCGTTTAATCATCGCTCAGGCGACCCTGTGTTGTACGTTCTCGTTCGTAATATTCTGTCTCTATTCGAAGCTATTTCGTGTACTGAATTGTGAATGCGAGTTTTTATTTGAAATATAGCGGTGGGTTCTCATCAGCACCATCTGAACTGAAATCCCGAGTTGAATGTAACTTCAGTGTATTCGTGACAAAAAGATTAGAATGTCCATAAAGAGAAGATTTTGGCATTTCTACCTGCCGTACCATATCGTGTAGTAAAAAATATTGTTCCCTTAATTTTGACGGAATGGCCCATTATGAGAACCGCGTTCCAGTCATTTGTCTTCTCAGAGCGTTTGCAATTATTCTCTCTTGTTTCCTCTCCTTCGCCTCATTTCACTCAACTGAACGAGCGCGAAGT
>CM034007.1:16550136-16688137 GCA_019603395.1 Cyrtorhinus lividipennis | reverse complement strand
GTTCGAACTTTTCTACTCCTCTCACCTAGATGAGTGTCAAAACACTCATCTAATCATATTCGGCAGTGTTTGTACCGTACTCCTCCGTATCCCACACAATTCTTGAGGTCATGAAGCCTTGAGAAGTCTGGGTTCAATTATTTTGATGTGATCACGAGAGGTTTTAAGGGGAGCAAATGGAAACGTTACCATCCTGGTTTACACCCTAAACACTGATGTGCAGACCCTCGGACACTTCCTCTGGAATCCTTTCGGGACAGGGAATTTTCCCCTTGAGGAAAATCCCATTTCCCATAACGGCTCAGAGTCAGAATCGGTGGACTCCATAAGAAGTTAGGAGTCTAAAGCTGGTATCGGAGCCTGTAAGGTTCCTTAAAATTATTCCTGCTCCCCAAAAACGGCTCCTTCATTTTCAAAAATAGCATGGTACTGGGCAGCTAGCGGTACGGTAATATATGCGAGATTTGTTTGTAATCGAGTAAATAAAAATTGTGGCTACCTCATCATGTGGCAACCTCAAGGTACTTCCAACTCTTGCTCTGAAATGTTCATGACCCCGTTCAGGCATCGTTGCACATGTTTTAGGAAAGATGTGGACCTATTTTCTTAAATTAAGATCAAATTAAAATCAATGAAATTGGAAAAAAAATAAAATTTTTCGCAATGTATTCACCTTGGGTGAAGTTTGGAGTCTTCTTTATGTCACCGGGGAACACCAAAAACAATAATACCCGCCACCAAGAAAAAAATATCCGTGAAAAACGATACCCCACTCGATTCCTTTGCGCAGTGCCCCAGAAACTGGATTTGAGATAAGTATTTCTTTTACACAATCATTCACGTCCATGACCCTTTTTCTAGACGGTACATTTTAATCACATAGTATGCAAAATTGTTAGATAGGAAACCTACCTACGGAGTACCTAGCGTGAATAAGGAGGATAAAAATATGTGCGTACCGGAACAATGACAATATAATTATTGCGCTGCGTGAAGTACTTGCTGGGTGAAACGATAACATTGTCAACTATTTTCCGCAAGAGTAGAACGACCCTATGACCATTAGAAGGCCTTGTGACTCAAACTACACGTCTAATGCGTTTGTTTGGCATTGGTCGAACGAAAACTAACCATGAAACGACCTTCCATTCGAAGAAATTCGGGAGATTCGAGAAATCAGAGAGAAGGTAGATAGGTGCCTTTTCGGACTCAGAAAGCAGAACTTGGTCACGGTGAGATTCCTCGGGTTTCGATGAACTAGCCACACACGAAGAACGGAAACGCTTTTGCGCCGTCTGGATGAGACGAAATCGTGTAATCCTCAAGTCAAGGTTACGGGCTAACAGGAGTCGCTGGCTCGTACCTAGTTGATGGAAATCCATTCGGCAAATTAATATAGCGAGGTAGTTTCAAATGAACGTGAAATAATTATTCGAAAGGCGAGATCTGGGATCTGGCGACCCAAGGCACTGAATAACCTCTACTTTTCCATTTTCGCCTCAATGCGTGGTCCGTAGACGACATATTTTCATGCAGAATAATTTTGGATCGAGTCTTCTGGCACAAATCTTCATTGTTTAGTCGGGAAAACAACCCTTCCACATTCATGCTCATCAGGTAATATAAATGGGTAATACGTCATTGTAACCAAAAACCAATACAAAATCATATAAATCGGTATTAATGGTCCTTTTTTCAAATTTTGGAGGATTTTATATCCTAATTGTGTGTTTTAATCCATATGTACGTTAAAATGATGTACAGATTTTTACAGTTTGCGTTTCAACGTGTTTAGATCAAAACTATGCGAATTCATTCACAGGGGTTGTCAATTCCTCAGCAGCGTGGAGACTTATTCCAACCGATTCAGCGTCCAACAAAAGTGGAAAATAAAACGCCACACGCATAAATCGCCGAAAATCTCAAAAATCCATCATTCAAAATACACATTTTGACCCCTACCCTCCCTAAATTTGGGCCGATCGGGCTGAAGAGCCTTTAAGGACCAACCAGAGCCGGAAACGGGTCCTTCATAGGTTTTTTGAAAATTTTCACTATTCAGGAATATCCAACCAAAAACCCAAAATGTCCGTCCCCAGTACGCTGTACGCGTTTTAGTAATAGACAATTTTCTAAAAATCTGAAAAATCTGAAATGTTGATCAAGGACCCGTTTCTGGCTCTAGTTGGTCCTCAAAATGTTTCAGCCTGATCGGACCAAATTTGGGGTATGAGGTGGGTCAAGGGATTTTCTAGATTTTCGGCGATTTAGTCGTGTGGGGTATCATTTCCACTAAGTTTTGGGCGCTGAATGAGTCTCCATGCTCCAAGTTTTGATTTAGACTGATAAGATGTATACTGTCAAATTTTGAGGCCAACCGGAGAGGTTATCCTCTGACATGGTTACTTGGTTTATTGATATCTCTGAGTGCGTATCCTCTCATATACTACGAGTACATCATTGAAAGACGCGTCTCACGGGCACATCCTGCCAGCATAGACCACTCGCCCGGTCGATTACGTAAACTGTTTCTCCAACGTCTACGCGCTATGGGAAAACCGCGATGAGCTAAGCCTGTGAAATCGGGTTTGTGATAACCGTCATACTCTCACGCTCGCTTACGATTTTCAAACGATCGGCGTCTCGTTCCTCGTGCGTCAGTCTCGGAGCTCAGTCGTTGAGAAAAATCTAAATCTTGGTCGTACTGAATCGACATGTGAAGCATTGCGAGCTCACTTGGTTCAACGAACGGCCTCAATCGTACCTCAAACTCAGTTATCCTACGAGCGGAGCGGTAGCCATATCGATAGTAATAACTCTAATTTTTGCGGTTATCCGGGCGTGCGATTGGTTGAATGAAATATTTTCCTTTCGACACGATAGAGCCTGACTGCTCACCGCATTCCTGGCGAGGGATCTTCCGGCCAGTGGTCCGGTTCGATGGTTTCCCTTGCTTTCATAATCCCCTTACAGAGAAATTAGAAAGAATTAGCAACCGATGGATTTATACGCAATAGTTTGCCAGACTTAAATCAATCTGAACTATGAAGCATTATTTCAACTGCAACATTAAATGTTTAAACGTCAATATCATGGAAATAAAACCAAATCCAACAATATTGTGAACAGTCAGGTTAGTTGATCGTTATCACCTTGGATGTGTTATGCCTATCAAGAATTCGAAGGAATGTATTATAATCACCTTAAAATACACTCTGTTCCACCACCATTTGTTGTTCTCATTTTCAAAATTGTGCCACACAATTCAAAATAATGGCATTCCCTTGTGGAGGGAAGATTCAACGAGACACTCGTATTCCCCGCACAAATGTGACGCCTGCAAATCGTTATAACTGCGCTGCAGAAAATAAGATGAATTTTGTAATTGTGGATCCTTCAAGAAAAGACAGGTACGATCGTGTAAAATAGAAGAAACTCAGTGACATTTCAATTCAGTACCGCAGTTAGAGCGGTGGTAGAACAACTACAAGTAGTTCGACTTTTCCAGGTGTAGCCTGGCAAAGGGGCCAGCGTTGGTTGAAAGGGCCTGGATCATGACGAGACCCCCTGGACAACTTCTCATCACCAAAAAATTGGTTGGTAATTACTCTTAAAACCCCTCAGCAGCAAGTATTACATTTTTTAAACTTCACTTTTTAACCCATTGCATCACAACCCCAAATTGCCGTTCAAATCACAACCAGAGTCTCACAGATTTACTCCATATTATCTTCAATTTGAAGCCCAAATAATCCTACAGTTTATCTACTGAATTCTCTATAAAGTAACTCATGTTTGATCAAATGAAAGACTGGGAGGACGTCCCTGGACTGTGGAGGGGGTGTGAAAACGCTGTAAATTCTTTCACAAGGGTTGGTTGTTCCTCGGACCAGAAGCATGGAGACTCATTCGAATCGATTCAGCGTCCAAAATTTAATGGAAAATGATACACCACACGATTAGATAGCCAAAAATCTCAAAAAATCCATTTTTTGAAATCGCATTTTAACCCCTAAATCCCCACCTCTGTAATTTGTTCCGATTGGGTTCCTTAGTGAGTCTCTCAGGCTCACCTGTGACGCAATGGGTCAGATTGAAGAACGACTGGCAACAACCGCAACATTAGTTCGCAAAGTCCCGCTAGACCTCAGGGCAGTCGTACTCGTTCTGTTATGGCAGCCCAGTTTTACTGTTATAGCACTGTGTAAGCCCCCAGCTTGCTGCCTCCAGAGGCCAGAAGGGAGGGGCATGCGCCAGGATGCGCGCGCAGCTCCTGCCTGGACGTCGCATTTGAGAGCTCCAGGGCTTCACTTGTTCGAAGGCGTCCAACATGTTGGAGTCATATATTTTTGTAACCCTGTCGTGCAAGTGCATCTCACTCAGTCCATCCTGGCTTTGTCCTGTGCTTGCTCTGAAGTGAACTCTGCTACTGTGCTGAAGTCGACCGAAGCTGTAATATTGTTTCCCATGCCATGTGATAAAAAGGACTCAAGTAATAAGCCTCGCTGTGTACCTGCGGGACAGCGTGCCCCTCCTGTTTTTCCTTCGACGTCGACGCCGTTTCGTCAGCCGTTACGTTGCACTTGCTCATTAAATTGTATTTCATGTATATCATAATTTCATGTTCTTGCATTAATTGTATTTATGCTCCACATGTTGTCTAATTACTTTGTCGAATTATTTGGCTGTATCAATTCTAGCCCAGGTTGAGGCGTATTCTCCTTTGCAACGTGTCCTGTTTTCAATTATAATTCATTTTGTATCAGTATTTTATGCTCATCCTTGGTATCCCTAGTTGCTCAGTCGTAAGTCTTGGACTTACATTGTGTAACTCTCGCTTGGTTCATTCAAAACCTCCGAAGAAACCCGAATTAAATTATCACAGATTTTATTCGAGAGAGGCTTACAACTGCTTCTCATAGCCTACTTTTAGTGTGTTCTCTTCTGCTGTATTTCAATACCAGTCATGTGTTCGGCCTTTGATATGAGCTTTAGCTAAAAATCTATTCAGCGTTAAATTTCAAAGAATATGATGCTGCGCTCGATACAATTTGACTACCTGCAACAATAATATGGCTCCTCTAAACTCCGTTAAATAGTATCTAGAACAATATTGTTCCGTAAAGGTCCAATAATAATATAAATATGTAGGTTTGTATGTAGGGCCTAATCCCACCCAAAATGCCTGAAATTTTAACATTAAAGGTGGGGGATGTTGTTGATTCTCCCAACCCATCCCTACACTTCATCAACGCCTAACGGCCAACTGACAATGAATCCATCATTCTCCCCTTTTCAGGTTTCTGCAAGAGAAATGCAAGCCGTTCGCGACCAAATCAACTGCTGGACTGATGAATACGTGCGAAAAACAACGCCTGCCCCCAAACGTGGGCATCCCCCGGACATGATCAAAAATTGTAATCGAGACGAAGTATCCGATATTGAGACATTGTGTTCCATGGATCCGATCTATAATTGCCGCGGAAGAGAGTCCACTGATGTGGAAGGTTGCGGCTGGTAAAACTTTCATTGGTTCACATAAATTAACTTTCATCGCCACATTGTTGAGGGTTTCATTGTTGCATAACAATTAAAAGGTTGTACATGACGGATGAGTATAGAATATGATTAAATCTGTCATTAATTTACTTTTCTTCTCTCCGAACTTAACAAAAAACGCAGCAAACTGTTTCACTATGGTCAATTATTTCTAGAAGCAAGATTATGGGGAAAACAGTTAGTGTGGAGTGACCCGGACTCATTCCAATCGATTCAGCGATAACACTTCAGTAGAAAATGATACTCCACATGCTTAACTCGCTAAAAAATCCAAAAAATCAAGTTCTAAATAAAAAAATTTAAAAAAAAATCAACTATTTTCATCAGTAATAATTGCTTTCAATATTTAGTTGGTCCTTGAAACATATGGACCAAATTTAGGGGAGGTAATGGGTAAATATTGGTTTTTCGAAACTCGATTTTTGGGGACTTTTCGAGAACCAGACATGGGGGCTAAATGTTGGACCCAAAATTCATTGAGATGGGTTCCGGGCCGATTGGGGCTCGAAACTCACTCTTGTTCTATATTTAATAAACCATAGTGGACGAATTTGCAGCTTTACTTGGACTTGACATCATACAGCTGTCAAATTTTCGGGTCAGTCTGAGAGGTTGACCTCTGGCATGAAAAATAGGTTGACTATTCAAGGAATTATAGGAAAAAATTTCTCCTGATCGTTCGTGTAAAAGTCAATTTCTCCGATTTGCCCCGAAAACATTTTCTGGGCTTTTCAAGGTGTCTAGATCGAAATAGGCCAAAGTCCGTCCACAGAACGCCGTACGCCGTCCACCATCCACGCCAATTTTGGTAGTAGATGATTTTCTAAAAATCTGAAATTCTGGTCAGGGATTTCGACTAATTTTTGGGCGCTGAATCCAATGGGACGGGTTTCGCCAAGAATGGTTCTCACCAACGAAAGAGGTTGTAGAACAATGAGTATCTATCTACCAATTTGGAAAGTGGGTTTTCAAGATTTCCAATACCTAGGCGTCATTTCTGACTAATTTCGTGAGACTGATGATGGAAAGAGCAAACATATAATCAGCACATTCGTTCTGCGCAGAATCAGAACGTATGATTTAGTAAACTGGTCCATTTTATCCGTTGATTGAACGCAATTGAGCCTCAAAATGGCGGACCGCATCATTATTAGTGATTACTCACGTTATTCATCAACGTGGTATTTGATTGAATATTACGCTATTGTATCAAAAGCAAGAGGGGCAAAATTGTAATTTCTGTGACACCAATTTTGTGAGAATGAATTGATTCTGAGTGATATAAGACTTGAAGAGGGAGTAAAAACATGTTTGAAACCATATAACCATATCCCAAGCTGTCAGAAAGTTGAGAAGACGAGATCGTCTTATACTCTAAGATGAGAACACATGCAACAACAACAAAACGTATACGATACGTTTACTGACGAAATAAATAATATTGAAGTGCCTCGTGCCAATAATCGAAAAACCCTCATATACGAGAACAAATTCCATCTACAGAAAACAGAAACAATATTTGGCGGAATTTTCCAGTGCTCATGAACGGTTTAAAATTCCATGTTCACTCAAAACTATTTACCTCTATGTGCTGCCTGTATTGAAGGAGTAATGCATCGTGACGAAATCGTGAAAGATTGCCCAGAAAACAGAAAACATTTAACAGAATTTTCCGGAGGGTTCTGACTAGTCGTAAATGGCAAAGTTTAGCACACACACAAAAATTAGGGTTAGTTCCAAAAGTTACGACAAATCTCCAATATTCATAAACTGGTGACAAAATACTCACTAATTTGGGAACGATTATTACTCGGTCAAAGAAAGTACAAACACCTGACCGATTTTCTCTTTGTATATACAATACAAACACAAACAGAGGATCTGAAATGCAAACCGATTGTACAAAACACAGACGTATGGCAAGCCTAACCACCGTGGTATCTTAATACAAATACTGTTGGTGTAACCGACCTTATTTTGTAGAAAAATACATGAATTTCCTGATAATCGGTGAATTTTTTTGAAAAACTGATTAATGTTGTAGTTTTTACTCTTCCACCAAACGAAAAGGTATTGTCAAAAAGGTTCTTCCCTTGTACCATTTTATATTTTTCTCTTGCGTTTGGGAGCATTCTCTGTTATCACCATACCGCGCAAAAGTCGTACAGTGCTGGTTGATGAGGTATTACCATTAAGAAACTTGTTGACGAGGGAGGACTCTCCCAGAATAGGCGGCAGTCCAGGACACGCTGATGGACCTGAATCGTTGAAGAACGTTATGTTCTCAGGTTCGTCATCCTCAGTAAGGGCTTCTCCTCCACAGTTTGTTCTATGGTAATGTCCTCTGTAATGAAGGATAGCCAAGAAGTCAGCTGAGCCTTGGAATGAGATTGGAATCACTTTATGGGAGGGTGGACGTAAATGTACGTATGTATCCAAAATGTCCGTCTGCCGTACGCCGTTCACCGTCCTCGCCGATTTGGGTATTAGTAGACATTTTTTTTTCAATCTGAAATGTTGTTCAGGGACTTCTTTGCTCTGGTTGGTCCTCAAAACTTTTCAGTCCAATCGGATAAAATTTGAGGTGGTAGGGGTCAAAATGTGTTTTTAGAAAATTTGATTTTTAGGATTTTTGGCAATCTAAGCGTGTGGGGTATCTTTTCCCACTAAATTTTGGACGCTGAATACAATGTGACGGGTCCCAGAACGATTGGTGCTCACCGGAAGAGGTTATGGGTCCAAATGGGTATCTAACTACCTATTTCGAATGTGGGTTTTTGAGATGTCTGGTTCCTAGGCGTGTGGGGTATCATTTTCCACTAAATTTTGTACGCTGAATCGATTGGAATGAGTTATGGACACTCCACAGTCACTTTCCTCCCTAATCTTGCTCCATATAACAACCAGCGTTTTGTGTGTTGTTTTGCCAATCGGTTTAGAGTACGAAAACTCGGTGCCAGGGGATGTGAGACTCCTTTTGAAGTGAGCAAACCTCGACACTGCCCCCCGACCGAAGTGCGGCACACGATCTGCATCGGCCATCGGAACCGCGTCTGTGATACCGCGGAGAAGGAAGGCGAGAAAAGTGAACAGAAGCTCGTCGAAGCCTTCAGTTGGCCACCGGCGCTCGTGCCGCACTGTGATGAACGTTCGCGAGTCGTGCGGTTTCGACACGGTTCACCGTCCGAAATGGTGTTCGCGATGCCGAATAAACCCCACGTCCACGTGTCCGAAATACTCGACTCATTGAAAACGACCAAGTGCAATGAAAGTGAGTGCCCGTGCCGCCAAAATGTCTTAAATAGAGAAAAACGCCGATGGTCTTTATGGCAATTTTTGAGCGTCTTATGACTTTTAGAGGGCCCATTTCCATTAATACATTTAATAAACAACAGCAATCATACATAAAATAATTCATAAAACTCACCTCCCACAAACCATTGATAACCGCCTCTATTTTACACAAGAAGTCCCCAACTTTTTATCGAGTTTCGATTGCAAATGTACATTGCTCAGCAAGCAACAGCTCAATTTTGTTGAAAGTGAGAAGTAACTCTAAGGAAAAGAAGCACATTTATTGTATTATAATAGAAATAGCCCTGCACAAGAGGGCATTTTTCCAGAAACAAATTCTTATTGGTTTCAAGGGGAATTAATCTGAATTCTGAGATTTAACCCAAAATATGAATTTTCAAAAAAAAGATAGTTAGCATAATATGCACAATTTCCTAATGAAAACTCACGTTAGGTAATTTTTACTTTACATTAGGATTATAACTATGATAATATAATAGGTAATTTTCACGTTTTAGGAGCAAAACTGTGAAGTTGCTTTACAAATAATTCGGCTGAATAATTTTATTAAATTATAGTCCGCTTAAATATCGTTGCATATAAGCAATTCCTAACGTAGCTTTTTGAACGGTTACAAAAGAATGTTGAATTATTTTTTCTAATTTCACCGGTTTCATATTATTTTGATACCTTCGAAGCAGATCTGGGTGATAATTGCAAAAGTTTAATAGTTTACAAATGAGTGAAGAAGTTATGAAATTGATAATATATAATTGAATCCCTCACGACGTCATCGATGTGTTTTCAGGCTGTGCAATATTCATTGTACAATACTATTTCGAATATTTCAACTATTCCAAATAAATAAATAAATAAAACACTGCAAATTCTTACACAGGAGTTGGTTATTCGTCGGACCAGGCGCATGGTGACTAATTTCTTCAACGATGGAGAAAAAGGGGGAAACAGTGGGCATCAGACTTATTCCAATCGATTCAGGGTCCAAAATTCAGTAGAAAATGATACCCCACACGCTTAGAAATGTCAAAAACACACATTCGAAATGGGAAGGTAGGTACCCATCTTGACCCATTACCTCATCCTGAGAGCGCCAATCGTTTTGGGACCCATTTCATTGGATTCAGCATCCAAAATTTAGTAGGAAATGATACCCCACACGCCTAGATCGCCAAAAATCTCGAAAATCCATTTTTCGAAGTACACATTTTGATCCCTACCCCCCTAAATTTGGTCTGATCGGGCTGAAAAGTTTCGAGAACCAACTAGAACCAGAAACGGGTCCCTGACTAAAATTTCAGATTTTTAGAAAATTGTCCAATACCAAAATCGGCGTGGACGGCGGACGGACATTTGACTTTTTTGATCTAGACACCTTGAAACGCCCAGGAAAAAATTTTGGGCCGAATCGGAGAGATTGAAATTTTGCTTGAAAACATAGGTTGATTATTCAAGGAATAACGTACCAAAATAGAGGATTATTTAGCGAATTACATTGAGTTAGTTCATGGAATATTGAAGCGCCTAGTACTTCATCTGTTATTTTGGAGGCTACGAATTCGCCTCTTGATAATAAATATGAGTAATTTTCCCTTTTAAAGATTGATATTAATACGCGCGGCAATATTTTTCATTTGTTTCATTTTTCTGAAAATTAAAAACATCTTTCACGGAGTTGTTTAGCATGGAAGTGTTCGTACTTTGGTTGCATGTTTGTTTCTCCACCTGTTTACACGTTCTTACGTAGCGGTCAACAACTAATGTGAGCGATGTTACGATTTCGGTAAACTTTCTACGTGAATACGCAACATCAGGGCCCTCGAACGGGGAAACTTCACCGAAATCGTCAACAACATTTCGATTATCTTTCCCTCGAAGCGGGTCGGTATTAGAAGCTCGTCTGAATCTAACTAGGTTTTCCAGCTCAAAGATCTCATTGGCTTCCGGGAGTGCTCGTTAGCAATGACAGTATAACGACGATGGTTGAATTATCTACTTGATGGATCTTCCCAGAGTCCATCGTTCCACCCTCATACCCTCGCGTGCTCGCACGCACCATTAATTTCGTTTGACACTTCAATCCTTGAATTTTAAACCTTGACACACGCTTAGATATAGATAGGATTATATAATCGAGTCTTATGCTGCGTGTTCTTAAAAACAAACGGAAAGGGCATCGACTACTGGAAATACAATTTTTTTCCCACCATTTTCCTAAAAAGAGGAAAATATTTAATTAATGAACAAAAATACTGCCAATTATTCACATTGGTTTATTATTCCAGGTGGATAGTGTACTTAATTAGAAAATAATTAGAAATAATAGAAGAGTATAATACAAACATTAGGGGGCCGAGGTGGCCGAGCCTGTTAAGGCGTCGGTCTCTAAGGGCTCGAGATTCCTGTGGTCAGAGTTTCGAGGCTGCTGGTTCGAATCCAGCACCCCCCGGCGTTTACTCGACGTCGTGAGGCCAATATAGTACCGGCAGTAAGTATCCAAAATGGTTGTCCGGGGGCATATCATAACATGCGTGTTTGCCTTTGTAGTATTGCTTGCTTTGTGACCACCCAGGTCTAAGTGCGGGGTCCTGGGGCTAAGAATCAAAGGCTAGACGAGCCATGGTGAGCCGCAGCGACTACCACGCCAACTTAGAGCCTGGCGACTACTGGGCTGGACGAGTCCAGGACCTTAGGCAGGGGTGCAGGGCTGGCCTGAGGTAAAAGGAAGGAGCCCATGGGGGCACCTTCCACCCACAATAGACCCGTGAGGGCCTCCGTGGAGGAAGAGAAAAAAAAAAAAAAAAAAAAAAAATAATACAAACATCCATTAATTCCTACTATTATTATAATTATTTCCAAAATAACCTAGTTCCACCAATAACCTGCTTCTGTTTAGGGACATGAAAGAAGTCACTGAACAAAATGTCACATTTTTATACAAATTCTGCATAAAGGCCATTTTAGTTCTAGACATCTTGAAACACAAAATGGCACAAATTTTTTTTTCAAATCGGTCATATTGACACATTCACAAAAAAAAATCTTACACAGGGGTTGGTTATGCCTCGGACCGACCGGGCCCATGGAGGCTCATTTCTTCAACATTGGAGAAAAAAGGGGAAACAGTGGGTGGGGTATCAGACCCATTCCAATCGATTCAAGGTCCAAAATTTAGTGGAAAATGATACCTCACACGTCTAGGTACCAGAAATCTCGAAAACACACATTCGATAGGGGTAGATGAGCACCAATTTTGACCCATAACCTCATCCAGAGGGTGCCAATCGTTTCCGGACCCATTTATTTAAATTCAGCGTCCAAAAATGTAGTGGAAAATGATACCTCACACGCCTAGATCGCCAAAAATCTCGAAAATTCATTTTTCGAAATACACTTTTGACCCCTACCCCCCTCAAATGTAGTTTGAAAAGTTTTGAGGACCAACTAGTGCCAGTAACGGACCCCTGACCCAAATTTAAGATTTTTATAAAATTTTCTTCTTCCAAAATCGGCGTCGACGGTGGTCGGCGTACGGCATCTGAACACCTTGAAACGTCCAGAAACAAATTTGGGCCGAATCGGAGGGATAAACATTTTGTATGAGAACATAGGTCAAGGAATAACCAACCAAAAAGTCAAATGCCCATCCACCGTCCAAGCCGACTTTGGTAGTAGAAAATTTTCTAAAAATCCAAATGTTTGGTCAGGGATCCGTTTCCGGCTCTAGTTGGTTTTGAAAACTTTCCAGCCTGATAGGACCAAAATAGGGGGCGGGGGAAGGGAAGGTAGCGGTCAAAATGTGTTTTTCGAAAAATTGATTTTCGAGATTTTACGCGATCTGGGCGTGTGGGGTATCATTTTCGACTAAATTTTGGACGCTAAATCCAATTAAGAGGGTCCCAGAACGATTGGCAAACACCGGAAGAGGTTATGGGTCAAATGGTATCTACCTACCTATTTCGAATATGTGTTTTCGATATTTCTGGCACCTTGGCGTGTAGAGTATCATTTTTCACTAAATTTTGGACGCTGAATCGATTGAAATGAGTCTCCATGCGCATGGTCCGAAGAATAATCAACCCCTGTGAAAGAATTTGCAGCGTTTTATTCAATATTCTTCCACCTGATACGTAGGGAAACCGTTGTTCCACCTGCCTCATCATGACTAGACCGAAAGACCCGAGAGTTCCGCTCATTCTAATTTACAATCTTATGGCGCTCACGTCCCGAGATGATTCCGGCCGGTACCTAACGGTTTGATTCAGCCAACTGCCTACAGCGAGTGGAAAATCTAGTAACCCACGAAGTGATATCCTCGCGAAGCCGTAAAAAGGATAAAAATAATTTTGAATAATGTTATTTTCAAAGTCTCTTCATTTCAAGGGAAGATCCTATCCGATCTCGATGACAGATAAGCTTTCCTCCTATTTGACTCAGGAAAATGACATTTTGGTTTATTATTCATTGAATAATCAATTCATGTTTTTATATCAAAGGTTGATCACTCCGAGTTGCCCCGAAATTGGTTTTTGGTAGCAGAAAATGTTACAAACAGTTTGGAAGTTTTGGTCAGAGAACCCCAATCCGGCTTTGTTGGTAATCAGAATGTTTTAGCCCGAACAGGCCAAATTTGAGGAGGGTTTGTGCAAAAATGTGTTTCTTCAAACTCGATTATCGGAACTTTTTGGGTACTAGGCACTTGCGGTATCATTTTCTACTTAATTTTGGTCGCTGAATCCATTAAGATGGTTTTCCCCATACTCGTACTCTAAGGAAGCTAAACCATTGTGGAAATATTTGCAGCGTTTTAGTTCCACAAACAAAAAGCAATTGGAAATGTCCATGTCAAGAGAGATCAGGAACTTGTAGCACCATATGACGACCTCGAGCATTGGATGATGGCCGAATGTCAGGAGGTCATAAATTAAAACGTCATGATCATCAACGATAAAATCGCTGGGACTGAGGGCTCATTACTTCGCTGGTCGGTATTTGGCCGTAATTTCGGCAGTTCTTCTTCGGAGGTTAATTATTACAGTTGATCAAGTGATACGGAAGGACATGATCTACGTGAATAAAGCAGCGGAGAAAAACCAAAACTTGAACGTCGGCAATGTGGCAATCTGTATCTTTATAACAGTTCAGCGTCTGAAATTATATTGAAAACACAACTAAATCCCCGTCCCCGAATCTTATGATTTATTATTCATACATTAATAACCAAAACCTCTTTTACATCCACGTTTTAAAACTTCTACTCAAAAGAAAAGTGGCGGAATTCAACTGGTGACTGCACGGATATTTTGTAGGCTGAAAATACACAACAAAAATAATGAGCTTACACAACTAGGAGCGATAAGATTAAAAATAATAACCGAATAATTTAATCAAAAAGTATAAACAGACAATCATAGTGATAATTGAAGTTCATGGCGGAAATTCCAGTCAACCTGGCTGTCCACAGTCTACCAGGTTTTGTTTAGATACACCAAGAACAGTAATAATGAAATTAATCTAATTGATAAGTTCATAAAATATTTCTGCTTCTTCTTCTCTTTCTTCTTCTTCTTGATTTAAGTTTCAGAGGAAGAATGATACATTAAAAATTTGCAACGTTGATCCGTCCACGCCAATTTTGGTAGTAGACAATTTTCTAAAAATCTAAAATTTTGTTCAGTGACGTGTTTCCGGGTCTAGTTGGTCCTCGAAATTTTTCAACCCGATCGGACCAAATTTGGGGGGGTAGGGGTCAAAATGTGTCTTTTGAAAAATGGATTTTCGAGATTTTACGAGACCTAGGCGTGTGGGGTATTATTTTCCACTAAATTTTGGACGCTGAATCCAATGAAAAGGGTCCCGGAACGATTGGCACCCACCAGAAGAAGTTATGGGTCAAAATGGGTATCTATCTACCCATTTTGAATATGTATTTTCGAGATTTCTGGTACCTAGGCGTCTAGTCGTTTTCCACTAATTTTTGAACGCTGAATCGATTGGAATTAGTCTCCATGCTCCTAATCCAAGAAATAACCAACCCGTGTGTAAGAATTTGCAGATTTTTTCGTTTATAATTAATAATTAGGCACTTTACATCTGAGCCCTTGATTACATGCCACGATCACGATCCTAGATTGCCAGTCGTAGCTATTTGTTCTGGAAGTTTACATTGATGTGGAAATAAGGCCCAACAAATAATTAAACCTTACGCCGAGATTTCAGGGCGTTGTAATTGTTGTAATTCCTTCATTTGGTCACTAAGAGAACATCAAGTGGCGAAAGCCAACCAGTCAAAGAGCAAAAAAAGAACAATTACATTACACATTATAATATTTTTTGTTGGAAATTTGTTGCCTAACAGAATGTTTACCAAAGTGAATGAAGTGAAAATTATTAGGCGAATATGAGCTCGAAAATCTTTGAATGTACTAAGAGGTTCAATAAACTTAGACAGATGTAATCGTAATGTCTGGAGTGTAAGCTTACATGATGAAAGTTTTCATCCACTTCCAAGGTGTTCGAACTACTCAATCAGGCTCAGGTTCGAAGGGAGTAGATGATTTTACAACTCGTTCGAAGGCATTTCAATTGTACGTTTCGGAAGAGGTCGATACTCTTTTTGGTTTTGTAGTGGATCCTCTGTCAAACTGAAATCGCACCTTGTAGGTGAGTGTTCACTATTGAAGAACAAGTCATAAGCGGGACAAATCGGACTTCAATAAGGTGTTAACGGCGTGAACGAATCACCAATTAACTTTCCATGTCCTTGATGGTGTTTGTGTCGAACGTTGTTGATACGTCAAGTCGAGACATGTTCGAACTACCGCGTGATTTGTTTCACACTGGTAGAAACTACACAAGACTTGTTGCATCCACGTTAATGTAGTAATAATTGGTTTTTGTCAAGCGAAGTGTATATGCGAGGCGGATCTTAACGATGATGCCATTCAATATAGCTGTAATAAGTGATAAATCGTGTCTGTGATACAGTACGTGAAGAATATACATTGGTAATTCAATAATTACGTGTCAGGACGATGGTGCTTGTTCCGCTCGGTAGATTCGACACCTAACCTCGCCTGGAAATATCCAATTACGTTCAGACAGGTATGAATATCGGTCATAATATGGTTTATTTTACTCGGAATAACAACTCCAAGTTAGCCAAAAATTCCTATTAGCCCGAAATGACGTTCTGTGTATTGAAATGTGCACAATGATTTATGATTCCTTATAGAATGAGCATGGGGGAAAACAGTGGTTGTCCAGGGCTCATTCGACTTGATGAACGTCCAGAATTTACTAGAAAATGATATCCGACACGACTAATCCCCCACAGCTCAAAAACGCATTTTCTAAATTCATCATTTTTGCTCCACATCCTCTACCAGTGAGTTGGGGGCACATTTCAATCGATTCAGCGTCCAAAAATTGATGGATAAAGATACCCCACATGACTAGTCTCCGAAAAATTCCGAAAATCGGATTTTAAAGAAAACATTTTTACCCACACAATCATCACATTTTGGCCAACTGGGCCGAATAGTTTTGAGAAACGATTAGAGCAAGAAAGGGGTCTTTTGACTAAATTAAAAATGTTTAGAAAATGTTCTACTACCAAAAACGGCATAAGCGGCGAATAGTGTACGGTCGACGGACAAATTTAAAGGGAAAACGCTGAGAGGGAACTCTGGCTTGAGAACACCCTGTTTTTGAGGGTATAACAAACTAAAATTCTGCCAATTGCAAGCCGTATGTCGTCCAAGCCGTTTTTGCCGCAAGAATTTTCCCCAAAATCTGAACCTTTGGCTGGACTGTTCCTTATTCAAGTGTGTGACTCGTTGAGTGAGGTATGAGCGACCACGACCTGAAGAGGGATGATTTGTGGGCACAGGAGGACACGAGGTGAAGGCTATCACTTCGATTTCGCAAATATTATCTAACATGCATAATTTTCCACTAAATTTTGGACGCTGAATCCAATGAGACGGCTCCCGGAACGATTGGCGCCCACTGGAAGAGGTTATGGGTCAAAATGGGTACCTACTTTCCTACCTATTTCGAATGTGTTTTCGAGATTTCTGGTACCTAGGCGTGTGGGGTATCATTTTCCACTAATTTTGGACCCTGAATCGATTGGAATAGGTCCGGGACACGCCATTCTTCTTTCTTCTCTTCGCCATGTTCGCCGTCTCTTCCCATTTTCCCCATGTTTGATATTTTCGGCGGTTTAGGCGTGTGAGGTATCGTTTTGCCCTAATTTTTCTTCCTCAAATCGATTTGAAATTGCAGTTTCAACGACATCATAGTTATTTGAGTTGGGATTGCGAAATATGTCGGAAATATATTCGGTGTGCTCCGATTCCACAGAATCATGCCATAGGCCAGTGACTCCTTTTAGGCTTAAAACGGAGGCCGAGTTATGAGAATAATAAACATTATGGAATCGTTTGCAAAGTTTTCGTGTACCTTAACAAAATTGTTAATTTTCCCACCACATGATAAAAACAAGCACCTAAAATACAAGGGGCTTTAGCAGCCACGCGAACTATAGCACATATCGTTGCCATTCATGCGTATAATTATTATTATGGGTCGAACGATCCATTTCCGTGACAATACGATGAGTATGGATGAACTAGGGTGCCTCACGAGCGGGCGACTATGATTATCCTTATTTACCTAAACTCTACCCGATTAACTCGAATGCGGGTACGCAGTTTTATCCCCTGTCCCCATCTGGTTAATTGGAATCATCGATTAAAGTTATTACGCGCCAAACGGGCATAAATACGTCGGGAATTATCTACGATCTCTAAAAGCTTTGGATTGGCACGTGTAGCACTGCAAAGGGGTTGATTGTTTTTGTAATTTTTATTTCATTTTTCCTACGAGTACAGAACGATTCCTCAAATTTTCATTGAAAATGTTCTTGCTTGTAATGCTTCTCTACTCGTCACCACTCAAGTAGTTCTGTTCGATAAGTGGACGGACGAAGATAGCGCTAAGGCGAGAGCCATTTCCTCTGATTTCTTCGAGTCAGGATTGGAACGCTAAATGTGATCTAATCGTGTTCGTTGGGGCAACTAACCGAAAATAGTCTCAACTGCAGCCCAAATCGAAGAAAATATCACGAACGTTGGCAATTTGTAATGCTTCTACTTCTGTCAGCCGGATCCGGTTCCTGGGAAGGGGTAAAAGGAGGGGAAGCGCTAAAAGAACTCGGATGAATGTTTTAGGTACTGTTCAAGTAGGAAGTGGAGATTTTTTCTGACATTTGTTCAATGTCGTAAGAACGAAATCGCAACGACCACCCTGAAGTTATTACAACGCCATGTTAAAACATCTGCAATCCTTGCAATAAACAAGCACGAAGCACTGCAAACCCCAGATGATTCTCGTACGTCTGTACAAATGCTAGTTTATTTTCGCGTTTGAGTGCTTTCCTCGTGTTTTGCCTCCGGAGAGAATTAGAGGATATCAAACAAACTCGTATTTCTATCGGCCAGTTGGTAAGTAGGCAGCTCTATTTTCAATTCTCCGTCGTCAGCTTTTATATGACTTCAATCCTATAGAAGAAAGACGCCATTAAACGAATAAAACTATCAATGTACCGTTCAACTTATCGTTTCTACAGCGATATTCGTTACAAACTCCTTCGGTCAAGGTAATAAACTATTTTAGTGTTTCCACAAAAGAATCACAGTTTCTATAAAGCTTTAATATTGACGAATAAATTGTCATAATAAAATACCGATACCACTTTGGGTCCCTGAATGGAAAAAGGTGATTACATCGCGTGCACGCGCGTATATTTTTATGATTCGTGAAAGGTTGAAAGGAATCCTGATAAGTATCGCTATAACTGTAACTGTGTGGAATCGTATTGACAATCCGTACACCGATACAGTACCACGCTGAATCGAATCTCGTTCAAATCGTACTTTCACGGACTCGACAATCAGGGTAGTGTCGGACAATATTGTGTGACTAAACAATAAAAACACCAGTTGGCTATATAATGAAAGTAACGTAAGCCTTAATTCAGCCTGTTTGAGGTTATCCTATGCAAATGAATTTCATGGTTTTACTAAACTCGGTCTACTAATATTTCTAATGCACTGATGACGTCCCGCAAGTAAACGCATGTTTGAAGTTATATTCATGAGATGAATACATTATAGTTTTGGAAAGATTCATGGCCATTACTCCTAGCCGTCGGGTAAGTGTTCCAACCTAACGTTTCTTTTTTTAGACAAGTTTAGTGACCGCTGGTGGCCCTAATTACAAAGGGACTCGTAATTACCACTTTGGGCATCTTCATCTTCATAGTGCTCTTTTCGAGGCTTTTGTGATGAACTATTGTAAAATATGAATTCAGAAATTGGTTCGGATATATTTTGGTTTCAATACCGCGTTGTAATTGCGCATGAATAGGAACAAGAGAGAGTGATAATCAAATTGAAAAAAGTTTTAAAAAGCGCTAATTCTTTCACAGAGGTTGGTTATTCCTCGGACCAGCCGCATGGAGACTCATTTCTTCAACATGGGGAAAATTAAGAAAACAATAGGTGTGGCGGGTCTCGGACCCATTCCAATCGATTCAGGGTCCAAAACTTAGTGGAAAATGATACCCCACACACCTATATTGCAAAAAATCTCAAAAATCCATCTTTCTAAATATGTACTCATTTTGACCACTACCCCACCGTACGGCGGACGCACATTTGCTAATTTTTATCTAAACCATGAAACGTCCAAAAAACAATTTTGGGTCGAATCGGAGAGATTGACTTTTAGCATGAAAACAGGTTGATTATTCGAGGAATAACCAACCAAAACGCTGCAAATTTAGTCACAGGGGTTGGTTATTCCTCGGACCTGGAGCATGGAGACTCATTTCAATCGATTCTGTCTTCAAAAGTTCAACAACTAAAGAAAAAAAAGTGTGCCAATTGACTCAAAAGGAAAATTGGAGTCCTACGCAAGTACGAGGTCTGATCAAAATATTTCAGGACTTTCTAAAACACGCTGTATTAAAATTTTATTCAAATCAAAGATTCAAACTTATCCCCTTCAAAGTACACCACTTGGCTACGCACAGACTTCTCCCAACTGTGTTTCCATAGGTCCATGCATCAGGAGAACTCATCTTTTGGGATGCTATACAGCTGCTTGTGCGTTCTCTGCTTGATCTCCTTCATCATCTGAAATCGCGTTCCTTTCATGGGGTATTTAAGTTTGGGGAACAGCCATAAGTCACAAGGAGCCAAGTCAGTGGTGAGTGGGGGGTTGGAGAAGGGTTGTCTTCGTGGTTTTGGCAAATAATTCGCGAACTAGACCCTTCTATGTGTTTAGTAACTTAATCAGTCTCTCAATTTTAAACGAGATCTCCGGTAAGGTTGCTGGTTCAATTCAATACCTGCATTCAAAAGGAATGTGTAAGTATCGGAAAATCAGTCATATTTACATGAATTATTTCTCATAATGTACTATTAGTTGTAAGAAAAAGGCGAATCAAAGGGTTATAATGGCCAAAATTATAAGTTGAATCTGGAACTTTACATATTCAGGAAGTTTCCAAAGTACCTTTTCTTCGCTAAAATCGTTAAGAATTCGTGGCACCCGTTCCTCATGTATAACGACATAGTATGTGCAAAGTTGTTAAACATTTTTGGACACTTTCGCATGTATTTACGCTTGTTGTCGCCTGTACATGGAAAGATATTTCGGCTTGTGACATTTTGTGGGCCCTAATCAAAAGCTAGCTCGCTTTGTTCTCTCAGCTGAACAACTTTTGGGAAAATGAGAAGAAAGGCAGTATGAGCAGAAATCCTAACAGACAGTCGGAAATGTTTTGCTCTAATCCCGCAACCCGATCAAGGCTGTTGGGGTAAAATATACTGCAACAAATTTTTGTTGAATATATACTTATATAAAATCGCTCAGGATAAAACTTGTCTTGAGGTTTTTAGCCGTTAGGAACCGATATGGCTGATGCATTGGGAAGTGAATCGCATCGAGAAAACAAAGTATCATTTTGCTTTTTCTGCCTCCATCGCATGTCCGTGAGCGCTGACGAACGCTCAAATCGTCAAATGTGATCAAGCGACGGTGAATCGATCAATCCCGGAAAAGAAGGGCCAACCACAGTGGAACAGTTGCGAGAGTGAAAAGAATTATTAGCCGACGAGTTCGTCGCAGTTCCACGTCATAGAGTTCTCGCTCGAGTTGGGCGGTTGTGTCGGATTCGTAAAATTTTCCGGAGAAATCGGAAACGCGGTCGTAAGATAACGGCGGAAATAATGTTTTCCAAATAATTGGACTCAACGAAAGGAGCGAGGCTCAATGTTCGGAGAAAATACAACAAAATGGCTAAAGAGGAAGATGGTTGGAGCGTGCTAAACGGAGTCTCCTCCTCAGAACTCAAAATTGGCTTATAAAGACTACACATGGCTGATCATGAAAACATTTGGCAAATGAGCGGACTCACTGCCCACCCACAGTTGTATTTCTCATTTTATAATCACGTTGGTCCCCTTTTTTGGAATGTGAGAGTAGAGGCTTTCCGCACTTTTGGCTCTCCTGGTTCTCTGACGGAATCTTGATCACCGAATTCCCGTTGGGATTGCTTCGAGCCTACCTGCAGGCTTGGCTGTTACGTGAAAGCCGAACGAGTCATCCCGGTAGCTTCTGAGATCAACAACTCATCTCCCATTACAAACCTATTTTTCACGCATTCAAAACACCACGTGAATGTCCTTCTTCGTTCCGGCAATCCCGAGACTACTTGAATGAATGAATGAATGAATGAATGAAGATGTTTATTCAAGCTCAGTCATGCATCACACTTGAAAAAATAATTTATGCAACAACATCACTTAGTGGCAATGGTTACACCGTCTGCCACGGGTTTTAATTTTTATTTTTTATTTGTTTATTTTTTTTTTTAATGTAAACATCCTCCGTTTCCTAATACTAATAAATTAACTGCTACTAATTTAGTAACTGCAAAAAAACAGGTTCTTTCATATTTTATATCTATAAGCTATCACAATTCTCACTTAAAATACAAAGGTTTACACTTAAATTACACATAAAATTACACATATTTACACATAAATGGTTGACGAGTATTTGATACAACAGCGCTTTCTACTATGGCTTGGTAACTAAAGATGGTAACTTGGGCCGCTAGAAATAATTAAATTGTTCAATTAGGTACTTTCTGTACGCGCCCGCCGCGGTGATGTATCGACTTAAAGCTGTCCAGTTCTTTCCATTTAACCAGGCAATAAGCTCCCGAGCAATCCCAAGACTACTTTGTTTAGTTTCACATCCACGGCAGTGAAGTTTTCATTCACATTTTGCATCCAAAATGAAATACCGTTCTTTCACGGGCCTTTTTGTGGCAAAAGGTTTGTTATTGGTATTTCATTCATAATAAAGGTCTTGATACTCAACATGTTCGCTGCCATAGGCATCATTTTGATACACAGACGAACATTCCTATTTTTCCACAAGTATTTTTTCAGTTTATTCATTATTTTGGGGCTCTGTTGAGGTTAAATGTTGATTATTTTGTAATATTATCAATATTCGTTCGAAAGTATAGCCGTGTATGAAATGTATACTCATCATACAGGATATAAGGATATAAAGATTTGGGGTGCTGACGGATAGTTTGGCATGTTGTGTATCAATTTTATGCACACATTCACATCTAAGTAGGTGACAAAACGACTCAAAAACCATTCAACTCATTCTACTAGGTCCTGACTGTTATATCGCAGAAAAACTAGAAAAAAAAGTGTTCCGGTCAACAACAAAAACACACAGTTGGGCAAGGGAACAAGGATAAGGGATAACAAGCGTCATCTTTCTCATTTCTTTACTCTGGCAGTTATACTGAAACCAATGGTGTCTCACCTTTCTTTTGAAGCCATCCAAGGTCACAAACATTGCAAAACCCTCGAAAGATGGGCCAAAAAATTATGCACAACACGACAAACATTAATGAGTCGTGTATCAAAGATGGTGGTAAAATATGAAAGTTTGTCTATGTATCAAAGTGATACCCATAGCAGTGAACATGTTAACTGATTATCAGTTCAAGTCCAAATATCCCGCATTTTTGTTGTGAAACACAACATCTTGTTCTTAACCCTTGGTGAGTTTACTATAGAATCCATGATCAGCATGTCCACAGGATCTGACAGGCACAAAACCTTCAATAGTTATTGATTAATCAATAAAATTTTCATGTCGTAATTGTCCGAATGAAAGCCAGAAAAGTTTCTCATGATGTGCATTCCATATTTAGATGGAACTGGGACTGGGGAGGACTTATCACCTCAGCACTTATTTTAAGTAAAAAGCGCAGTGGAGTAAGACTCCTTTAGAGACTCCCAAGACGTCTTTAGAGGGCTCTGCTCTGGAAGATTTGGACTGCTCAGGACAGGTGCCTGTGGTTTTTCGAAATATAATTCTGGCTCTTTTGGTATTACACTTAAACTGCATGGTACCAAACTGAAAGATTTTCAAGGACAAAAACTCATTCTAGATTAGCGGGAGGGAAACTACATTGCAGGGGAACCACTTATCACCTAACAGTGTTGCCAATTCACAAGTGTCTGTCAGAAACTGTTTACACATAGAAGGTTAAATTGGAAATCTTTCAAAACTGACTTGAAAAAGCTGCACCATACAGGTATCCGATATTTTCTTGACCTGTACCAACGTTTCGTCTAAAACCGACATTGAATACCACCTTTTTACTGTTATGCAATCGTTTACCACGCTAACGGCTTGCACTTTGATATTCGAAGCGTTGCCAATGAGTAATTGGACGACACGGTTCAATATACACGAGCCTGAGACCTAAGTCATCTTACAATTTCCGGGGACAGCCCCAACAAAGGCAAATAAGAGGTTCCTCCCCACTAAAATGTATCCCCATCCAACGTATTTAGCCTCCGTTCCCACAAAGCACAAAAACTGTTCTATTAAACTACCTAATTTCGAGCGGAGGGTTCCAAAACGTTTAATTATTTACCGCTTCGACGGTTGATAGTCGAGATGTCTTTGTCCATTAGGCTGTCATTTTCAACCAGGCATTTCCCACCGTATCTTGAAAACGTGCCCTCAGTCGTTGGTTGGACAGGATATGATGCGGAGCGGCTGAGCTGGAGGTAGGCAAAACCCATTCGTAAGATCAATTCACCATAATCCATTTATTTAATCAAATTTACAATTTGTAGTAGCAGCTTGCCTACTTGGCTCGCATGTCCAAAGAACACAATCGTATAATAGGGTACATGAGTATTTGATAAGAATAATAGGAATACGGTTTTCCTTCGTTGACGTCATTTTTATTATTTTATTTTATTACTGCAAAAACTGACGGATATACGAAGAAAGTCCCGCGGAAAATCAAACTACTCTGACACGGTCATGGCATTTGAGGATCTTTGTGATTTGGAAAGTGTATCACATAAATTTAACATCCAGAAAGGAATGGAAAACCCAAAATTCCTTGATTGATTAATTGATGTGAACGAGGACGATGTACTGGCCTGAATCTGTTAAGAATTAAGAGCCGGTCGTCGAAGTGGAGCCTGCTATGGCAGCGGGAAGAATTGTAAGTCGACAAGGAAATCGTTGATAGTATTTTGAATAGGGGATGCCTCTCGCCACGGATGCGTCAGGTACTGAACTTGACAATGATGTAGGGCCCCTTGCCCAAATTACTGACAGTGCATTTTGGTTCAACACAAGGCCAAAAGTGGCTATAACTACAGGTGAAGATGCCCAAAGCAGAAGTACGTCACTGATGAAGCTACAGTCTTGATATACTCTACATAGCGACCAGTCTACAGTCTGAACTGATATTGTCTGCACACATGTACTGGTCAGAAGGAACAAAGGCCCTGAGGTAGCCACTGGCAAGGAATTGAAGAGAAAGTTTGTAAGCACACTGGAACTGAAGCTCATACATCATACCCCAATTGGGTATCACAAGTAGTTCACTTTGCAGACGGATTTGGGCCCATAAACAACACATTTCTACTTGAAGAAAGCCAATAAAGAACTGTCCAAACTGGGACAGAAGGTTCACTAATCACTCATATGTTGCCGCCAAAATCTATGTGGACTTTGGTTTTCTTTAGTTGTCATATGTACAGATTTTCTGCAGACTGTATGTTTCAGTAGGCATTGCATCATTTTGTACTCACTGTCTTGATCCTAATTAGGAATCCTTAAAATGGAGATATGATGTAAATGGTTGTTATAATGGTTCTGCTGGATTGGATTTTAGAAGTACAGTAAAGAGCAAGGAACTTTATTGACAGAAGGAAGTACATGTAACCAAATTAAGGATGACCTGCCAGACACACTGATGTGATAGTCAGTTCATATTGATAACTACACAGTTGGCAAAAGTCCATAATGACGAAGGAAACTATTGAAAGAAATAGAAAAATTCCTGAACAAAACAGCTCATTTGCAGCAGAAAAATTTGTCAGTTTGAGTCAGTCACAATCATCTTGAGATGGTCTGAGAAACAACATGATAGTGGGTCTGGCACCCCTGCAGAGCTGCTAGCAGTGGTTGTCCACCACAGTACAAACAGTGAGCTTGTTTCATCATTGATGTAAACCATCCCTGGACTGTCTTTGATTAGGATCGGGGAAGGGTAGCAGACCACCTACCCTAATCCCCCCTCCCAATCCAACCCCCGGTTGTGGAGACCACAGTGAAGGGGGTACATATATGGAATAACCCCTCCTATCCTACAAGATTAGTGGGCCCCTGGTGGATTATACAATTATAATTCTGTTTGGTATGCTTTCTGTTGATTTGATTCCAATAATACTGATGAACGACTATTTAGCTAAAACGGACAATCATTCAACTTTAATTACAATTCACCCTGATGAGTATTTTGTGAGGATCTTACATGCTTCATCAACCTGGAACTGTTCAAAATGTGCGAAGTTTGTTATAACACAAAAATCACAAGGTGCGTGTAGAAATTTTGATATTAGAAAAAAAACAGTTTTGTTTTTTTTAATTTTAGGCGTACTCTTGAAAGCAAAACATTTTTTAGAATTCATAGTGTACAAACGACCCGATTGCGGGGTTTCGTCAGTCAAGCGGGTACCTACCCTCATTGATGAGCGATAAGGCCGTGAAGCTAATGAGAATCCTATTTAACTATGCACACAAGGTCTTCGATTAAACTGCATCGCCGCCAAAAGGGCCAAACACGCCAAGCACGTTTGCTTAACAGTTCTATCGTATAAACATTTTCCAAAATTCATTCGATTCGTATATCAAAGTGAACGGTCGCCATTATTGATCACCACCGACAGCCAAAAGGTCAGAGATGACGAAGGCTCAAGATGGGACTCGTGCAATTTACGTTGGAAGTTGTGTAAACCACCCAAGACTATCTTGGAAACGTCTATTTGTGGCAGTGAGGAAAATTCCTCGTGCAAAGAGAATTCCTCCAAGTAGAACGTGTTATGTTAATTTTGGCAATAATTTATTGTGAATTGATATGGGTGGGGCAAATGTCGTGAAGATGTTGAGAGTTGGCACTTCAACCAGTGGAGATACGGAATTCAATTTCATTTCAAAATGTAAGATCAGAAAACTGAGCTAGGTTTTACTACAAAGACTAAATTTCTGATTTCTACCAGTTTAGTGAAGGGTTAAGTGAAATGAACATTTTCTTGGAGATTGGGATAGATAAACGTTGATTGACACCTCTTTGACTTGGTTATAAGGCGAAAATAGGAATGCTCCTCTATTTACAATAATGAAATCAAACTGCCAACCATTCAAGCAGGGTGGAGCTGGACAAGGTGGTTTTGATAACCCAAGGGGTGATCTTTCCCTGCACCAAACCGCCAGATCTTTTTCCAAAGATCGTCACATCCAAAAATCTCTAAACAGCGAGCAAAGCAAGTGAAGCCGTCGCAGGAATGCTTATAGCATTTTTTTCAAAAAGTAGCCATCATTTTTGGCCCAAAGGAACATAAAACTTCCAGTCCATGTTATGGAAAGTAGTAAACAACCAGCATCTCAACTTCAGTGTGCAAAAGACACAGCAATGGTGGTTTGCCCAGTGAGACAGTGTAGCCAACATGAGCAATGCTCGTGACAGCTACATCAGGAGCAAATACGCACGTTTAAACGTAGTGCTGCAAAAGTTGTCATCACCTTCGGGTACATGAGCATTATTATGGTCGAAATAAGCCTCCTGCTATTCCTGATCGTGCATTTTTTTCGTTTGTTGCAGTTGACATAAAAATGGGCAGCATCAGCGGAAACAAGATCTTGTACTTGGCGGGTTTCGGCGCCGTTTTATTCTTCTTGGGCGTCTTCTTCGGATGCGCTGGAATTGACTTGCTCATCAACTATCAAATAAAGAAGGTACGTCCGATAATGATCTTGAAAAAGAGGTTGAGAAAGTTGTTTGATTTTGAAAAAAAAAAAAAAATCATTAGTTTTACGGTGATAGAAAACCTGATTTTCAGAGCTTGGTTCTCGAAGAAGGCTCACCAGGGCTGGCGACGTTCAAGAAGACACCGTTCCCGTTAGAATTTAAAATTTACCTGTTCAACATCACAAATCCTGAAGAAATCATGAATGGGGGAAAACCCGTAGTCGCCGAAGTGGGACCTTACGTCTACGAGTGAGTAATATACTTATACTCCCTCATTACTTTACTATTTGGCACGAAAGCCCAACTATGATTGATGGTCAGTGGGAAGTCATCTGATCATTCATTATGGTGTTCATTATTGGTCTAGGCCCTATGTCTTCCTGTTTTTACGATAATTTGACGATGAACTGTAACCAAAAGTGCACGGAGAGAGTGTCCTTCGCTCGAAAGTGATTTGTTCACCTACTTACCTTCCTTCCTTCACGTTCGGCGGAACAAGGTCGTTTTTCCGCCGAGAATACTAATGCAACTTCCGAATGTAAGACCAAGTCGAAAAAAGTAGCTGAACGGGTTAGCAAGATCGGTCCGTTTGCCTGGTTTATTTTTAAAACGAGTTTCCTGTTTGAGGAGCGTATTTTACCAACGTTTCTTATCTTCGTTCGGAACGAGCTGTAAATGCGAAGGTCAGGATCGGCGGAAGGAAATGTTACTAAAAGTTAACGTTTTAAATGTCAAATTTTTTCAATAAGCCGTACGAAGGCAAAATTTTGTTTTAGCGCAGATTTAACCTCAAAATGGGTTTGAGCATTACGTTTACAACGACTCCAGTGATGTAAGACGACTTCTTCTGAACCTGCTAAACATTTTTAGAGACCTTACACCTGACCACAGACTGATCTAATTCAACCTGACTCAATATTATAGGCCATATTTATTTATTTATTTTTTTTATGACAAAATTACAGCATTAAAAAACTGACTGTTTTATAATATAGGAGCGTGAATAAACTAAACGTTTCAAATTTTGTATAGTAGTTCAAATAATAGAGAGTGTTTACTAGCACGTGCTGAGTATGTCATTTGTGGTCAAACTGGCTATGACTCTAAAGAGCCTGCAGAAACTGTAGAAAGCTGTCTGCATCATGTGCTTGGATACTCAGAGAGTATGCTGAATTGTTATGGCGGTTGTGAGTGGGGGATGAAATAGTTTCGGTTTACTATTGTAAGGCGATTTTGCCAGGAGGGAAACTTATCTTCAAGGTCTCAAGGAGTAGATAATCACAAGAATAAATTGAAGACGACAAAAAATCACTTGGTAAAAAATCGGGTGTTCTTTAATGCTGCCTCCCTTTTTCAAACTATGATTTCTCCTCAAAAATCCAACCCTTTTGAACATTTCTTGAGTGATTTTGAAACGTTGAAACCTCCTCTATAACAGCGTAGAATGATGAAAAACTCAAATCTTAACTATCAGTCAGGATATCTTTCTTTTCAAAAAAGGAGGGGGGGGGGGGGGGAGCAGGGCTAATGTTTGTCCCTAATCGAAATCGAAAATTTTGGACCTGCTCCCCAAACATAATTGGCAAATATGGTCTTTAATTGAGTAAGTACGACCTACATTAAATTACAATAGGTACATTAATCCGTAAGATTCGGGTTTTTGACAGGGTAAAACTTTAATCCTGCCCCCCAGTTATTAAAAAGATCCAAATCTAATTACGTTACATGTAATATAATGTAACGGTCCTCCAATGACAGTTCATCAATGAGCATTGTTTGACGTTTCAAATTAACTCAAGAAATTTTCAAAGGGGTTGTATTTTTGAGGAGAAATCATAGTTTGAAAATGGCGGGCAGCACTAAAGAATTCCCAAAAAATCCAATTCCATAATACCTATCTTGACTGTAGAGTTGGTACTCCTGAATTTCGGAGATCGTTACCATTTGAGTACAGCGTCCAAAATACTGAAAATAAAATACATTTTTGTTCTATTTTCCGATTATAGCCTCTTCTGATGGCCGAATTCAATCAATCAAACGGCGATCAACGTTTCCGATTTTGAATCTACTCACATTTTGTTACTTTTGAAAATCAGAAGTTGCATTCTTCTATACTAACACTAGGGTGTACTATTCCACTAAGAGTAACACATCAAAACTATTTTTGGCAACACTCGTAATACACCCTTTACGACATCATTCAGGTAGAATAAAATAATTATATTATTATTTACTCCTGAACACAGCTAGTAACACAAATCCTTCAAATAAAAATGAAAAAGCAACTAGACATCCCACAGAGGCTTCTTCGTAATTATATAACAGGAGGATAGATGTCATAAATTATTTTAGCATCACCCATTACGTTGGTCCATTGCCAGAGGATCCCAATACTTGGTGGAACGCTGCAAAAGAGGAGGAAAATAACTAACTGGTGACAACTGAGTGGCAATTATCTCATTCTAGGCAATCTCTCTAATCAAACGCGTAAATTGCTCACGTGGGAGAAGAACGGGTTTTCTAGCTTTTGCCTTGAAATTATCAGATCTTGATAATAATCTGGGAAAAACTAATGTAGCCTAGTCTTTAAAGCTTTGAAGATATATTTCTCCATTGAGTGGATTAGAATTAGGTGGTGTTGTGTTCTTACAGTTAGTGCTGCACATTACACAGACCATTCTCACATGTATTCAAGTTTCTACAAGACAACATGAGATATGAACTATCGTTCTTAATCATAATTACATTGTACATGATGCCAGATACAGACAGGCAACTGACCATTAACAAACCATTTTATCTGTCAATTGTAACAATACTGTTAGAATCCTGTTGACTACTTGACCAGTTATGTTACAATAACACTGAACATAATACACTGAAACAGAAGGTTCACTCAACATTAACTTCCTCACAAAGCATCCACCTTGGTTTTGCTGCCCTCCAAAACTAACTCATTCATATGTCTCCGCCAAAATGTCTGTGGCCTACGTTATTAATTAATTTTATTCGGATTTCCTGAAGACTGATCTGTTTTTGTAGGCATTGTCTTTTGTACTCATTGACCTCCCAAAAGGGGATCCAAATTGATGCAATCTCCGTGTCAACCTTTGTGCTTGTGCTTTGCATTTAAATCTAGATATTCTCTGACTCATTTGGCTTTTTTTTAGCCTTTGGAAGGAAAAGCCAGATTTAGTATTTCTTCCAGACGGCACCCTCGAATACAACTTGACCTCGAGACTTTTCTTCAACCAGGAAAAATCTGGCAACCTAAGAACAACAGATGTTTTCTTAGCACTCAATATCCCTCTCTTGGTAAGCTTTTTCAAGTACTTCACACATTTTTAAACCTGAACATATCCAACCAGTTGATTTTCATCTCCTAAGTGGTCAATTACAGGGAACAGCAACAACAGTTGAGCAGACTTTTCCAATGGGTTTGGTTTTCCTAAACAACGCCATCCCGTTCCTTTTTCCCAACATCACCGATATCTTCATGACTGCCACTGTCGGGGAGATACTCTTCGACGGAGTCACCATCAAATGCAATTATTCCTCAGGTATTACACAACAATTTATTTAGCCTACATGGTCTGAATAGAATTCATGAGTAATAAAAACAAATTTTCTAATCATATACATATTTTTTTAGAAATTAGCATTATTTATCCTTTCTATTAAGAAAATTTCAAATAATGAAAACTCAATTAGTCTTCTGGTGCATGAAATTTTGACATCAGCCTGATGTGTGTCAAAGGGTTGACAGGCCTGTGTAAGTGATGTGTGACTAATGAATCAAACTGATCAATGTCTTTTGGAATTTTCGAAAGGGCCAGCAATGCCAATATGCAACGGACTGAAAGGTAGAGCGCCAGCAACAATGTGGAGACTGGACACGAAAGACTACAAATTCGCTCTGTTCAGACCAGTGAGTACATTATGCCTGAAATCTTGTCAAAAATTGGTGAAAAAAACATTTTTGAGTACATACACAAAATAACCGGAGAATTAACAAACGAAAATTGTGCAAGTCATATTGAAATATTGTTTTGATTTTATTCAAAATTGTGCTGATTCAGTAACTATTTGAGATTCGGTTTTCACCCCAACCTCCCTTTATTCATTCAATGGTATCATATTATGGAATATGAACACTCCTACCCACTCCAATAAGAAGCAGTACTGTACAAAGGCAATACCAATTATATGAACGGTTAATCACTCATTTTGTGGTCTTCTGACGAGCATTTGAGTTTTCCAAATAGTTGTATAACACAATGTAATCGAAAATCAGCTCTTGTTTGGGGAAATGAGGATATAAGCCCGTTTGATGAAAAACGATGGATATAAGCCGTTTTGAAAAAAAAGGGATTTGTGCTGTTCAAAGAAAACTCACATTTCAATTTCTTTTTATGTAATATTAATACAATGTAAACTTGTAAAAAAACAGTGGAAAATGATATAATATAATTCATATATAAAGATACATATATGATATTTTAATATAAATTCAATAAGCTCAAGTTCAAGTCAATAAGCAATTTTTTGAGAAGTTCTAATCGGCATTTAATTGAGTAAATATTAAAATTTAGTATAAATATTAAACGAGAAAAAAAATGGGTATTTAAATATGTAGTTCGTCGCAGTCTAGGTCAAGGCAGTCACATTCATTGGCCTCATCAATCTCAGCAGATTCTTGATCCAGTAACGGTTTTCTACCTTTCTTTTTGGGTATGACGTAATTCGGGTCAACATCCAGATATTGCTTGTCCCTCTCTTGTTGACGGCGATCATCGTGCGTCGATCTTCTCTTTCTTGAGCCCCGATTCAAGTCACTCACAGTACCTTCCTCCATCAAGTTCGATAAGACGACAAATCTTAGAATGCGATGACAATGACACAACAAATGAAATCAAAACACGGAAATCGACGAATGGAAACCAAACAGTATCAAAGTTCAAAATACGCATGATCGACGGTAGTTTGTTTACAATCCACACTGCCATTCGCACAGGAAAAGCTTTGAGCGCGCCCAGTGTTAAACAGAAGTGCCCAAGAGTGATGGCAACACCACCTGTTGTGAGAGTCGTTTATTTCTGATTTTTCTCGAGTCTTGTCTAGTGTTTCCCTCTAACAGTTGGGAAGCGAACCACATTCAAATTCGAAGCGGAAAGTATTAGTTTGAATATAAGCCGTTTTGATGAGAAAGGAACTACTAACATACTAGTAATGGATGGATATGAGCCACTTTGATAAAAAATACCTTATTGAATATAACGGGGTGGATATAAGCCATTTTGTTGGAAAACAGTTTTTATCGAGGAAGAGAACGTTTTGGAAAAAGCGACTCAGGCTGATCCCTCAGTAAAAAACTGTTTGGTACCGTTTTGAAAAGCAATGATGTTATCTCATTCCTGGTAACCTTCTTGTACTGATTAAGTGTTAAAATGAGGTGTTAACACAGTTGTTTGCAGCTACATTATGCTGTTTGCAATTTAGGTGGCAAAATGGAGGTTAACACTCAACGCAGGTACCCTACTTTATGACAGCCACAATTAAATTCAGCTAACTTAGTCAAACCCAACCATGACTACATAATGGCAATATCAAAATTAAAGACAGAATTCACAAGCAATTTAGGTCGCAAATGTGAAAGAGCCACATTTGGAGGTAGTTTTAGGCTTTAAAGAAACTCATTCAGCTCTCCCAAAAGCCCCTCGCCTCTCTCCCCCTTTACCCACACCAAAAATCATCATGCGTTACCTGTTACAGAAAAATACTTCAGTGGAAGGACCATTCAAAGTCCTCTCTGGCAGAGACGACATATCTCAAGTGGGAAGAATCATCGAGTACAAAAACAAGAACAAATTGACTGCTTGGGATAAGAATTCGTCTTGCGCAACAATCGATGGGACAGATTCAACGATATTTGGTCCTCAAAAAACACCACATGAGGAAATCCAGATGTTTAGCCCTGATCTCTGCTTGTGAGTGATGAAACCTTTAACATACTGGAGCTGTGGTAAAATTACTTACTTTCCTTCAGATAATTTGAGAAGCCAATGCGCAAACGCAAAATACTCATTTTTGGTCACAGATTACGATGAAAACGACTTTTTACTATTTCTAGGACTTTCAAGACGACATACATCAATTCATCAACCATCAACAAGGTCCCCGTTGACTTGTTTTACGCTGCAGAGAGTAACATGGCCTCATCGCAAAAAGAACCTGCCAATGAGTGTCGGTGCGTGAAGGATGACGATGGAATAAAACACTGTCTAAAAGATGGTGTCATTGATGCTTCACCTTGTCAAGGTAGGTAGAAGTCTAAAACAGCACAGTGGCCAGAATGTCTAGGAATGAGGAGAGTCTGGAGCAGAGGAAAACCATATTTGTACTTCTGAAGCAATGATCAATGTGACAATCGCAGGAGGAATGCCCATAATGGCCATTCTGGCATGAATGAAACTCATAGGTGTAAGACCTTATTGAGAATTAATTATAATTTCAACAAGTTACATCTCGTCTTATTGTAAAGAATGTTCTGGGGCAGGTCGCTGTGTAGAGATCTCCAGTGGATCATTTCCATGAATAGGAGAATCTTCTTGCTTTCCCAAAACGCTGTCGATAAGACCAAATTCCAAGGCAGCAGTGGGCGACATGTAATGATCTCTGTCTACGTATTCGGCTATCATGCTAATAGATTTTCCCGTGTGTTTGGCATAGAGAAGATTAATTTGTTTCTTGAGATTGATGATTTCCTCAGCTTGAATCAGCACGTCACTGGCTTGGCCACGAGCTCCTCCAGACGGCTGGTGGATCATTATGCGGGAATGTGGTAGAGAATTGCGCATACCTTTCGTTCCAGCTATGAAATATTGAACAACAAGAGTAAAATTGGTCAGCAAGGTCCTATGCTTGAACGCTTTAAGCGCTATGTTGCTGAGACCAAACTCAGACAAAGCCATAAAGCTAAGAAAAAATGGCCAAAACCATCTTTCATTTTATTACTAGCTGCAGACTTCATTTGCAACAAAAGAAGGCAGGATCTGCCTCAATCCAGTGCTGCCAACATATCCACCTGCCAAATGTTGTTGCAGCACGAGAAAAATGCTGCTCCACCAACTAGAATCCTTGATAATATCTCTGCTAACGTTGGATATGCGCCAAATGGTCATCTTTTTGACACTTTTACGTGGTGATTCTTGACGGCACTCCCCCATGTTAATATTAATTGTCGATTATTTGTGTCGTCAACTCACCAGCGAGAATCAGAGATCCCATGCTACAGGCTTGACCAATGCACCAAGTCACAATAGGAGGAGACACGAATTGCATAGTGTCATACACCCCCAACCCTGCCGTTACGCTGCCACCAGGGCTGCAACATGAATGTTCACACGTCGTTCAAACCTAATTGGTATTCAAATGTCATTACAAACTACCTGTTAATGAAGACAACCTGTTGACGTAAAGATGAATTGGTTTCTTGTTGTTTTCGGATTGAAGGAAAAGCAATTGAGCGATAACCACTGAAGCAGATTCATCAGTTACAGGGCCCATTAGGCAAACTATTCTCTCTTTCAATAGCCTCGAGTAAATATCGTACGACCGTTCGCCTCGTCCTGTCGACTCAACGACAATTGGTATTAACGGATGCAGGTACTTGCGAGTCGTTGAAAGATATTTTGAAGGCAGTATTTTAGGAAGACGTATTTTCAAAAAGTTGACGGTTGACAGTTGGAACATTTTTAGCTCCAAATTAACGTTTGTCACCTAAACAAGTAAAAATAATTTAAAATATACACAATTTGTATTATTAAAGGCGTTTCTGTGGTCTCTAGGTAGGCAAATCTTAGAAACAAGCATTGGTTAATAATCGCGCAGCGAATCCTTGTCTAAAATGTTTAATATTACCGTTCGTTTTCCATAGGAGCGCAAGTCATCTTCTCCAATCCACACTTCTTGGATGCAGATCCCGAGTACCAGAATGGGGTTGATGGGTTGAAACCGGATGCTACGAAACATACGACATTCGTTTACCAAGAACCCGTAAGTATTTAATATTTTTGGATGTTGATGAAAAGTTCAGAGGAAATCGAATTGTCGAGATTGTCGACCTATGAAATCTTGAACGATTCCGGTTGAATCAGTTTAAAAAACGCTGCAAATTCTTTCACCCGGGTTGGTTATTCCTCGGACCAGGTGCATGGAGACTCATTTCTTCAACATGGGGAAAATGGAAACAGTGGGTGTGGCGGGTCCCGGACCAATTCCAATCGATTCAGCGTCCGAAATTTAGAGGAAAATTATACCCCACACGCCTAGGTACCAGAAATCGCATGGAGACATTTCAATCGATTTGGCGTCCATAACCCCCTTCCAGAGGGCACCAATCGTTCCGGGACCCATTTCATTGGATTCAGCGTCCAAAATTTAGTGGAAAATGATACCCCACACGCCTAGATCGCCAAAATCTCGAAAATCCATTTTTCAAAAAACACATTTTGACCCCTACCCCGCCCAAATTTGGTCCGATCGGGCTGAAAAGTTTCGCGGACCAACTAGAGCCGGGAACAGACCCCTGACCCAAATTTCAGATTTTTAGAAAATTTTCTACTACCAAGAACGGCGCGGACAGTGGACGGCGGACGGACATTTGATTTTTTTGTTTATCTAGACACCTTGAAACGTCCAGAAAAAAAAATTTTTGGGCCAAATAGGAGAAGTTGACCTTTTGCATGAAAACATAAGTTGATCATTCAAGGAATAACCAACCAAAACCAAAGAAAAGTGTAAGGGAAAAGTTGTTCAGATTTGGTTAGGCCGTAAATTAGATTGATGACAGTAAGCTACTACCTGCTACCTCTGACCATTTACTGCTGAGCCAAAATTTAGATGAGCTTACAAAGTATTATTGGCTTACAGAAAACAGGAGCACCTCTCGAAGGCCGAAAGCGGATGCAAATGAGTTTGAAAGTTAAGAAAATTGAAGGAATCACGATACTTGAAAACATCACTGAGCGCCTCATCCCCATTTTATGGATCGAAGAAGTGAGTTCTTTGGAGTTATAAAATGTAGTTTTACGAGTGACCATAGAGAACAAGGGTGAACATTGTGATTGGGCTATTTACAGGGCACTCGGCTTGAAGGACCATTGCTTGGAGAGCTGCACCAACTCTACCACATCATAGGGCTTCTGGAAACTCTCAAATGGCTTCTGATGGCCGCCGGCTTGCTCATAGTGGCCATAGCCATCGTCCTTTACCTCAAAGTCCGCGGCCTCGCTTGCTTCTCCGGCACCATGTTGGTGACGCCAGTCGATAACGTTCCCGGTCAAAAAATGAACACTTTCGGCGTCACCAATCAAGGAAGTGACGACTACGAAGGAGGTCCCAATTTCGGAATTTACCCAAAATTGGCGGCGAGTCAGAATAAGAACGGGGATATTGTCAGTCCCACGAGTCACCCCCAACAGATTAGATAGCATCCACATCTTGGAAGTTGGAACGCTCAAACTTCTACTTACCTCACGTAAAAGTGTGTTAATATCCTTCCGATACAAAACCTATAAAATTGACATCTTGCTGTAACATTTTGAATAATATAATATAGACATGAGGTGAGCAATTTTTACCCAAGTCACTCTCAGGCTTGAGTGGCAAAGCTTCCTCCAGCATGACAGCAGGTGGCATCATTACATCTGCTGAGGAGTTACAATCATAATTCAACATTTACAACCGTGAAATTTTGAACTTAATTGTATGCTGACAGCTGACACACCAAAGATTCTCAGCAACATCGCTCCTTAGACCTACTAGCCTTATTCAGATTAAACAAATTTATCGGTACTTATCACGTAATGTTCAAAATTATCACGTGAACGGAAAATAAAGAATAGTTTTAGAATGTAACAATCGATTATTTATCAAGTGCACTGTGAATTAAAGTGCTCTTACTGTGGGATCTTAGATCTGGAAACCGTAGTGATAATGTCCACCAATTAGTGATGTTACTGTGATATAATTAGCCTTAAAATAAACGCGTATATGAATCACTGTTTTGAAATAATACAATTGAATACGAATTGGCAAAATGTCAAATATATTTGCTAATTGTTTACATAATTTCTAATTAGCTATATTTGATATTTACTTGTTAAAACTGCGTACCTATTTTATTGTTAGTTTCTAAGATGTGTTGAGTACTTAATAAAGAACTTGATATTTTGTTGTGAAAGGTTGAGATTTGAATCTTTGGAAAACCGCATTACTTCGAAGATATTATCCCCACTTACGTTCTCCTGGCGATATGTAGATAGTAATCTACTGCTAAACTTGGATTTAAGCTAAGATTTTCTCTGTAATTCCAAAATTTGGTAAAGTAATTACCTCATCCAGAGCAGTACCATAACTACGAAATATTGATAATTTGACAACCTACATCAGGTTGGTTCGCGCCCTATAGTTAACGGTTTTCTCTTCTTCCTTCTGCGCTGTATTTTGATGATTTTTGCTCAAGTATTCATAAAATAGAACCAAAATCACAAAATTATTACACTATACTGGTTTTTATAATTCTGAGTGGAATTTTCTCGTAGCTCCGGCCTCCAGCGCAGGTAATTTGAATAAAAATTAAAAAGTGATAAAAGTGGAGGGATAACTTTGAGAGAAAAAAATACACTTGAAACGAAAGGAAAAATCTTATTCCATCAACAAGAAGTCAATCGGTCTACAACAAGTTCAATAGGTACAAAGTCATAAATCAATCGATGACAACTTTTTATAAAATCGAATAAACTATATCGCTCTCTACGTCGAATCCTTACATCAGAAAATACATCTAGGCAGAACTAAATTGACAGGATTCAAGACGGTAACAAAATTAATACAAAAATAAGAAAGAAAACTGTGAAAACGACAATAAATTTTACTAGGCTTATTCGAGGTCGCTTCGCGGCGCAGATCGGTTGCAAAGAGTGCGAACGCAGTTTTCTTTTAAGTCGACATCTTCGTGAGGACGTACGGCGCTGGAACAGGTAAAAAATGTTAGAATAAAACATCTTAGAATGGAAATGGGGTAGACTTAAATTAAATAGTCATTGACTATCGATTTGATACATTCGATGTCAACTTTGCTTCAATATGTTCGATTTTTGAAACAATAACAGGTTAAGTGCTGGCGGGGAATTTCTTTGAGCAAAAGGGTATTGCAAAGGGGTTAGTTTTGTAAGGTGCAACATGCAACTACCCCTCTTATTAATATATTTGTTACAAGTGCTTAAGACATGTTAAGAGGTCAAGCCAACTTCACTACTGATGGTGAGAAGGAACAACTTAAATATTAAAGTAGATAAAGATAGATTAAGTAGATAGAAAAATTTGTTCAAAACACCTTCACTCAACCACCCAACCCCCCACAAGCCCACCTCAGCCACCCACTCCACCCTCATACCTATCCCCTCCAACAAGGAGTCTCACTTGAAACTTCTGTTGAGAGGGAAAAGGGGATAAATTTAGAAAAAAAAACTTGAACAGTGATAGAAAGATAGTGATAGCTTCTAATAAACTTGCATCAAGAATGAAAGGCCAAACAACTTATTCCCAAAATGTGAAATTATTACTCAAAAGAGAAAGCAAGCAGCGCCATTTTTAATTTGGACACACGCCTTTTTGAGGAGAAAATTTGATTCTCTCAAGGGAAAACAACAAATTGAGGAAGATACGCATTAATAAAACCCAAACATATATTTCCCTGGTATATCAATAATCCCACTCTGTTGGCAACACTGTCCAAACCTCCAAAACAATGAATGAGAAAAATGGTGCAACTTCCTTGCTAGCCCGCCAAAACTGGGAACACAGTACCTGACAACACCATCTGTTGACAGAGCTTGGAAGCTAGTTCCATCAATGTTTCATTCATAACCAAAAACAAACTACTTACAATTATTATAATACTATAGATTTACACATAGCAAATTTCATGAAAATACATCAACTGTATTGACACAAAAAGTGCCTGAAGGTGACACAATTCAGGAAAACTAGCAGATTTAATTTGCTTTGGGGAATCAGCTAAATTGAGGTTCTCCTTTTCCCATCTTGACGCATAAAACTAGGAGTCTACAGGTATGGTTTGGTTTTTGCTTTGAAAATTTGTAAAAAATTGATATATACTAGTGCATTGTAGGGCTCATGAAAGAGGTGATATGATCAAATGTTGCGATTGTATATCGATTTTACATCATTCGATGTTTAGTTGTAGTTTCTTTTCTTTCCAGAGTTTCCCAGTTTGTTTCATGTAAAATTGCGCTCATGTTAACATTAAAGATGAATTTCAAGGAACTGGCGAGCAAAGTGCACAGTGAAGAAAAGGATAACCATTTTCTTCCAGAAATCCAGGATCATACCACCTGAAATGTTGTGCAGCAAAAAGCTTGGGACATACAATACTGATTGATATGAGTGAAGTATCGAATATTTCTTTCAACATCAAGTACCTTTGGTATATACAATAGATTTGAGTCTAAGTACTGGTATTGATAGTTTCGCCAGTTTAAAAGACATGGACTTACATGGAGTCAAATTACAAAATTGTATTTTCAGTATCAATACCACAGATACCAGTACTACTAGTATCGATACCATCGATTTGAGTATCAGTACTGGATCGATAGTTTGGTCAGTATCGAAAAAATGGATTTACACGGAGCCAAATTACAAGAATTGCCTGTTGTTCTGTTGTTAATTTGTTATTAATTTTTTATTACTACCCTATTGTTAGGGTTCGATATTTTGAAAAGATAGGAGGTTACAATGGAGGCAGAGAGGTTTGCCTCAGGAGCGTCTAATATCTTATTATTTCGATCGCCACTATAATGCACTAGTACATGAAAAAATGCACTCTTTCGCAAAATAACTTAAATGTGTGTGAAATTTGACTACACCATTTGCAAGCTAATTGAAACTGAACATTGCCCCCTTTAGATTAGATAGCATTTTTTGGAAATGCAGTTATCGTAAATACTCTTGTATTTTCAGAATTGGTGTTAAGCTTGCTGGGTACTTAAGCACTGTCGGGAGCCCCTGTCATGGCACCCTAATATATCGATATGTCCTGTCAAGCGAGATAATCGATAGTTTGGTGACATCACAATAAACCCGTCAAAAAGCACTGTCCAAGTAAATGCGCATGTTATACATGACAATCCATATACACAATTTAAAAACATAAGTTATAATTACGTCATAAATACGTAATGATCACCGCCCAAGTCAGACCTGCCACCTCTTATCATGACAGTAACATCGATACAGTGATCTCAAAGTCGATATAAGGACTCCTTATCAAACGTGTTATCAAGGGGCCCCCGACAGTGCATTTCACCCCTCAGCCCCTTGGTAATTTAAATGGACCTTCCAGAACCCCCCCCCCCCCCCTCTCCAAAACTATATGGGTTGACCTGCCAGCTCCGTTCAAAGCGACGGAGTAGAAAATATTTTATACCAATCAACGATCAAAATCACTAATAAATCTGAGGATGGAGTCTCAATAATGCTAAAATACCGTTGATTCCGGCTCGCGATTCGAGGTCGTTATCTCCCCATACGACTGATAAGGCCACACACGTGAAGAACACCCACCAAACTTTAGAGAAATATTTCCAACACTTAATCGCAGGTGGGGCTCAATAATCGACTACCACTCTTGCATCTTCCACCCAAAAATATAATTTAACACAAAAAAAAAACCATTCCAGCCTACACTCTTAAGTTTAAAAACTGTACTCACTCGCTCGTATCAATGCGATGGCACAACAAAAACTAAACACCGAGCCGTAAACTTGTCTCTTCGCGAATTTCTTCTCATCTTCCGCTACGTCTTTTGTCGGTTGTTTAACGCGAATCATTTTTCTATAAACTCGTTTCGCGCACGAAACAACTTTGTAAATCCTTCTCACCCACAGAAGAGCAACCTTCGCCAAGCGATAACAGCCTCGAACGCTCTCCACTGCCTTCATCACCGAAGTTTTTAATTCACTTTTTCAAAATGACTCATTCATACATTTTTATTCAAAATTTGGATTAATAAGTAAAAAAAAATAGTTTAATTTGCAATAAGTAATCAAAAAATGTAACTCAGATCAACAAGTAGGTGGTTGCTTATTTACGATGGAAGCCTGTACCTTTGGACACCATTTGGCGCTTCTTTTCAAATAAACCCATGGCATGAAAGCTCCAGCAACGAATAAATGAATTTTTCCTGAGGATACTAACTAATCCTTCGTATAATATGCAAACGGCATTGCTCCATGAAAACGTTAAAATGAGATTTTTCACGCGTTTAAGTACGTAAGTCGTATTAGAATTTTCAAAAAAGACTGAATTTTGTTACAACCCATTTGTTCACCTACGTGAGACTTTTTTGAAAATATATTTTCTACACAATTGATACGTAAGTTAATAATACCTAGATAACCAGATTTAGTTAAAATCTTCATTTGAAATAATTAAACGCTGCAAATTCTTACACACGGGTTGGTTATTCCTCGAACCAGGCGCATGGAGACTCATTTCTTCAACATGGAGAAAATGGGGAAAAAAGTGGGTGTGGCGGGTCCCGAACCCATTCTAATCGATTCAGGGTCCAAAATTTAGTGGAAAATGATACCCCATACGCCTAGGTACCAGAGATCTCGAAAACAGACTTTCGAAATGGGTAGATAGGTACCCATTTCAACTCATAACCTCATCCAGAGGGCGCTAATCGTTTCGGGATTCATTTAATTGGATTCGGCGTCCAAAATTTAGTGGAAAATGAGACCCCACACACCTAGGTATCAGAAATCTCGAAAACACATATTCAAAATGGGTAGATAGATACCCATTATGACCCATAGATTCTTCTTTCTACCGCCTGAATTCAAACTCTGGCCCAGGTGGGGGCAACTTACATGCCAATCGTAAAACCATGTCTGTGAAAAAAAAAAAACTCTTCGTTTTCTAAGAAAAATTATTTATTCACAGCTTCAGTCATTCTCAGAGGGGCAATTCAGCTAAAATTAATCTAAGAGATGTCAATAAATACAATATATTACATAATTATCGCCCATTGGCTCAACTCAACGAATCCAATACACGCGTATAACGGTTCAGTTACGAATAAATCAAATAAGAGCGATTCTAGCTCCAAATCGCGGAATATGTTTTGAACACCGCATTGCTCAGCCAACATAACAGTACAGGCCTGGCGACGACCTGTAGAGACTATACAATTCGGTACAATATGCATTTTATAACCTTAAAAACTACCTATCAAACAGCTTTTACAATAAATTTTACAGTGAATGCGCATATTATATTATATATAGAAGTCGTATTTTGCATTTTTCGTATAAACGTGAGTTTATAGACACCAATCAGTCAGTCGTTACTTGCAGAAAAAAAAAATTATTCCGAAAAAATGAGAAAAATCTATTAAAAACCTATTTAATTCATTCTATACTCGATAAAGTATAACATTTATTACACTTTTTACGATATTGTGCAAACGATTCGCGAAATTCCATGAATATTATTCGGGAATATAGGTTTTTTGATTTTCATAAAATGTTAGAATTAAAAACATACAAGAGGCAGTGACATCTCATCGCTTATACATTTTAAGATGAATTCTGCAGGGCAGAATGGGCTTTTGTTGAACGTTTTTACTATTGAATAAGATACTAAATCGACGATTGAGAACCAATATTGGTAGTTTTTCCGTTGATTTTTGAATATCAGGTTATTTTCATCATTAGCCAACTCAATGGACGAAGGGGACATGAATTTAACCAATGGCAAAATTAACCGCTAGGCTTCCACCGCGTCGTTCAAAATGAGTTTTAAACGTGTAAAACAAGGAATCCCTCTTAAGAGAAAGGCCAAAGCACGCTGGCCGAACGAAGTGGAATTTGAGGGCTTACAAATTGCAAACTAGACTAGAATAGAAAACGAACAAGTAGGAAACACCAGGTGAAATTCCATTGAAACTAGAACGTATGAAACCAGAATTTCCATTCCATTTCGAACCATATGGGCGCCTTTTCTACAAGCCTTACAGAAAATCCGTTGGTTTGTACCAAAACATAAAAACTTACAATATGAAAAGAATTAAATTTAAAAAAAAAATTGTGAAAAAGGATAATGTGAGAAATGGTCACAAACCCTCGCGTTAGGGATCCTCATTTCACTAAAATATCTCCTGTTTCACATCCAAGTAGTGCGGACCACTATGAGGACTCTTCATTCAGAAGATTAGACCAAGAAGTTGGAGTTCAATGAGCATCCCAACAAGTATGTTTAAAAAAAGAGTGAGAAAAATGTGAACAGTAATTCTTCATGAATTGATAAACTCTGAAAATAAGAATAACAACAACAAAATAAACAACAATTTGTTTTTCCATCCCGAAATTACGAAATTTATACAAAAGAAATTGGACATAAAACGACCAAAATTCGTATGGCCGAAAACCGGATGTAAAAAAGCAAGTTGCACTGTACACTAAATACATTGTCAGCTGAAGACATCACGGAATGTATCTCGAACTAAAAATACATAAGGACCGCGTCAAACAATGAAGTATGCATGGAGAATCGCGAGTAGAAAAGAAATTAAAACGAAGAACAATTTGTACACAATGTATACAATACTAAATGTGATTGTTTATTTATTTATTTATTAAGAAAAAAAAAAGATTTTCTAACGTAAGAAGCGACTAAGGTTGAAAGGGTAAAGCGCATTATCACACAGTTTCAATCAGGTCTGATGTGCACAATAAGGGCGTATTAAAAGAAGATGATTAGAAAAGTAATGAATGCCAGGATGTGTTATGAGAAAACCACAAGAGAGCGCTTAAGAGAGGAGTTGAAGTGAAGAAGTGTTCTTGTTGGGCTGATGTTGAGACTGTTCAGTGGATTTGAGTCAGTTCTTATGCAAACATTGAAATCTATCTTGGTAGTTGGAGGCGCGCGATCGTTTTAGAACTTGTCAAAGAAATGCCATCCTATCAACTCTTCTGTCATGGGAAGAACAATGCTTAAGCAAAGCTTCATTGAGATTGAGGGTTTGACAACCCGTGTGCAGACAGCATCTATGTTTGGGAACTGCCCAAGACAACTGTCTCATGTCCAAACATTGAAATCCATCTTGAATGAGTTGAGGCATGTTTGAGTCAAACCCGTCCATCCTGTCAGAGCATGCTGAACAACACCCAATGCAACTTCTTCTCAGGTAGAGGCACAAAAACCAAAACAAGGAAGTTGACATAAGGAGGAGGCTTCAATCAATCCCATTTCTAGGTATGAAAAGGTCATTGGTTTACAGATGGAGGCAACTTAAATTATGACACACCAGAGAGAACTGTCATTCTTTCAAAACAAGAACAAAGCTTCATTGAGTTTGAGGGATGGACAACCGACAAGAGGGAGGACAGCATTTATGTTTGGCAACTGCCTCATGTCCAAACTCAAATCATCTGCGCCAAAGCGCCATGCACTCTCAAATGTAATTCTTCCTGTTGTAATGGCTGATGTTGAGACTGGTTAGGTGTGAATTTAAGACAAATCATCTGCAAACATTGAAACCCATCTTGAATGGGTTGAGGCATGTGGCATGAACCTGTCATCCATCAATGCCCATGCAACACCCACCAACATTTACAGAGCAGGTTTGCTGCAAGAGCTACAACTTCTTCTCAAGTAGAGGTGTAATCAAAACCAACACAAGGTTTCATTGGCACCTTTTGAGTCATGTTTGGGGTTCAGGTATCATGTAAGACAAGGATTGTTGGCTTTTTTAAAATTTAGATGTGGAAATCTTTTGAATGCCTCGTGGTATCTAACCACGGCCTCCTCCAGTTATGTGGAAGTCCAATCCACTAAAACCTCTCCCTCCCAATGGCCCAACCTGGTACTATTTGTCACATGTCTTCAGGTTGGACCTGGGGCCAGTATCAGTTGTATGCCCGTGTGGCTTGTTGCTGGGCTCTTTCTTCCTCGTTTTTTCATCTGAGGAGAGACTATATAATCTGCCGTTCTTTGACATAGGAACCACTTTAGGAATAAGCTTTGTTCAATCCCATTTCTAGGTATGAAAAGCTTGTTGGTTTGCAGATGGAGGTGTGCAACAATGTCAGTATGACACACACAAGAACGAAATGCCATTTTCTTCAACACTCCTTTCATAACAAAAACAAGGCTTCAACGAAGCTTCATTGAGTTTGAGAGATGGACAACCCGCATGAGGACAGCATTTATGTTTGGCAACTGCCAAAGACTACATCATGAGCCAAAGCACCACGACGTCCGAAATGTAATCATTTCAACTATCATTCCTCACCTTGTTAAATATCTTTTACCAAGAATGAAAAACAAAATCATATTTTACTGATGGCACATTTGTCTCAATGATAAGAGTAATTTGATGATGAATAAATGTCTGCAACAATGACATAGTTGCCCATTTTTGAACAGTTCAAACCGATCTACTTAATTATTGTATTTGAAATCCAGATATAGAAGTTGAATTGAAAAATTACAACAACATAAGCAACCAAGAAAACTGAAATGAAAAGTACAAGCAAGCCTCAAGGGAATTCATGCCCATTTTCCCAAGAACTTTCCCACATTGAATTGAATATTTCTGTTCTTTATGACCAGAGCAAAATTTTGATAAGAAGTAATTTGAAAATTGGAAAAAAACGATGGAATACTAGGTCCAAATGGGAAAATTCAATCAATTCCAGAATAAGCGACAACTATTTTGTCGAGTATATACGCAATAGGCTAACCCAAAACTTGCAACAGTTTCATAAAATGTTTTTACACGATATCACAATGATTAAAAAGTATACAGTTTAAAATTATAAACTAGGTACTGATAAACTTATTCAGTCCAAGGATTGATAGTGAGGTTGATAGTACAGCATTTATAGCAGGCAAAATGAAGTCTTGTCAAAAGACATTAAAGTTGGAGATGATATTTAGGGATTGCAGACATATGACAGTCCAAAAGAGAACTTTTTGATGAAAATAGGTTTCAGCAGCAGCGGGGAGTTTGCAAAGGTTGAAATGAGATCGTTATGAGAAACCTAATGACTACAACTTTTACCAGTCTGAGGAACTCCCAGGGCTCAAGACTGTCACCAAGCCAGGTATAAGGACCAACACACCTTGCACCCATCAATGGGCTAGTCAATAGCAGTTGGACTGTTTCCAAGTTCACATCAATTTTGTACCTCTCATAAAGAATTGCAGTAAGAAATAATTGTTAAAAACAAAAAAGTTGTGTTGGGCAGAGGTTGTGATGTGTTCTAGAATATGCCACCATACTGTAGTTGTGAGAAATTGTATACCATACATTTATGGGCCAAGTGTTTCTCTATTTTGGTATATGAAATACAACCAAACACATCATAGAAGGGATTCTGCAAACATTTGGTTGTACAAAGTGATCAGCAATTATATTGCTGACTCCTTGCAATACCTACTACTGCTGTAGCTGTTAGCATTTTTAGAATTTTCTATCCCCATGGATTAAAATAAACATTTTCAAGGAGAAAGGTGTCAGCATTGCTTCCAGAGGTAGGAAGAATGATTGTGCAATCAGTTTTGAAAACTGCAATTACTAGTTACTCATCACCATCATTGTCAAAAACAGGTGTTTTCATCATTTCTTCAGTTCTAACCTCTCACTGACCTAAGGTCATCACAGTTTGGCATTGTGATTGGCTGGAATTGAAGAAGGTCTGAGGGGATTGTTGGGATGTTGTACTGTTGTATTGGGTTTAGGGTGTTTTGGACAAACTATGCAAATCACATTTTGTCTTTGTTTTGGAATGGAATTTAGAATGTTATGAAAAATGTGGCATTTCTTCAGTGAAAACTCCCCGAGTTCTAGTTCACTGTCAAAAAAATGTTCAAACTCTGAAGAGCTACAGCCAAAGGTTTATGCTAAAACAATAATGGACCCAAGGTCCTTGTAAGGAGTCCATTCAAGTCCTTGGAGGGTTGTCTTCAGGGTTGTCTATTGTTCTGCAAAATGGCACTATGAATCCCAAGCCCAGCCTATAGGTGACAACATTTCCCAACTGCCTCAGCTGTTTGAGTATGCTGGCCAAAGTACGTATGAACGGGAATGAGAGATGACAGAAAAACTGAAGGAAAAGACGAGTCACTATCAAACCTTGGGCTTGAAAATCTAAGCAAAAACCAGTCTCATGCAAAGATACTCAGCGTTAGATAACTAACTAAGATACTTCTGTCGCCAAGGACAAGTCAATAGTTCGAGTCTCGTTGCCACAAATGAGACGCAGCCTCTTCAACTTGAATTGACTCGGGTCCCAATCCAGCGACGGGTGTTTCCTCCTTCGTCGTCGATGCTCCCTATCTCGGCTGTGGGATTTGTGTCGATGACGACGTTTGGGACGACGCGACGACACGTCGACTGGTTCGTCAAAATCGACGCCTTCGACGCGGAGGACTTCGTATTCTGGCTCAAAGCCAGAGCTCTCGTCGCTCCAAGATGTGCCTGAACCGTCTGACGGGTAACCACGTTTCATGCGGAGGGTCAATTTGACGCGTTGTTTCTCTGGTGTTGCTTGTTCCACACCAGTTTCCCCCTTCTGCACCTAAAAAATAACTCCAGTTCAATTTAAAAATATAATAAAATGAACAACTGAAGCATTAAAACCCTGTATTTGCATTGATGTAAAGGCAAGATGGGGATAACGTTTTGCAGGAGAAGGTTAGAGGATTGGGTGTTCATAGTGAGAAGTAATTGATTGCAGGTTGGTTAGGGTGGCATGGTTAGGAGTTTGGGGTGAACAATTTGTACAGGGTAGATAAGAGGTGTGGATTGGATACAGGAAACGAGTAGAGTATGAATGGTAAGAAGGAGATTTTAGACCATTTGATTTGATTCGTTTACATTTGACGCTCTGCTGACGCAGCCAAACAGTGCATAAAGCCCCCAAAGCCGGTTTTACCATAATTTGAATTTCAATAAACTTAACTCCATTTTCCGATATATAAAGATTTGTTATCTCAAAATAGATTCATCCTTTAGTCGACCTGAGCCCAAATTGGTTCCGCAGTCTCAAAACAAGTGATAAGCCCAAATTATGAGGCATAAAAAGGTAACTTGAATGGCAAAAGCGAATTTTGATTCTATTGAAGCGACGGAAATTCATTGGCTCAGCTCGAAAAGGATCAGAGAAAGAAAAAAAAAATCAGCCAGTAATGATAAAAATATTATACAAGAAGCACGTACCTTCAACGTCTCTCGAGGTTATGTTCTCACAATGCACAAACGATGCAGGAAACACCACAAATTGCAAAACTAAAAGCGCAAAATCCATGCTGAAGTGTCGGGTACAATATTTACAATGTAGCTGAAGATGAAAAGCGAATTAAAGCAGGTTATCGCCGTCAGATGCACGTTTTAAAGATGGAAAGGGAGTAAGTGCAGTAAGAAAGTGCAGTAAGTGTGTAAGTGCAATAGAAAAAGTGGATAAAGCTCGAAGGTGGATGCCAGTCATGCGCAATGACCGAATACTCGAGTGAAGATAAGTAAATGTGAACCAACGAAAAAGGGTTATGAGCTATAATTTTTCAAAAATTTAAAAAGGATAATGAAAACACATCTAGGTACTCAATGATGAATAGTGTAGGTTTTGGTTGTAAAAGAAATAAAGACAACCATTTGTTCTTTCCCCCATAATTATGTTCTGGCATATGCTCTCCCATCAGTTAATTAGCAAAGTAGTTCATAAGGTGGTCTAAAAAGTCATGAACTACCCAAACTATTTGTCCCCTAGCATTTCAAGATGTAAAACGTTTGGACAACAATGATCTGTAGTGATGCCTGTGTCTCAAAAAGTGGAAATCCGAGGCAATAAACAGCAGGCGCAACAACATCTTTGACCAGGTCACATGATGCCCCTGAATGATTTTTGTCGGATCAGCCATACCAATTAGGAACAAAGTGGCTCACTAAGGTTATATCTTATCAGGGAAGCGCCTTTACACACAAAAAAATGAGGTTAGTTTGATCAATGTTACCAACCCTCAACATGAGCAACCCTATCTAGGAAGGGTCACAGATTTCAGGGGCCTCACATTACTCTTGATGCTAAATATTTTGTTGTAACTTTTTTGAGTGCACGTGTTGCATATCTTCATAGCTAAATATAGCGGTCCTTAAACGAGCTCCACATTTCACTTAATTGGACAAAACTTCAATTTCATAGTTTGTCTATATTTGCCAAAGCCGAAGCAACGATGTATTATTGCAATAACCTCGTATGAGTGATTTATGTTCAGCCAAGTAAAGGGAAATGATGGGACATTATTCCAAAAACTAGTCTGTCAATGGACTGACAGCAAATAGTTGTTTCTACTGCTAGGTGCAACACAATTCTCGACAGTTTTTGTGGGAGCTCTACTGATCTTTATTGGGTAAAAAGCTGTTTTGGATTCCTATTACTAGCAAAAGAACACCAAAACTGCTTCTTCTTAATTACAAGGAGTCAGCAACACAATTGCCAACCTCCCAACCTTGGACAATGAGGTGGCATAGTCAAATAACAAGTCACAATTTGTGTCCAGCTCCTCACTTGTCTGAAAGGGCCAAAAGTCATGGCAACAGCAGCAACTTCTGATAGGTTCTGCCAAAAATATGTCAAGTAAAGGCAACCTAAGGGAAATGATGGGGCATTATTCCAAAAACTGGCCTGTCAATTGACTGACAGCAAATAGTTGTTTCTACTGCTAAAAGCAACATAATTCTCGACAGTTTTTGTGGGAGCTCTACTGATCTTTATTGGGAAAAAGGCTGTTTTGGATTCCTATTACTAGCAAAAGAACACCAAAACTGCTTCTTCTTAATTACAAGGAGTCAGCAACACAATTGCCAACCTCCCAACCTTGGACAATGAGGTGGCATAGTCAAATAACAAGTCACAATTTGTGTCCAGCTCCTCACTTGTCTGAAAGGGCCAAAAGTCATGGCAACAGCAGCAACTTCTGATAGGTTCTGCCAAAAATATGTCAAGTAAAGGCAACCTAAGGGAAATGATGGGGCATTATTACAAAAACTGGCCCTTAATGGACTGATAGCAAATAATTTTTTCTACCTCTAAGAGCAACACAATTCTTGACAATTTTTGGGGAAGCTCAACTCATTATGATGAGGTAAAAAGTTGTTTTGGGTTCCAACCAACTACTAGCAAGGAGACACTAAAACTGCCGCTTCTCTTTTGCTAGGAGTCAGCAACACGATTGTTGATCTCACAACTTTTGCCAATGAGGTGGCATAATCAGACAACACATCACAATCTGTGTCCAGCTCCTCTTTGGTCTGAAAAGGCCATAAGCAAAGGCTATAGCAACAACTTCTTATGATCAGATCTGTAGTTTCAACCAATCACAATGCCAACTGTTTTGTTGACTCAAAGGCGATGAGAGGTTAGAACTAGACTACTGCCTGAAGAAATGATCATTCCTGTCCTCAAAACTGCTTGTGAAGATCACAATGACGCCACTTGTAGCGTTTGGTCACGATGGTTACTCACTTATTTCACATTTTATACATAATTGCCAATCATTCAAATCACTCCCAAATGGATAACCTCAAACTGAAAAGACAAGTTGGCCCCTACAGTAAGAACTGCCACGAATGTTATTTCAGTGGCCAAAGATTGAATAGTGATTGACGTAGATCGAATAAAATACCCAAGTAATCGGAAATTCGTGACACAAAAATTAATTAGAAAGAATAATAAAGGGAGAGCAAAACATAAACAACATTTTTCTAAGGTATGGTTCAACTTGAAAACTGGTTTATTAGAGATTTCTGTTAAAATCGTCCGTATTGGAAGGGACGTACTTGAAACGATCTTCCAATCCAGGAGGTACAAAAGAAAAATAATACAATAAAATGAAATAAAAATAATAAAAAACGAATAGTGAGAAAAAATGACAAAATAACGGAGGATTGACGCTAAAATTCGACCACAGAAAAAAACAAATTATGGAAAATGTGAAACGAATTTCAGATTACTTACAATATTACATGAACATAGTCAAAGAAAAAAAAATTGACAGAGGTGTAACGGTAGTCATGTTTTGAAGGAAAAATTAATAAAATGGGATTTAAAATAATTTGTCTAAAAATTCAAACATTTGCGAATTTAGGCATTTTGGATGTTGAAAATACTTCAAACGAGTAGAACACAATCAACAGGATTGTATAAATTCATTAAAGAAATTTTTTTTATTAAGGCGGGGGTTATTTATGAGCCTAGGAAGACCTAAATGTAATTGGGTCGATGCACTCAGAAACATCCTAAATGGCAATACTTTCAGTTTTGCACTGATTCTGGAGAGGAAGAAGAATTATGGGAGTCGTTTTGTTAATTTTATCGCCAAAGAAATACGTTTAGGGCGACAACGAGACAATTGAAAGGAAAAATAGTTTAGAAATCACGTCAATAATTAACAGAAAAGTTGAATTAATCGAGCACTATAATTGGAAGATTAATCGGAGGGTTGGATTAATTGGAATTGAGAAACTGTACAACATTTTTATAGCTTAAAGCGTATGTGTCTTGCGTCAAGAAGAAAAAGAGACACTTGAACGTAGATAATACCATAAATGCTGCTCGTAAGGATGTTGGAAACTTATTACACTCAATTTGAAGTGCCGAAGGAGAAAATTATGCAAATTATTTCACTCCAATCGATTCAGCATCCTAAATTCAGTGAAAAATGATACCCCACACGCTTGGGTACCAGAGATCTCGAAAACAGACATTCGAAATAGGTAGATAGGTACCCATTTTGACCCATAACCTCATCCAGTGGGTGCCAATCGTCCAGGGACCCGTCCCATTGGATTCAGCGTCCAAAATCTGGTGAAAAATGATACCCCACACGCTTGGGTACCAGAGATCTCGAAAACAGACATTCGAAATGGGTAGATAGGTACTCATTTTGACTCATAACCTCATCCAGAGTGTGCCAATTGTTTCGGGATTCATTTAATTGGATTCAGCGTCCAAACGTTAGTGGAAAATCATAACCCACACACCTAGGTACCAGAAATCTCGAAAACACATATTCAAAACGCTGCAAATTCTTACACAGGGGTTGGTTATTCCTCGGAGTGGAAAATGATACCCCCACACGCCTAGGTTCCAAAAATCTCAAAAACACATATTCAAAATGGGTAATATATACCCAATTAGACCCATAACTTCTTCCAATGGGTGCCAGTCGTCCTGGGAGACATTGGACATTGGATTCAGCTTCCAAGATTTAGCGGAATGATACCCCACACGCCTAGATCGCCCAAAATCTCGAAAATTGATTTTTCAAAAAACACATTTTGACCCATACCCCGCCCAAATTTCCGATTTTTAGAAAATTTTCTACTACCAAAAACAGCGTGGACGGCGGACGACGTACGGCGGACGGACATTGACCTTTTTTAATCTAGACCCATGAAATCGATTGAGAAATGGAGATTTTGACCGTGGTCGGGAGAATGGTGCCCATTCATCTCATGAAAGAGCAGAGGACCCTGACAATTCATCTGTCCATAGGAATACAGAACTCGACGGCCAAAGCCAAAGAGCGACAGTTCATCAGCATACACCATTTTGTCCAAAGGCCAACTCACCCAAATTTATCCCTCGACGGGGGCCACGGGACTTGCTGCCAAGCTTCCTGGGTCAACCTGCCAATGTGGCCAGGTAAGCAGCTCACCATGTCTTCATGGAGGCGCAACTCGCACCGCAAGAACCGGAAATCATTGGCACAAGGAGGATCACGTAAGAGCTGTGGAACAACGACACATTCCGTGCACACGAGGTTCGTGCACACCGTATAGACCAAATGGTGGCCTCTGCCAAACAAATTACCCTCCCCTGGTCCGCCAGCGCCTCCGCGAGGCCTTCCTGGAGCCTGAGCAGTGTCGAATGCGTCAGAGTTGGCGAAGCGACCGTCTTACATCAAGCGCCCCCCTTAGGCCAAAAGCGGAATGGAGAGAAAGCAAGACAGGACGGACATTGCATTTTGATCTAGACTCCCTGAAATCAGAAAGATGATCCGAATAGAGATTGGCTTTTTGCATGAAAACATAGGTTGATTATTCAAGGAATAACCAACCAAAAAGTGTCCACAACCTCAAATTGATCGATTGATTGATTTTATAGTTTTATGAGCAGCTTTTGTGCTATTCTCCTGAATCATGTCTTTCATTTTCCACGAGCAGCAAGATACTTGACCCAAAAAAGGTTTGCACAATTTCTAAATTAATTCCATGACGAGCTAGAATTTCACCCTTAAAAGGGTGAAATTGGAAGAAGGAAGGTGTTATTACAAAGCTAAGCTCTATGTCTAGTGAAGTCAACTCCCGTGCATGTTTCAACAGGTGCTTGGGAGGGCGGGAAGAAGGGGTTAGCCGAAACCACAAGCTTTGGTGAGAACGGCGCATGCAGCCGGCACGTCGAGGACGCTTACCTCGGAAAAGTTCGAGTTCTCGCTCGAACGGCGGCTACAAATCCGCGACTTCCTCAGCAACATTGGCGGTCCGGGTTCGTCGTCGAACTCGTACACGTCCTTTTCACCCGTGTCGGTTTTCGGGAGGGGGGCGGTCACGAACGGCGACAAATGTGGAGGCGGGCTTTCGGTGGGGACGGGCGACCGCGCTCGGGTGACGGGCGGCGAGAGGAGCGGTTTTTCCGGGCAGGGGCTGTCCACGGGCAAAACGCGAGGGGAACTCGGAGCGCTGACGTTCACGGGCGTCGACTCTTTCACGGACGTTGTCTCTTTCACGGTGAACTCTTCACTTCCCGTCATTTCGCTCATCGTGAACACTTTGTGCCGTTTCTTGCCGATCCCTCGACGTCGATTTCGACTTTTTAACATTTGCGTCGTCGATTTTGAATTTTCGTTCAAATTTCTCTTTTTGAACGTCCTTTTGTTCTCCTTTTTCGACGAATCTTCCGACGATTTATCCGAGCCCCCGCTTTCGTAACCCAAACTCGGGCTCTTGTCCTTCGACCGAATGTGACTGTGAAGGAAATCCGATTTGGTCACTTGCCGAACGTCGTTCAGCGGCTCCAAAAGCCTCTTGTGATTCCTCAAAGACATCCTGGTCGTGGTCATAGGCGCGTCCAAACATTGGACTTCAGTCTCAGTCCCGACCGGCATTTCGATTTTGCCCGACAGCTGACTATTTTCGGGTTTATTTTCACTGAAAACATTTTTCCCTTCATCGAATTTCTTATTTCTCAAATTGTGTCGATGCCGGACCGAGTCGTTCTCCTTCGTCATGCTGTCAGATCGTATCCTCGACGCGGCTTTGCTGGCCCCGTTGCTGTCGCCGCTCTTTTTCGAATCTCCGTTAATATCCGAAAATTGGCAACCTTGAGCGATCAACATCTCCATGTCGTACTTGGTCATGCCTTTCTGCCTCAATTCCCGCAGGCTTAAAGGCGTGACCACTGTCCCGGAAGCTGATGTCAGTCGGTTGAGGCTCCGCGGTGACTCGGCTTTCTGCTGATTCAGCGTTGTCCGCTTTGGATCGAACTAAGCCGCTGTTTGTCTTTCGACCTTTGCTGTTGTTGTTTTTCAACCGGTTTATTCTGTTGTCCGTTTCTCTAAGACGATAGCCCGTCGTTTGGTCTTCACTTGGTATTCCTCTCCTTGGCGAAGGCACCGGTTCCACGCCTAGAATGAACCAAAAGTAGAGTAAGAAACCCGTCAGGTAGGTGTAGAGATAATGAATTAATATCAGAAAACAGGCATAGTTGTCCATTCTTACTGCTATATTTGATTGAGCATACCAATAACAACATATTTATACTTTCATTTTTTCTTAAACACCTCTTTTAACATGTTGAAAGTTACAGATTTTTCTTGAAATACGCTCAAAATCTCAATTTGGCACGTCATTTTCTAGTTTTTGAACGATTTTGAAATCTTGTATTAGAACAAATATTCTAGAAAAGCCCGAAAAAGTGCCATCATGGACTGGAAAACAACCCTGATTCTGAGTAGAGAACTCAACAATTCAACTATCTAACTCGGGGTCTCGAACTTATCAAGGCTTCAGATGGAACATAATGGATCCAAGGTGGGCTGCCCAATTTTTGGTGGCATTCAGAAATAGAAGAACTCAACCAAACACTGCATGCACTAGTCTCTTTCATTGAGAGATGCATCCAATTTACTTAAAATGGCTGCTTTCTGAACTCGACAGAGCTGTATGGGGTACATCACCAGAGGAGGAAGGCCAGGAGCATGAAATGTGGGGTCAAAGGATGAGGCCAATTCCCCAAATGTCTTAAGGCCTACTCACAGTCATTCTTGCCAACAGAGCAACAGGTCTGGGTGGATGGCTATAAGGCTGGCCAGAAGCTCTTTCCTCTTCGTAACAAGCACCCAAAGAGCCTTGGACAAGGCCAGGGGTGGCACAGTGCCTCTACCCAACGCATGCCTCAAAGGGTAAGGACTATCTGAGGGAGAGGAGGGAGGAGATTGATGAAGTAGTTGGCAAGAAGCTTGAAAACAGCGACGCCTGCAGCGTCAGGATCGCTTAGCTCATTGGTGGAAATGGGGCAACTCTTGTTGCCGACGCTTTGAACAGCAGTTCTTTTTTGGGGCTTGACAGCCTGAAAGGTCTGCTTCGAATTTGCCACTACTTGGTTCTACCAATGTGTCCAGCTCCCTGGGATAGTCTTAAAGCAGGAGACACTTCTCATTGTCAGAAACAGCTCAATTTTGAGAATTCCCCCAAATGGTGGGACAGTGGGACTTACCAAGGGCGGTGCATTTGAGGGCCAGGGGGACAGTAATGCCAGCTGATTGAATTTGAGGGTTGGCTGGGCCACTGACAACAAGGGAGCTATCAGATCTCCTTGAGTGGATCCAGTTGAACTTGTGAGAGGAAAAGCTTCAAGACTGGCAGATGAAATTTTACAATCTGCACTGCGGGCGGCGCTCGCTCGTAAAAATCTGGCCCATGAGTAGTGTCAGTGGCCTCTGTTACGACTCGGCGCAATTGAAGAATGACGAGAGGACGGCTGGGAAGAAGGTTCAGTCCAAGGACGCAAACTCGTAAATTTTTCAATCAGTTTTGATGAAAAACCGGGAGAACTCGGGCAGGGGCGAGAAACAATAATGACGGGGGGTTGCTAAGCGGGTTACGGCAGACAGTAGGAAGGGGAGTAGGAGCGACGCGGACCCATGTCCTTACTTTTTCCCTTTTTATGGCTTTTTTTTTATTTGCTGTGGCAGGTAGCGCGGGGGCTACTGCAATTCGTAAAACGTCCAACTAGTCCATGTACTAAAATGGATCCAAAGTGGACTATTGGTCTTGCAATCACATCATTACTGAGAAACGACGCTCGATGAACTCACCTCTCACACGTTTCACACTCGCAGTTACAGTTATTATCGCCAAAAAAGTCTTCCGCGTAGACACAAGTGATCTCTTCTCCAACTTCGATGTCTCTGAGAGCTTTGACGCAGGCCGTGTCTCTCCCCGTGGCCATGAACTGTAAACGAGAACGTGAACCAAACGTCAAAACACTGTGGCGAGCGATATAGGTCGTTATAACGTACAAAACCGAACACTCACTTTGCAATTCGCCCTGCAGTCGTGATTGATGAAAGCTGCAGGGCCGAGCCAAAGTTGAGCGCAGTTTTTCCTCGTGCTGTACATCACGCTGAAGTCGTTTTTGCCTGGACGCAACAGCTGCCCTTCTTCCTCTTCGGACAGTTCCGCTATGCATCCAACGAGGCACGTAATTTGCTCGTTTTTGTGCCTGCGGGAACGTTCAATAGTTGGTTAATACAACATCCCGAGTAAATGCAGGTTTAAAAGAAAAAATAGATAATCATTCTCAGGGATTTTGGGATGAATCGCTGTTTTGAACCCATTTTATAGTTTCTTCAGGGAGGAAAGGGGGTTTGAATCGAAATGTTATCTGTTTAATCCACCAAAATTCTAGAGAATTGCAATAATGCTTAAAATGCAAGACATCAATTAGGTTATTACAGACCAATGCTGCAAATTCTTTCACAATAGGTTTACCCCACAGATTCCCCAATAGCGTAAATAGATTTTTTTTTTTTTTTTTTTTTTTTACATTTTTACCCATATTTTCCCCCCAAATTTGGTTTGATCGGACTGAAAAGTTTCGATTTTGGAGGAACTGGAGCCAGAATGAGGTCTTTCGCCAAAATTTCAAAATTGTAGCCAATTCTCTGCAACTAAAAACGACGTTTTGGTTTCACCCTGTTTTCATGTCAAAAAGGTTGATTAAAAAAAAAAAATCGGGACTTTTTGAGAACTAGGCGTGTGGGTTATCATTTTCTACCAAATATTTAACGCTGAATCCGTTGAAATGGGGCCCCGGACTCATTGCTGCCCACCGGAGACGGGTGATGGTCAAAATGGGTACCTAACTACCTATTTCAAAATTCGGTTTTTGAGATTATTGGGTACCTTGGCGTGTGGGATATCATTTTCTAGTAAATTTGGGACGCTGAATCCACTGGAATGAATCCGGGACACTACACATTACTCTCTTCTTCATACTTCTGCTCTAATGAGGATTTCAATCGATTCAGCGGTCAAAATTTAGTGAAAAATGATACCCGAATGCCTAATTTTCAACAAACAAACAAAAAATCCTGAAAATTGTGTTTAAAAAACACATTTCTATACGTACTTCCCCCAAATTTGGACCGATCGGGCTGAAAAGTTTTGAGGACTAACTAGAGCCGCAAAGAAGTCTATGACCCAAATTGTAGAATTTTAGAAAATTGTCTACTACCAAAAATGGCGTCTTGGTTTCACCCTGTTTTCATGCCACAGGTCAACCTCTCCGATTGGCTCCAAAATTACAGTTTACGTTTCATGATTTCTAGATTTTAAAAAACTCAAACGTTCGTCCGCCGTTTGTACAAGAAAAATTGTTTAAGATTTCAGTCAGAGGCCTCTTTGCGGCTCTAAGTGATACTTGATACTTTTCAGCCCGATTGAACCAAATTGAGGAAAGATAAGGATGAAAGTGTGTCAAAATTCCATTTTCTGGACTTTCTGAGAACTAAGCGTGTGAGGTATCATTTTCCACTAATTTTTGGACTCTGAATCCATTGAAGTGGGCCCTGAACTGATTGGTGCCCACCGCAGTGGGGTACCTACCTATCTCAAAAGTGGGTTTTTGAGATTATTGGGTACCTAGGCGTGTGGGTTATCATTCTTAATAAATTTGGGACGCTGAATCGATTGGAATGAGTCCGGGACACTACACGTTCACTCTTTTCTTCATAACCCTGCTCTAAGGAGGATCTCAATCGATTCAGCGGTAGTAAATTTAGCGGAAAATGATACCCCCTCAACCACAAAAATCGTGTTTAAAAAGAGCACACATTTTTATCCATATAATCCTCGAAATTTAACCAAAAATGTTCAGTTATAGAAAATTGTCTACTTTCAAAAAGGACGTGGACACCGTTCGGACATTTTGCCATTTTTGTTCTGGACATCATGAAACATCCACTGTCAAATTTTGAGACCAATTGGAGAGGCTTCATGAAATTAAGCTCGATTACGTAGGAATGAGTGACCATCCAGCAGACCCGAGTACAGTGAGAATGATTTATTTTCACCAATTTGACGAGGCGAGAGTGGATGTGAAATTCGTGATAACAAATTGATGGGTGTTCACGATTTTTGAAAAAAAGGACCAAAAAAATGAGGTTAGATTTGGACGTATCACCCCGTAAAGCTCAAATCAGGTCAATGTTTTCTTCCTAGGCGCCCAAAACTGTGTTATTTATTAATTTTTTTAATAAGCAGTTGAACATACCATTTTTTTGTTGCCGAAATTTTCGCCCCTTTTTGGCCTTCCAATGAGTAGCGGTAACATGGTTCGATTGTGAAACCTGAATCGTTATCGAACATCCTCAAATACCGGTACACCTGAAACGAGAACATAATGTCAGAAAAACGAACTCAAATGGCGATTAGAAACACACCGCCTTGGCTATTGGTTTTATAGATACAACGACTAGTTCGCTCACGTGTTGCTGAAGGCGCTGCTGATGCAGTTTTCCTCGAATGTGGCACGACCGGGGCATCCAATCGCCGTTCAGGAGCTTTTTGTAGGCCGAAGCGTAGTCCTGGTCTTTTCGAAATTGATCCAAAATAGTTTTCAATTCCTCTTTGTTAGCTCTGAGTGGTCTGAATCTGAAGGGGAAGGACGATTGGAAAATGAAAATTATGAAATTAAGTTAGTGAGACATTTCTTTCACGTTCTAACCGACTCAACGACGTCATAAGCCCCAAAATTATAAATAAAACAATGAACACTGCTTTCAAACAATTAAAAATTCCAAAATAAAATTAATGGATTAATAAGAAATTAGTAAATAATCTCACCGAACGTTCATTTTGTGCGTGGAGAACCCCAGATACGGATCCAGTATTATGGAAGTGGCGATATCGTCGTTTTCGCACAACTCCCTTGGGCTCATTCCGGCAGAATGGCCTTTGGTACCTTGTCCTGAATCAATCACCATTTTCCTGGAAAAATAAAAAAATAAGTTAGAATACAATCATTTCAGGAAAAAAAGCGCACGATGACGATTACTCAAGTTTAATGTATTATTTCTCCAAACGAAATTTCATGTTTGAATGTTTTTGTTGTTTTAAATCTCAAGTTTTGGGCCTCAGAAAGGTTCTATCTAGATGGTATTTGTGATGTGGTAATTTTAAAGTCAATCTGAACAGAGATTAGTTCATCAGGGTATGTTTTTACAGGAAATACAAAATGGCGATGGTTTTACACTCATTTCAAGTACGGTTATTCTTACACCAATGAATCCAAACCGCTCATCTTTTTCATTAAAATTGAGAAATAATGTCAAAAAAATCAATCAATGATGTCAATAAGGACATACAGTAAGTCCAAGGGGAAGGTCGCTCCTTAAAGGGGATCGCTACACAATGGAAACCCTCCAGAGCTGCCATTTTATACATAATACAATAAGTCCAATGCAAAAATGTCATAAAACTTCATGTATTCTTGTCATTCAATGAAATTTCTCGTCAGCACATGTCATTTCTTGCCATTTTGTGCCGTTTCATGTCACTTAATGAAATTTCTTGTGTTTCCATGTAATTTCTTACAGTTTTTACATTTCCATGTCACTTTTTGCCATTTAACATTTCCCAATATTTTTTGTCGTTTCATGTTATTGAATGACGTTTCCTGTCATTTTTTGTCATGTAATTTGTTGTTACTTGATGACATTTCTTGAAATTTTTTGTCATTTCAGGTCACCTACTGCCATTTAACGACATTTTTTGCCAATTCATGCCATTGCCATTGTCATTTCATGTCATTCCTTGTGGATTTGTCTCTTCACCTCATTCATGTAATTTGATGACATTTCTCATGATTTTTTGTCATTGCATGTCACCCATTGCCATTTCATGTCATTCCTTGTGGATTTGTCTTTTCATCTCATTCATGTCACTTGAATACATTTTTCTTCTCATTTTTTGTAATTTCATGTCATTTGATGACATTTCTCATCATTTTTTGTAATTTCATGTCACCTAATGCCATTTAACGACATTTTTTGCCAATTCATGTCATTCCTTGTGGATTTGTCTCTTCACCTCATTCATGTCACTTGAAGACTTTTTTGTTGTAATTTCATGTCATTTGATGACATTTCTCATCATTTTTTGTAATTTCATGTCACCTAATGCCATTTAACGACATTTTTTGTCATTTCATGTCATTCAAGACGTTTCTTGCATTTTTTCGCTATTTTGTGTCATTTCATGTCATTCCTTATGGATTCCTCTTTTCATGTCTTCTCATGTCACTTGAAGACATTCATCATTTTTTGTCATTTCTTGTTGTTTCATGTTTCATGAAGGAAAAACTATAGTAAACATTACTGTTATTGTTTCTCTTTCACTCCTCCTGTATACAATTCAGGCATCAGTTAGGATCATATATTTCTACAACTTCGAAAATTCGTAATTACGTAAATTCGGGTTTAGTTTTATCGAGTGTCAACACGCTGTTTCACATGAGAAACGCATAAATATGTAAGCGCTTTCATAATGATATCAATGTCTCATCTTTCCATAACTTTTCTAGTTTCAAAAAAGAAAGATGAACTCGCCCACGAAGGTATAATTCATTTTTATTTATTCATTTTCACCATATACTTTTAAACAACTTTTTTTTACCCAAAGATTGAATTGTTATTCTAAGATTGTTTAGTCTTTTCATGTGCCTGTGCCTGAATTTTGTGACTCCACCCAAAAGCACATGTTCTTGGGAACACATTTTCCAGTGGACTCAGTTTATTTTTTCAATATTCTAGACTTTCATTCTTTATAATTTTATTGTAGTATTATGTTTGTACTATTATATTGTACTATATTGTAGTATTATTGATGCTTACAAATAAACATTTCATTCCATTTTGAGAAAAAGTCACTTTAACTTTACCTTAACGCAATAGAGCTGATGTGAGGAGTATGTTCAAAACAGGGAAGTCACTTCCGCAGTCACATGATTCTGAAATCAGAAAGTAAATATTACTACGTTAGAAATACCTGTCACATGAAGTTATGATAAATATACGATTTAAATTAGATAAATGAAGAGATCCAAGCAACCTGGAGCTAAAGGAATGATCATGATTTGCAAGTTTAACCAATATAGTCATGTTTTTCAAACAATAGAACGATTTGTTTGAATGTGACGAACGTAACAGAGATGTTACCTGCTAACTGGATAGAGAAAAATAGCAATAAACATTCATACGTCGGTAAAGGAGATTTTTTCGCGAGGAAAATGGAACAAAACGTGCGTATAGATACTACCAAAGGAAGAGAGTAATGACGCACTACGTAAAATAAAACGTTCTGTCTTGACGCAGGATGTGGGTCATTAAAAAAAATGCATGTTCAATCGATAGGGGATTTCAATTTTCAAATAAGTACACTAATGACTATTGAAGAATGGGGCCTGCTTCACTCGGCCCTTGCTAGGGGCATGTATCCATTCTACAGACAGAAGCAGAACCATGCGAATGATACATTAATAGTATCAAAGAAGGAATGATGGGTTAAAGTAACAATGAGCAACATGCCTAGGATCAAAAAAAAAAAAAAAAAAAAAAAAAAAAAAAAGTGGTTGGTAATTTCTAAGAGCAAGATTATGGACCAAACAGTGCGTGTGGAGTGTCCCAGACTCATTCTAATCGATTCAGCGTCCAAAATTCAGTGGAAAATGATACCCCACATGCCTAGGTACCCAAAAAACGTCCAGTACACCGTCCGCCGTTTTTGGTAGTAAATTATCTTCTAAAAACCTGAAAGTTTGGTCAGGGACCTCTTCCGGCTCAAATTGGTCCTCGGAGTAAAAATGTATTTTTTTAAACTCGACTATTGGGAGCTAGGAATGTGGGGTATCATTTTCCACTAAATTTTGGACGCTGAATCGATTGGAATGAGTCTGGGACACTCCTTACACACTGTTTTCCCCATAATCTTGCTCCAAGGAATAATCAACCATTGTGGAAGAATTTGCAGCGTTTTGAAGAAGTCGACCTCTGGCATGAAAACATTGGATCCTACGAATTAGTGAAGGAAAGGCACAATTTAAATTGATACACAGAGATGTTTGTTTTCAGGAGGCGTTCTATAAGACATTTCATATAGGAAAAAAGTCGTGCGCATGCGCCGTCAAATCAGCCAGTGAGCGAATCTGTGGAGCATGGCGGTCTGTACCAGTATAGTTTCTACTTCTAATCCTATGGTTTATAACAATATATAGTAGTTCTAGCGTTAAATCATGTTACCGAGCAAATCTTCATTACTTATCGTAATTGTAACAGTAATTGCCGGGAAGGGAGACCAGTATTTTCGTCCAGCGCATGAGTTTTCAAGTTCCCCAAGCCTTGTTTCTATTGTTTAGGAAAGTCTTTTGTTTCTCAATAACCATCTCTGTCGTTTCAGGTATCAGGTAGAAGCCATTAAGCAGAGTGTGCTACTTACTAGCTCTGTCAAAAGTGGGTTACCAAGTCTCTTATATAAGAGGTGGTAAGAAGGAAAAATTTGTTTTGGGAAAACTCCAATCAAACTTTGTTCTTCTCTTTTCAAGGGAGATTTCAAACGAGCAATCTCGGTGGCTGCTGAATTTATTGATATTAATAATCAATTTTCTAGATTCTCCATACGAAATAGTATATTTTGATTCATTTTAATGAAGCTGTTCGCTCTGAACTCTTTTCGAGTGGAATTCTGGCCCCTGAAGCATACATGAAATTATTTCAGCTCACTTTTGGTTGGTTATTCCTAGAATAATCAACCTATGTTTTCATGCAAAAGGACAACCAATTTTTCTGGACGTTTCAAGGTGTCTAGATCAAAACGCTGCAAATTCTTACACACGGGTTGGTTATTCTTTGGACCAGGCGTATGGACTCATTTCTTCAACATGGGGGAAATGGGGAAAACAGTGAGTGTGGCGGGTTCCAGACCCATTCCAATCGATTCAGGGTCCAAAATTTAGTGGAAAATGATACCCCACACGCCTAGGTACCAGAAATCTCGAAAACACATATTCAAAATGGGTAATACTCGTAGATACCCATTTTCACCCATAACCTCTTCCAGTGGGTGCCAATCGTTCTGGGACCCATTTCTTTGGATTCAGCATCCAAAATTTAGTGGAAAATGATACCCCACTCGCCTAGATCGCCCAAAATCTCGAAAATCCATTTTTCGAAAAACACATTTTAACCCCTACTCCGCCCAAATTTGGTCCGATCGGGCTGAAAAGTTTCGAGGACCGTTCTAGGCCGGAAACAGACCCCTGACCCAAATTTCAGATTTTTAGAAAATTTTCTACTACCAAAAATGGCGCGGACGGCGGACGGACATGTTGGTTTTTTGATCCAGACACCTTAAAACACCTGAAGAAACTGAACCTGCAGCTCTACGGTCCGCTCAAAGAATGGCGCTGAATGATCAAATTTGATTGAATTGAGACTTTCTTGTAACCTTCTAACAAGCTGAGGGCTCGTAATTGAATCAACTTTAGTTTGGTGTCGAGGCTGAGCGTTCAGACGAGAAAATCCAATTTGATGAAGAACAATCCTCCTATAAACTACGAAGAAATTTATATTCAAGTCCGGTTCGTTCTTCGCTAAACCATCCAACTTTTTTTCAGCAGATTCCTCTTGAAAAGTTACGTCAAAGGCGCTGTCCAACTTTGTGTGAACGAGTTTCCAGTTCCAGAGCAACTCGTTACAACCCTCACAAAGTTACGGCTCGTATTAGAGGCAGGTCTGTCGGGAAAGACGTTTTCTCTTTTGAAGATGACCTTAAGTCATCGGTTTGTAGTACGTATGGAACGAAAATCGTTATTACACGAGTCGACTGACAATAAAACGAAACCGTAGTTATAGATTAGGTGGACAGATATTGTCTATATTGCTTCAAAGATTGCAAAATAAGCGCATTACATTTTTGACACACTCCACAAGACCGCAGATTAAACAGGTTAGCAAGGTTCCGGTCACTTGATCTCAATAGAGGCTTGAACTGCTTCTCAAACGAGACTGGCAGCTCCGGGTCAGGAAGGAGGACCTTCAGTTGCGAATTCGACCGCATGGGACATTGCAGGACGAAGTGAAGGCTCAGAGTTGTCCATGCTCCAGCCACAGATGGACACATTGATGGCAGGAGGCCCAATGCGCCCATGTGGCTTTTGAGGGTTGACACCAGCCATCAGGATCCAGGAAGGATGCCGTTGGGCCAAGGGACTTGCGATGGATATTGGCCAGTCTTGAGGAGGGTATCCATGTCGCTGAAGAGATGTATTTTAAACGCAGCCAATCCTTAGTCATGGGCAACCCTGGGAGGATTTTGCCGATTTCAAGTCTATATTGCGTGATATGAAAGGCAGGGCACATAGAGTAATGTGCAAGCTGAGCGGTCAATGTCCATTAGTCCGGCAGTTGTTGACAACTCAATCTCAAAGGCATCCCCAGGAACCCAGGGTGTCCCCCAGCGGCCAGAACCAGTTATATCCTAAGCCACTCTTTAGCAATCTTGACAGAGAAAAGAGCCGCTCCATACACATTCCTGCAACGGTTGGCAACAAATGACTTTGAGCAACCATTGAAGGGCATCTCTCAGCAGGAGGGTGATTGATAGTGCACCTACCTCAGCAGACACCACTAGGAGGTCCGTCGAGGGAGCAGTAGGATGCCTCTGTAAAAACCAACCTGCACTCGCTTGTTGTATCAGAGAGCTCAAATAAAGGAACTGTACAGTGGGACTGTCTTCACCATTGCCCCAAAGTCATCCGAGCGAGCCATGACCCATTAGCTATTACCATGATGTCAACAACTGCTGCTGATGCTGATTTGGCTGGAGGAGGCCCCAAAACCTGGAGGAGGGCATTCCCAGGTATGCATACAATAAAACCTGCTCCACCTCCAGGTTGTCAGACATCACTGGGTATGAAGATTTCAGAATGCCGCCAAACTTCCCAAAGCACATCAACCTTGTCTTATATGGATTCTCGTTGCAAGAACCGCATCTTCCAGTTCATATTGACAACACTGTTGCCAACCCTACCATAATATCACCTGCATACAGTAACAGCAGAGCATAATAGCAGTCATCTATACACATCTAGGTCCATTCCACTCGAATTCAACTGGTCAGAACCCATTTTCAAAAGAGGCAGATTTTGGTCAAAATAAAGGACCCAGAAGTAGTCCTCAAACTGTAGTCAAGACCCATTTTGTCCTCTAGAACCTGCAAAATTCCACTCGTATTCAACTGGTCAGAACCCATTTTCAAAAGAGGCAGATTTTGGTCAAAATAAAGGACCAAGGAGGACCAGGAGGGTTGGAGATCAGTGTTAATGAGTTTCCAGAGCCCCAGCCAATGAATCCTCAAACTTTGAGGTCTTTGGTCAGAAGTTGGAGGTGACAAATATTTTTAGCCAAATTTCTGATCACGTTTGAGCTAAATTAGAGCATAATTCTAACCTGCTTGGTTCCAACCACGCACCTGGATCTTCCAAGTATGAAGGTGACATCTTATTCCCCACCAAGAAATACTTATTACGTCACCTCATCACGATCTAGACAAACCAAATTACAATACTCGAATGCAATTATTTGTGTTAATTCACGATCATATCACCTAATCTACACACTACAGTGAATTCGTATCGCGTGACCTAACGAGGATGAGGATGCATTAATTCGCAATGCAATCAACGGCTTAAACTTTCACCGTCCACACAAGGGGAAAACAATGTCGGGAAAGAAACGACTATCAGAGTACAGAAAGATAAGGAATAAAGCGCACTGACTACATTCGACTCCTGATGTGTTATTCACCCAAGTACAAAGACAAAATCAGCAGTTTGACCTGAAATCATTGGATGAGTACGGGACTTGGGTACTCACAATTGAGTGCAAGTAGATAGTAACACAATCGACAAATCCAAAACTCGACCACATGCAAAAGGTTTTTTCCAGAAGCAAGGCGAAGACTAACCTATCGTTCAGTTCAGTGGAAACGTTTTTATCCCAATTTGACGTTACAACTGCATTTTAATGAAAACCTTGGTGTCTGGAGGACACCAATGACGGCATTAAACAAGTGCGCCGGTTGGTCAGAAATTGTGATATAGGATATAAATCTACGCGAGGACGTCGAAAATCTAGATTTTCTCTATGGACAAGCCTTTGGTGTCCTTATGTATACAATGTACCTTGGGTATGCTGTCGGAGTAGCGTCTCAAAGTCTAGATAAACCGTAGAAGAAAGATTCAAGTTAAGGGAATTTCTCAATATCTTCAGATAACGATCGACCGATGGCTCAGTAAATGATAGAATAACGTGCGCTTATCTTCTCCGGAAGTTAATTGAGTTGTCAGTAGGCACATGCAATGTCATGTTGCCTCTTTGGTGGCAATTTCCTCGAAAATTGGGCTCATTTTGACCAAAGAGCGGACCAGGATTAACGCGAAAACCCTTGCAGAGCAATGAGAACTGATCGAAACAAATAATATCATTATACTAACAAGATTTTAATTACATTAGTGGAGGATTAATAAAAACACATCATTCCTGGTAAGCTTATCATTCATCCTTTACCCAGATATTTATTGTTTTTAAATGAAATTTAGCCTCATTGGCTGCTCTAATATGATTTAAACAAATTGACAAGTTAATTGAAATTTCTAGGTTCATTTAACATCGATTGGTATTGTTCGATGTTGACATCGATGTATCGTCTTGAGTCAGAGATGATCGATAGATAGCGTTAACGATAGGGAGGTTACAAAGTGTGGGGTTACTTTTCTCCTTAGTGCTCAAGAAAGAGGAGAAGATGGGAGAAAGAGGAGTAGGAAAGAGATAAATTTCTAGTTTATTTAAATTTATTCAAGACCCGACGTCGCAATTTGAGGCCAAAAATAGGCGTAAATTGAATTGTGATAAGGAACTGCACGTAAGCGCATTCGAGAAAAATCGATTTAGAAGTTGATCAGCACAATTATTATTGTACTGACTAGATAATTCCTGAGTATAATTTATGTATGCAGGGAAATAATTTTTTAGGGAAGGCAAGACGATCCACTTTTGCAAGTGTGGAATAAGCAAGAGTTATGCCAAATATTCGTTCGGTCAGAGGTGGAAGAACCGATGGAGAATTGAGGAATGATAACGTCAATAGTGATACGCCAGTATCAGGATAGCTTTGAACGTAAATACGATTTGCAAGAGACAAGTTGTAGAAACGACATGAATTATTTAGGAACGAGATAGGTTTGCAGTGAAAAAATTACGACGGAATAAGCTGATAGCTAGATAGACCACTTCGTTGCCGGTTGTGATGAGTAAGCACGTATAATACAGAAGGAAAATTTTGAATTAGGATGAATAAAAGTAGAGTAATTCGTCGAGGACCGAAAGGATGTTGCAAATGAAAAAGCTAACGGGTCGGCAGTTCAATATCGGGCTAGTCCCCACCCTTTGTAAAGGGTACAACGAACGTAATGAAGAGCAGTGGGATTCTGAGAGATGAATTTGAGATGAAATGAAAGTGGAGATAAAACGGGACAAGGGGCAATATCGTAATTTCCGAAAATATGAGGTATTTTCGAGGGCAACCATAGTTGTAAAATAGGAAAAGACAGAGAAAATACGTTTGAAAAATTGAAAGCGAGTCGGGAAAACATGGCAGTCTCCAACAAAACAAGGAATGCCCGTCTCTTCTGCACAGACTCACTGAACTCTGACGAGGGCGTGAACTCGATAAATTCGACTCACCTTAACCGGTAAATCCCTCAATTTGGCGGTGAAATTAATCCCAATGTTCATCAAACGGTCAACAACGGGCCACCGTAACGAAAACTCTGACAAAAGTCGAACATTATCGTCGGGAAAAGGGGAGACGCTTCACTCAAAATCAATCATGGCGAGTTGAACCAGGTCGACGGCACCTAGGAACGACGAAGGGAAACCGAAATTGGCCCTCGTTCGGTCTCTCGGGGTTCGGTGAGACGAGTTTTCGCGAAAAAGGTCAATGAAAGTTGAAGAAAACTCAAACAAAAAACAAGATCGAGCGAATAACGAGAGGGGCACGACTGAATTTGAGTTTGGGATTACTTTTTGACAGAGCACAATGCTGAACTCGCGGATGGACACTGCCTGTCTGAGATCGCCGCCGCCAGAGCGCTCTGACGACCTGACCACATGATTTCGAAATTCTTTTACTTGGAAAGCACCGCCTACTTTCTTCTGATCTGAAATGAAGTCTTCAAAATTTAAATTAAACTACACCACGGTCAGAAAAAAATTCCAACATTCTTCGATTGATAACAGAAATACACCTAATCATTCTGTGATTTCATTGGAAAATGAGAAAGGTGTTTTCAGCTTCAGAGAAAGTGATCAGGAATCTCCCGTTTAGGTTGGCCGGACTGAAGAAATTATGTAGGTACCATCACACAAATCAATAAAATTTTTCCGACTTTACCTCGAATCTAATTTACAATCTACGTGTTCACAGAAGAACGTTCAATAATGTATGATCAATTGCGGGAACAAGAATAAAAATATTAATAAAAAAATGAAGTACTTATAGGGTACCTTCTAATGAATTTTTAAAAAATCACTTCAATCTGCCTTCAGAAGGTTTATATTATAAATTGGTGATAAAATAGAATCAATGATATAAAATTTCCCTCTTATGCTTATTAAAAATAAAATTTATGGAAGACTTTAAATAAATAAGTGACTATTGGAAACCAAGACGTGTGGGATCTGTATCAATCTCCTTTTCCACTGAATTTTAAACATCAATGAAGATTGCTGTTGATTTAAAAAAATGTAAATTAGTATTTGTCTGAATTAAAAAAAAGAATAAAAACAGTTTGTGCAAGATTTTTCTGGAACAATAAAAAATTGTTTTGACATAATTTACTGCGTTTCACTTTCGAAAACAGCACAGCTACATAACTTTTGAGTTTTATGTTACACTAAACTCATGGCTACAGACTTGTTGGTTTTTGATTCAGCGTTCAAGTAATCCAATCTTTCAAGTAGGATTGTCATGATAAATTCTTGTTTTAAACACATTTTTGCAAGAAGGGGTGTTCAAAACACCTTGTTTTATTATGTTTAAAACAAGTTTAATACTGTTCCAAGCACGCCCTTTGTGAACAGATTCAAAGTGGAAGTTAAATTAAACGCCATTCATTTTTAGATTATTCGGAATTATTCTGCTCCCAGGAGAGAAGGAACTAGGAGGCAGAAACGGATTTGGGGTAGGGATGAAAAAAGGGAAAGGAAAAAGAAAATGATAAGGAGGAATGAATGAAAAATAATGATATAATTACTTAGGGGCGCCTTTGACCACTCAAGGCACATCATACTCCTAAAATCCTAAACCTAATCTTATCCGCAACATTGTAACCTCATTCTTACATTATGTTAATCCTCTAGACTTAATGCCTCAACCGTAATTTACCGTAATTTACGCCAATCAGGTAAGATGAAGAATGAAGCAGAGAGAACAAGGAGGTGAAGAGGAAGGGGTGGTGACAAAAGTATGTAGTAAAAAGTAAGAGACAATCCCAGAAACCCAGGAGAAGGAGAATCCCAGAAAAAAATTAATAATTCCCATTAGGTAAAGGATGAAAACTCTGCAAATTCTTTCACAGGGGTTGTAATTCCTCGGACTAACAACAACAGGCGCTTGGAGACTCATTTCTTCAACATGGGGAAAACAGGCGAGTCCTAGACCCATTCCAATCGATTCAACGTCCAAAATTTAGTGGCAAATAATACCCCACACTCCAAAATCGCCAAAAATATCGAAAATCCATTTTTCGAAAAACACATTTTGAACGCCCAGAAATTAATTTTTTGGCCGAGATTTACTTTTTGCATGAAAACATAGGTTGATTATTCAAGGAATAACCAACCAAAAGGGAAAGGAAAATCAAATGATTAGGAGGAATGAAGGAAAAATGATGATATATTTATTCAGGGGTGCCTCTGTACACTCAAGAAACGTCCAACTAGGGAGATTCTTAGGGAAATCCTAATCTATGAACCCATCTTTGTAACCATATTCTTGTATATTATGATAGTTATTCTTAGCTAAACCTTAATTTACGAGACGCCAATAAGAAAAGATGAAGAATGAAGCAGAAAGAACAAGGAGGTGAAGAGGAAGTGGTGGTGACAAAGGTAGGTGGTAAAGAGTAAGAGACAATAGGAAGGAGAACCCCAGAAGAAAATAAATAATTCCTATTGGGGTAAAGGATTAAAATGACTCACTGGTAGAACGGAAGCAGCAGGGTGGATAGGTACTGAGCTGCATACCACGCATGGGTTTTAAGGGAAAAAATGACACTGACCATTAAAAAATGAACTAACATTTTCTGCTCATCGTTTACACTGGAGTAATACAGACAATAGCGTTTGTATTGACCAAAATAAAAATCCCTACCCAAACTTTCACCGATTACGTTTTAATGTGTGTAGATACCACATTTGAAATGTCCGTCCGTCGATCGGGCCAAAAAAGGCCTTTAAAACGCCCCAAAAGATTCAAAATTTGGCACATAGACTCCATACAGTACCTGATTGTGTATCCATTGATTGCCGGACCGATTGACACACAACGTAGTAGAGTAAGGGTGTTTTGAACAGAGGTTTTTGATATTTCGAGGACCTAGGCTTGTGGAGTATCATCATCCACCAAATTTTGGACGCTAAATCGATTGGAACGAGTTTTATACAACGACGGTTTTCCCCATAACCTAATGAATACGAATAGTTACTCTTAAGATCAACTTAAACGATAATAAACTATTGTGGAGGAATTTGCGCGGTTTTTGTGTGTACACAAGCTGTCTTAATGATTGTACGATACTTGCTAATGAGCGTTCTTTAAAAACATATTCAAAGCAGTTTTGAACAGAATAAAATAACTTCTTTCTTACAGAGAAAAAAACATTCAACACAGTTTAACAAAAACTACTATTTTCAAATTTAATATTAAAAAAACTGTTTTTCCAACCCTGGTTGCAAGGCGACACAAAAAATGTTTCTAATATAATATGTACCTCTTCTATTGTTTGGGCGCCATCTTTGCTATTTATGGCGAAACATGTAGAATAAAGTTGTTCACACTTAGTGATATTTCGTATACTCCTGACAGAGGTATCTGGCGAACACTTCATTGGGCATCCGCTTTGGTCATGCGATGTGCCCTCTGTCCTGAGGTGGTGAATGAAGAGAGAAAAGAGGAAGAGGTAGATGACTATAGAAAAGAAAAATTATATGGTACAATATGGTAGAAATATTAGAACGGTATGAACGGGAAGAGCAAACCGTTGCTTCTGGGTGATGGCCACTCCTGAGCTTTTGTAAGTCCGCTGCGTGACGCTAGATGGCATGGCACACCAAAGGAAGAACACAGGACAAGAACGACGGCAAGAAAGGAGAAGGGGTCGTGTTTGTTTGGCTCGTGGAAGGGGCCGGTTCTCAGAAAGCGCTTCTCCGAGTCCTCTGAAACCTGTCAGTCGTTCTGTTTACATCCAACTCTTCTCATTTGCTGCGGGAATAAGAAGTCGAAGACGAACGAAATTTTCGCGCGTGTTTTTCATCGGGCACCGCATCCCGTAATGTGACAGCGCTGGACTTTGGAGCCGTTGACACATTTTTTCGAGAAAATAACCGAAACTTATTGAATCAGGCAAGTACCTAATTACTACTTCAAATTACTATCTTTTGCAAAAAAATAAAATAAATAAATAAATACATTCTAGTAGGTACCTAATTTTCAATTACATTGAAAAAGAGTTCTGCAACGCCGCTGAAAACTCCAATAAAAACTTTACTTTTGTTTCTTCGAGCTTTCGACCATCATGACACGTTAATCAGGGCTCAGAACTTATGTGAACGACCAATACCGACTCCTACAGTCTACTAAGTATAGCTTTCAGTAAATATTCAGCTTTAGTTGAATGTAATTCACCACGTATTTACATAATTAACGCGATATTGGTTTAACTACTAATAATTCAATTAAATGGAACCTGGGGAAGATGATAGGATAGAATCGATATACTTGTATTCTCGTTAAATACGTATCACCTCGAAAGAAGATATAAAACACTTTTATATACAAGCACCAAAGTCAATATTGCCGAACAACAAGACTCTGAGGTTACAACCTTTTCCGCGACAGCAGCACTCAACAGAGACTCCCTAGTTCTACTGTAGATGACGCTCGTGTATAATGTCACTTAGCTAAGAGGGGAATGTCAAGGATTGGGTAGTTGTCCTCAAACCTCAACACTCCCTCCCAACTGCACAATGCTTGATTCCTCAGCCTATAAGGCAAGGCACTTCAATGTTACTTGCAGTAGGAACAAAACTCAGCTGCTGCCACAAATTCTGATTTGCTGATCACTGCTACAGTCTCTTAGTTCTTCAAACTGCCAGGTTTTAATTTGATTCTGGTTGACCCTGCCGTTACTGTGAAGATCCATGTAGTTCCAGTTGTCGCGACGTTGCCTGAGGTTCAGCTGCTTCCTTGACGAGTCTCGTGATCTCAGCCATCAGTCCAGCGTCGTCTGTGAGTCTGGTGGACCTGCTGCTCCAGCGGAGATCCTCGTATTCTCAGCTGTTGCCGTAGTCCAGTAGACTCTGGAACTGTCGAACTAGATCTCTGGCACCAGTGTTACCTTTGAAGTGCTAGAAACAAAGGATGCATATCACACACTGTGTATAAACTTGGTTTTATGTACAACATTTTCTAGACAATAAAATCTTGCTCCTGGATGTGCTACCACCTTGATGGTTGCCCACCCATGAAGCCTATATACATAACTTAGATTCGGCATCTGTATGACTTCTTCCTGCAATATTTTCCTCCAAGGAACTTTCTGTCTTACACATCTTCATTCCACGTTCGTCTTACTTATTCGTCTTACACGTTTTTAACCAGGCTAGGGCTCTCCACATCAAATTACCTAGAACACAGAACAAATTTTAGAATTCACCACAACATCAAATATTCAATATACTTCATTACATCATTATATTTCAAAATTTGATTAAACTGCTCTGGCAATGGTTTGATCAGAACATCCGCCTTTTTATTTTGTTTAAAGATCTATTGAATTTTGATGTTGCCCTGAAGGTACTCTTCTCAAATGAACAAATTGAACACTGACCAAAAGTTTCAATGCTTAGAAATAATCAGTTTCAGCCAATCTTATGGCTGGCTTTGAATCCTCATTCTAAGTTGGTGCAAAAGGTACCTAATTTTAGTAAATTGTGGAAAATAGCTCTGAGGCATGCCAGCTCATAGCTACAAATTCGCTTTCTGCTGAAAAGAGTGCTATGTAGTTCGGCTTCTGAGCCTTCTACATCATTAGGTCACTAAATAATTCTATCACTAGTCCTGTTGTTAAGTATCCATCTTCGACGTCCGAGCAATGCGTCCATGTAGCATTCCTGAGAATCTCCTTTTCCCTTGTAGATTAGTCCAACGTCTCTGGTTCCTCATAGGTTTTGGATAACTCGTAGTACCGCTCTCCAGGTCTTCTTCCGTATAGTTTCTCTGTCTTCTGCTGAGAATGCAAACAGCTTAAGCAATATCCAATTGGCTTCCTCCTTGTAGGCACATAAGCAACATAATTGCTTGTCTGTTTTGAATGCTTTTATGGCATCTCATCATACTTCCTTCTTCTTCCCTTTCTTCATCTTTCTCATCATGGGTATCTCTTCCCGAGATCTTCTGCCATTTGGATCGTATCTCTCCGAAATGGTATCAACACGAATGCTGTAGCATGAATGTTGGTGCACTCGCATCGTCCTCTCTTTCCTATCACATTTAATTTCCAGCTTTAGGAATTTCGTCGGTTCCTCCAGGTCCGTAATTGAGAATTACGATTTCTACTACTTAAAATTGTCCCGGTTTTCTTTTGAGGTTGGTTGCGGAGAGAATGTTGTCTATCTACAGCAGCATGGTTGCCAATTTCTCTTCTTTCCTCCATACGAATAGGCATTGCTAAAATTCGTATAGTTTCAGGTCGTCTTTCGATTGCTTCCAGGAATCGTTTGTACCATCTTCTGGGCGCTACCTTTAATCCATATAAAGCCCTATGTACTTCGTACACTTTTTTTCTTTCAATTGATGGGTTTTTCCAGGTACTTGCAGAAACCATCCAGCACATCTATACATAGGTATCGGTTCATCCAACGAGCCATTCAGGAAACTGTTTCAGTTCTACTATAGATTACATTACGTTGCGACTATGAGCATGAATCGTACGTTAGGTAGTCCACCTAATGGCGTATATATTTCTGGCAGCTCATACTCTTACAATCAGCTTGCTTCGGAGACTTGTAGTTCCATCAACTTCCAACGTCCTTCTGTCCATCCAGCATTTTTCCATAATCCTGATCCCTAAAGAAACTTAGGATCGCGGGATTATTTTCGAAGTCTCATATCGTTCCAACGCCTGGAATTCCTGGTTAATGGCTTCCATCCATTGACTTGCTTCAGCGTAGCTATTGGTTTCTGGGTTTGCTTTTGCCTTTATTCATTTATTTATTTATTTATTTTTTCCTTTTAATATATAATTTTTTATTTAGGCAAGTTATGTTTTGCCTTCGCTTTCTTCGAAGAAGTTGTACTTCTCTATCTTGCCTTGACTCAAATTTTCTTTGGAATTTCATCTCGTAGTTCTTCTTGCTCCTCTGTTTCTGCGTCCTGTTCTTTTTCCAGTTGTTCATTTCCTTCTTACTTAATGTTATATATTTGAATTACTTCTTGCCTCACTTGGACGTGCGTCTCCCTTGTGTTGAAGTCCTCATAGGTTTTATCTTCGACGAATTCGATCAAATTATAGTCTTCTTGCTTTCCAGTCAGAGTACATAGCCTGTCTCTTCCCAATCTAACCGTGAGCTCTGGGTGCAAACTTAAATTTCTGCTTTGCCAGGTTGTCCAGTACAAAAGCTTTACATCCGAACTTTCTCAGGTTTTTCAGAACCGGCGCTTGACCCACTGCCATTCCATATGGGGTTCTGAATCCACAAGTAAAGTTAGAAGATTGTGATCATTCAACACAAATCACATGGCATGAGTCCAGAAGTTCATTGGTATGCCTGATAAAATTAAGTTCACCATATCTTCTGCTTAAGCTCTAGATTCAGTCGTTCTGCAGTGGCATTGTGCAGAGGCGTCGCAGGTTTGCACACTGTTAATGCGATCTGTTCTCTGAACAATAACGAGTTCATTTCTGTCGTCTTGTACTCATAGCCTCTGGCCTTATTTCTGCCACCATCATGCTTGGGCCAGCTATCTTGCGTCTATCTTCGAGTCGTTACATTAGTACTATGTTTAACTCTTGTTTTATCTACAAGTTCGTAGGTAAAGGCATATCATGTCGCATCGTCCGTGAATGTCGCTATATATCTTGCTTGTGGTCCTGTTGCATGAGATTTAATGGGTCACATTAGATCTGAGTAGAAACTTGCAAAAGGGATTTCCGATCTATTCCTTTTCTGAATACTTGGCTGTCTTTTCCCTTATGCCGCCTGGGCAATCAAATGTGACATTTTTGAATTGGATGTTCTTCAATTCTGGCAGGTACTTCATTGCCAATTCCAGGTATCATTTGGAGGTATGGGTCATTCATTAATGCCTTGAGTCCTTTATTTTCTCTCAAGGACTCCCTCCTATCCCTTTGTTCTCTCTCTGAAGTTACTAGGATCTCAGGAGCGCCATCTTCATTCCAGAATTCAAGTTGCGTCGAACTCTCCTCTAGCCAATGGCTTTTCTGTATCATCGTGTTGCTTTGACGGTGTTTCTCTCCCTCCTGACTCTACAACTCTTTGTGGAGTCACTTGAAGTCTGCTTTGACTGCCGCACCCCATGACTGCAAGTCATGCTGTCCTCCTGTGTGTCAGCGACCAAGCTCAAATTTGAGTCTGCCTGCTAAAGTATTTACAGTTTCAGTTTCAGTTCACGTGGTGCTGGCAGGTTAAAGGAGACCTACTAAAACTTTCCTTCATGTTGTCCTTCCTTCAGAATGGTTGTAATTCTTCTGCCAATTAGTTGCATCTCACTGTACATGTTTGAGAGTAGAAACCGCTGTTCCGTCAAATTTCCAGATCTGCCGAGTTACTCCAAACCGTACAACTTGCTGGACCATATCCCTTGTAGTCCAAAGTCCTCCTCCTCTTCTTCGTGTTGTAGCAGTACCTTGTGCCATAATTTATCATTGCATACAGAGGAGTCAGTTTTTGAAGACTCACCTTCAACTTCATCATTCATGAGACTTGACATTGGTTTAGAGTCCTATCTCAGGTCTGCTCTTTTACTTTCCAACTGCTTCTGGCTTTTAGTTTCAAACTTTTGAGCACAACCATGTGATCTTGGGCAGGGGTTTTTGACTTCCTCTTGCCAGTCCTGCAATGTATCGGTTTTCTTTGCTGAAGAATAATTGGCATAATGATTAAAATTTCCTCTTGTCTGTTTTGTGGATTGCATTCTTCTTACCTTCTTGGGGATTGCTTTGTTTCCATCCTTCCTCCCAGCAATAGCAGGGCCTGTTGCCATTTGACTGTACTGGCCTCATCAGTTGCATTTTGGTCTGTAGCTCATTCACGAAGTGGCAAAGGACGAGGTGGCCAAGGCGTAGGACCGCTAATCCAAATTGCTCTGCACGAAGTGTCCATATGGTCGTTTGTAACATGGTTATATGGGTATCTTACATTCTGTAGGCTTGCTATGGCTGCCCCTTTTCTTCTCATCTTGACCGCAGGTGTAGCCAATCAATGCCCCTCCAGATCCAGAGCCATAACTCTCCTCCTGTTTTTGTCCATAGCAGAGTACAATTAAGACATCATCTGTTTGATGGTACCAACAGCCATTCTTGGCTTTTTGTCTTCAGAGCATCCAGTTTAGTTTAGGACAGGCCTCACCAATTGCTGTGATCAAGTATATTCAATTTCAGATTGTGTAACCAAGTTCCTCCTTACTTCTTGATCATCCAATGTAGCTCCTGGATACTATTGATTGTTCTTGGCGAGTTTACCGAAGCAGTTGATGATGTCCATCACAGTTTTGGAATTTGGATTAAATTTCATGTTCACATATTCTTATCTCAGGTTAAATTTGCGTCCAAGTGATAGCGGGGTCCATTGCTTGGTCCATCTCACGAAGCATCTCTCTTGGGTCATCTTCTTGCCTCACCATTGTCGGTGTGTCTCTATAATGTTAATAAGCAGGTACAGTAATTAGGTAGTAGATAGTGTCACATAATTCTTCATCTGCTTGAGTTCTTCCCTGGTGTAGTTGTGACTGTTCTGATGTCTGGGTCAAACAAGTGCCAACAATCTGCTGACCTCAACTCCATTTCAAAGAACGCCGCGCCAGAGGGAGTAGTCCTGTGTTTCATCGAACTTCTGACATCCAGGGCGTAGAATATACTCTTCTGTCTTCTCCACATGGAATAATTGCAGCCACGTTTTCTTCTCTGGGTTCTTGAGTTACACTCTCAATTTGCTTGTCAAGATCAATCTCTGAATTCTTCTAAGGAGAAGTAAGTAAGTCTAGGAACTTACCCAGTCTTCCAGTGGCAGCCGCCTTTGGCTGTATTGTCCATGAGCGCACTAAATTCTGGTCACATCCTTACCACTTCCTGCGTGAACATGTTCATCACCTTCTGCCTGAACTTAGCTTGTCTTGCCTGAATTAGCTTCTCTTGCCTGAATCGTCTTGCTATCCACCATTACTTTCCTGCAAAACTACACAGAGTATTAACCTCTATGTTTAATTCATGTTTATCTTCACCCACACAAATTAGTCACATTTCCTAGAACACAGCACTTTATTAATTTTCCACTCTTACACTATATTGACTTAACTGGCATCCTTCTGAGGATCATCATACGCTGTCTTATCCTACATCCCCTTTGGTTCCTCATCTTCCTCAGAATTATTTTAAGAACATGCTTTCTTAACTGCAGTTGTTTGACTTTTTGTGATAGTGCAAATATTTCCTCTGAGGATGCTCTCCACATCCATGAAATGTGATATTATTCATTCATGATCCAAGTTGATTTAATTCGGTTAGTTTCTTACTTTTGGGTTGATTGATCAACCATTTTTTCCACGTTCTCATGAGTTTGGTACTTGGGAATTCATTTATTTTTACGTTTTACGTCCGTCCCTATCCATCTGGCTATGCTCTTGCCCCAGGAAGGCATTGAGACCATTTACCTTGCACTAAGTAGAGCATAAATATCTCAGTGGCCAAACTGTATATTTTTCTCAGAATCGTGCAATTAATAATGGTTCTCAAAGCTGCCCTAGTTAGATGTGAGTTCACATCATTGCGTGATTGCCAGACTAGACTTGAGCCAGACGTGCAACTTGCTCCTAACGATTTCATTTCTGTGTATTTACACTTTAGAAATTCTGACTCCAGATTCGCCATTGGTCTTACATTGCTTACAGTGAGTACCGGCTAGTTAGCTCTGTTCCCCATCTGCAATCAAGACTCGTCGCGTCTCTGGAATATCATATTTACTCACACATCCTTCCCTTTCCAAAACATGAGAACAAAACCTATCGCCTTCGGTGAATTCATGAAAGATGCCACTACAGCAAGAAGGGACTGCGGACAGGATTGATACCGTGTGAGCCACCGTTTCCCCGGCATTTTTCAATTTGGTTTCTGCGCGAGTTTTCAAAGTAGACCAGTCTGATACCTCTTCCCCGTAAGTACAGCGATTTGATTTGAGGTATCCACTTCGTCCACTCCCGGTGACTGCACTTCAACGGTACGCACGAGTACCAGTGTACCTTCGTTATCCCAGGTACGGCCACTTGGACGGGGGCACTCCGACCCTAAACCCTAAGCTTGCTGGACTACCTTTTTCAGGTGCAAGTCGGACAAATTACATGATCCCTCGGAGACCGCGTCGCTTTTATTTGGGGTTACCTTGGGACTCATCCAGATCATACCTCTCACACGAGACCCTTGACTTGTATAATTCACTACCTACTTACAGTGATCATGTTTTTACAGGAGTCAATTCAATTAGTTTTGCATTCGACATTGGCAGCGTATTAGTAAATTGCATATTTATAAATAAATATATTTCATTTTGGATAGCTTGGGAATTCCTTGCACATCTTTCGATGCGTTCTATTCCTTCTGACATTAACTTTCCTCTTCTCCCTGTAAGCACAGACAACCAGAACAAACACAAATTCAAAACGTACAAATTTAGTTAGTAAATATTGCAGAGATCCCATAGCAGCGTCCTGTCTTTGCGTCGTCGTGCCTTGTCAATTTTTATTCCCTGAAATCCGAACGAATCAGACACAGCGCTTGCCAACCGAATGTAGGGGGCTTCATGCATTGAAACATAAACATGCCTTCAACTCTACTTTCACTTAGATTACACAAGTCAAGAATCTATTAACTACTAATCTTACTCAAACTCTCTTGTTTTGGCCAGCTTTCGTTATCCCATAGCGTCTTACCCCCGACTAATTTTCCTTCGTTCATATTAATTTTTATGGGACGTTTCATTCATTTGTTAGTGGAACAGCTCTTGCACTAGTTAGAATCATAGATTAGAGTTCATGTAATCTTTGGCTAGAATCTACGTGACCGAGTCCTACTATACAGCATCGTACATAAGCAGTTCCCGTGGAACCACAATGGGGATTTTCTTGACTACCATGGATTTATGTCGCGTCTTTCCTACTCCACGAAACGCCACCCTAGGTTCGCTCAATCTTACCCCAATTTTAGTATTTGCTGTGTTCTAGTACTTCACTTCGAACCGACGTCTCGTCTCGGATATCGTTCATTCTTCTCGGTCACGTCCCTTCTTACGACGATTTAAACTTACAAAATTCAAAGCCTTAATTCTCTACTCACGAAAGCTGCCGGGTACAACTGAGCGGGTGAGACTCATAAACCCACAATCTCACTGAACTCCAGCGAATATTGACGCTGCAAAATGATCGGATGCTTCCCAAGGACTTCCCTTTGAGTGGAAGTGAATTTATAACCGCCTAAGCGATGTATACATAACGCGATATTGGTTTAACTACTACTAATTCAATTAATTGGAACCTGGGGAAGATGATAGGATAGAATCGATATACTTGTATTCTCGTTAAATACGTATCACCTCGAAAGAAGATATAAAACACTTTTATAGCCAAGCACCAAAGTCAATATGGCCGAACAACAAGACTCCTCGAGGTTACAACCTTTTCCGCGACAGTAGCACTCAACAGAGACTTCCCTAGTTCAACTGTAGATGACGCTCGTGTATGATGTCACTTAGCTAAGAGGGGAATGTCAAGGATTGGGTAGTTGTCCTCAAACCTCAACAGAATAGATTCTCAGACCCCAATTAATTGGTGCAGATATTTCAGACCGCCGATTGGGAAATCGATCTTTGAATCGATTAGTCATTCGATTCGATGGACATTTTTACCCAGGTAGCGATGGCAAATACGCCAGTATGCGATTATCTACGTATAGGCTGATATAGGATCATCTTCAAGAGTTTGAATAAATGTTTTTCGATTCAAAATCTTGATTTGAACACAATTTGAGTCAGATTAATCTAATCAAAGTTCAGTCAGATAAGTGACAAGCTCAAAACCACGAAAAAGAAGAAGAAGAATTCTTTATGTTTTAACTGTGCTTATCACAACATCCCATATCCACGTACACTACATTTCACAGACTTACCACGGAATAGTTTCTCTCGGTTAATCTTCTCATTCTCTCGAAATCTGTAGAAATATTCTCCTGTAGTATTCCTCCTTGTAAGTATCTAATCATATAATCTCACTTTCATTCATCTTACAAGTTTACACTTCTTTACCTACCGTATAGGTAGGTAGTTGATTAATTTGTTATCAGTGTATGTACTTTATTCTAGAACCTAAAAAATATTCCAGCTTTGTCCTTTGAATCGTAAATTAGTTTATAGTATTTAGTAGGTATTATTCGTAGGCTTGCCTTCTTGATTAATCTGATCAATGTTGATGATTTATCGGAACGCCGGAACCTCCTTCCTCTCCCCGGGTGGTTATGTATTCAGAGGACCAACTCTCTTTGCGGTTCTTGAGGGTAGTTTATTCCCAATGATATAATGATACTACTGATCACTACACAAGAAGCGGAAAAACAAAGATTCATTTTAAAAATTTTTTCGTTCCTCTTGAGCAACCCCCACACCTCTGACATTATTTTACTCGAATCTATGTGCTGCAGTGATCTCATTGAAATTCAAATATTCCAGGCTACAATGGGGACGGTGGTAGAACAACCTTGCTATTCCCTCATTAATTTCGCTGTGGACGGTGAGCCAGTCAGCGAGATGCAGCTGAAGCATGATTTCGGTGAGTTCAACCTATGCGTACAGTCTATTCAATATGTTTCCTCTGATTTTAAGATTACTCTTTGCAAACTTATTGGTGATAAGTTTATCACTTGCATAGATTCTTTTCTACCTTTTCCATCTTAAATTAGTCTACAGGCTACGTACAATGCGGGAATGGTGGTCAAACACACAACCATCTCCCAAAACTCATATGAGGAATTTCTACAAACAAGGAAAGGTTTTAAAAAGGTGCTGCAACTCCACGTGTAAGACTAGGGCACTCTGAAGAAACAGTGTTTCAACATGTTCCACGAGTAGGTTATAACATATGTTATAAATGTTCGACGATTTTCACAGGTTTTCTGTATTTCCGCTCCACTTTGCAACCATAACCGCATTGGGTTTACTATTTTCACAATAACCCTTTGCTTCTGTGCCTGAGATCGCCTATTTGTCCAGAAACTTGACATTTTTTGTTTCAATAAGCACAGATTCAAAATGTCCTTCGCCGAACGCCGTTTTCTACAGCAGTGGGAATTTTTCTAAAAATCTGAAATTTTGGTTTGTGACTACTTTTCGGCTCTTCTTTGGTCCGGAATCCATTTAGATGGGCTCCGAACCGATTGCCACGCCACCTATGGGTCAAGCAGGGTACTTTGTGAACGAAAACACCGTAGGTACTTTTTAAAAAGAGATTGCTCCATTGTTTTCAATAGTTAGGTATATTGAATATATGGAACGCTTCCCAGACATAAATGGATGCGATTTATTTTAGGATTACAAAATTTTGTGGAATATCGAGGCTGTTCTATGCCTATTTAGGTTTTTCTACTTTATTTGAATGGTATATTCATGAAGGTGGAAATATTTATGCAGACGAATTGAATTAAATGAAGGATCGAAGCCATTCGAAGGCTCCTGCAAAAGCCCTTGAGAGTAATCGCATTTTATTCAGCGCCCCTGCACGAGAAGGCTCGATTGTCCCAAAAAACTTTTATCTGCTTTCAGAAACTGGGAGCACCTCACAGAAAATCGAAGCTCTGAAGAAAACAATTCACATGATTTCCAACGGAGAACGCCTTCCAGGCCTGCTCATGCACATAATTCGCTTCATATTACCCTCCCAAGATCACACCATGAAAAAATTGCTGTTAATTTTCTGGGAAATCGTCCCGAAAACGTACCCAGACGGCAAACTTTTGCAAGAGATGATTCTTGTGTGTGATGCTTACCGTAAAGTGAGTCCCAACAAGCTTTAATACATGGACAATCTTATCAAAAAACGATCACATGGAATAGTAATCAATATGTTGATTTCAATCTTCCAGGACTTGCAACATCCCAATGAGTTTGTACGTGGATCTACATTGAGATTTCTCTGCAAATTGAAAGAGCCTGAGTTACTCGAGCCCTTAATGCCGGCAATTAGGTCTTGCTTGGAGCACAGAGTGTCCTACGTAAGAAGGAACGCTGTTCTTGCCATTTTCACGATCTACAGGTGAGCTGGTATTCTCATTCGTTCGTTGAATCATCGTAGTTAATAATTGTTATTACGTGAGAATGTTTTCAGAAATTTTGAATTTCTCATACCTGATGCTCCTGAGTTGATTGCCAACTTTCTCGACGGTGAGCAAGATATGTCCTGCAAAAGGAATGCCTTCTTGATGCTGCTCCACGCTGACCAAGATCGTGCCCTTGCTTACTTGGCTTCCTGTTTGGACCAAGTGACGAGCTTCGGCGATATTTTGCAACTCGTCATTGTCGAATTGATTTACAAGGTTCGTTACATCATTAGTCCTAAGGTATATTGAGTGAAATCAAGATGAGCATAGCTCCTTCAAAATAGCTTAATCATGGGTACCGGCTATGACCAACCGAAGTAATTTCAGTGTAGGAATTCATCGAAAAGGCTGACTCAAGTTTTCCGTCTCCTGTTCAAAATCAGGGCGTACTATTGGGTACAGGCGTACGTCGGATCGCCCTTGACCCTTTCCTCATTATGTGACGTCCCTGGTGTTTTGGTTGGTTATTCCTTGAATAATCAACCTATGTTTTCATGCAAAAAGTCAATCTCTCCGATTCGGCCCAAAAATTTTTTCTGGACTTTTCAAAGTGTCTAGATCAAAATTAGCAAATGTCCGTCCGCCGTCCATGGCAATTCCGGTAGTAGAAAAATTTCTAAAAATCTGAAATTTGGGTCAGGGGTCCGTTCCCGGCTCTAGTTTGACCTCGACACTTTTCAGCCCGATCGGACCAAATTTGGGCGGGGTAGGGGTCAAAATGTGTATTGCGAAAAATGGGTTTTCGAGATTTTTGGCAATCTAGGCGTGTGAGGCATCATTTTCCACTAAATTTTGGACGCTGAATCCAATGAAATGTGTCCCGGGACGATTGGCGCCCTCTGGATGAGGTTATGGGTCAAATGGTTTTCGAGATTTCAGGTACCTAAGCGTGTGGGTTATCATTTTCCACTATATTCTGGACCCTGAATCGATTGGAATGGGTCCAGGACCGGCCCGTGTTTCCCTAATTTTCCTCGTGTTGAAGAAATGAGTCTCCATGCGCCTGTTCCGAGGAATAACCAACCCGTGTGAAAAAAATTGCAGAGTTTTTTCTACAGCAAGCAGTACAGAAATTCTTATCAAAGACGGACCTCTCATTTGTGCCTCTTGCATTGTTGAATACTATTTGATTTCCTCTCCAAAAACATCGAAGTTACATTTCTCGTGATCGGTGAGCTCCGTTTTGTTTTGTCGGGGACGAGGCTCAACCGAGCCAAAGGTCAAGCAGAGCTCATTGCTTGTTATCACGCCATATCGTTTATTGGCCTAAAACAAGATAGTTTGCGAGTACTGTTCTCATGAAACAACGTCCGTCAAATGCGCATTAGGGGTAACGCATCAAAATAATTTATAAAATATTGTAGAGCATAAATTCAAATAGTTAAAATGTGTTTTTCAAAAAATGGATTTTCGAGATTTTCGGCAATCTAGGCGTGTGGGGTGTCATCTTCGATTAAATTTTAGACGCTGAATCCATTGGGACGGGTCTCAGATTGATTGTTGCCCACCGGAAGAGGTTATGGGTCAAAATGGGTATTTATCTTCCAATTTTAAATGTGGGTCCGAGAAATAACCAACCCATGTGAATGAATTTGCAGCGTTTCTAATATTAATATGTCTTCTTATAGTTTCGACGTGTGGAAGTCATTTCTAGTCAACTAATGCGAAGGGAAGAAGATTTTAGGGGCGAGAGAAAGGTGATTGAAGGAATGTTCGTTTGTTGAGAATTGGAGGAGGGTGGGGCGTCATGGTACACGTGTATATTACAAATAAAACGTACGTCCTGACACATTCTTTGTAGCTTTCCTTCTCAAATGAAGTCTCCTACAAGGTCCATAAACAAGAAAAAATGTTCTCGTGGAATTGTGTCAGAAAATGTTAAAGAACATCCATATCCTATAATAGGAGTAATAATTAATTTCTCTAATTATCAAATAATTTTTTTTAAATTAATAGTACCATGTCTTCCCCAGACGGCACAGGATGTGACCCACCCATTCGTTCATTTTACATCTCTTCCGATTATTTGCGATTTCGGCGCTCTCTAAATTGATTTCTCATGTTTAGGTTTGCCACGCCAACCCTTCAGAACGTTCACGATTCATCCGATGTATTTACAACTTACTGAACTCAAGCAGCCCTGCTGTACGTTACGAAGCCGCGGGGACCCTCATTACACTTTCTAACGCTCCAACTGCTATCAAAGTGAGTATTAGGCGTCTCAGTTGTATTAGTTTTGACTCGCATGAAAACGAAGTGAAATAAAATATTGCTGCGAATTGTTTCAGGCTGCTGCGTCTTGTTATATTGACCTAATTGTCAAAGAGAGTGACAACAACGTCAAACTGATCGTCCTCGATCGTTTGGTCGCCCTGAGAGAAATCCCCACGTACGAAAGGGTCCTCCAAGACCTAGTCATGGACATCCTCAGAGTCCTAGCCAGTCCTGATATGGAAGTTCGGAAAAAAGCCTTGAATTTGGGTGCGTTTAGCTGACTAACTTTTCCCCTTTGGGCTTGGCTGCCCTAAATAAATGAATATTCCAAATTACAATTACTAACTCCCAATAACATTTCTCCATTGCAGCTCTTGATTTGACGACTTCGCGGTGCGTTGAGGAAGTTGTGTTGATGCTGAAGAAAGAAGTTGCCAAAACCCACAACCTGTCCGAGCATGAGGAGACTGGAAAATACAGGCAGTTGCTTGTCAAAACGTTACACTCTTGTAGCATGAAGGTTAGCGCATAGCGTATTATGACTTGTGACGTTGCGATACCCGATTCGATTTGATATTTTTTTGGTATCGATACGTATCAAATCGCAATACTGATATTAATTCAAACATTGAAAGAAATGTGTTGATACTAAAAGTATTGGATCACATAAACCAACCTACTTTTCCCCTTTTTTTTAACTTAATTAAATCCAAAAAATGTAGCAGTTGTTGCTCAGAAAGGAGGTTGATTGTTGTCTCGCAAGATCTTCGTCAGTTTTAAACTTTCGGTTGGTTATTCCTTGAATAATCAACATATATTTCATGCAAAATGTCAATCTCTCCGATTCGGGTCAAAAATTTGTTCTGGGCGTTTCAAGGCGTCTAGATCAAAATTCATTCAACATTGGTACCTAGTAGAAAAATTTCTAAAAATCTGAAATTTTGGTCAGGGGTTCGTTTCTGGCTTTAGTTGGTCTGATTGGACCAAATGGGAGTGGGTCAAAATGTGTTTTTTGTAAAATGGATTTTCTATATATTACGCGATCTAGGCGTGTGGGGCTTCATTTTCCACTAAATGTTGGACCCTAAATCGATCGGAATGGGTCTGATACCCACCACACCCACTGTTTCCCCCATTTCCCCATGTTCGACGACTTAGGCGTGTGGGGTATCGTTTTCCACTAATTTTAGGACGCTGAATCGCGCTCTATGCTCCTGATCCGAGGAATAATCAACCTCTGTGTAAGGATTTGCAGCGTTTTTTCTTGTTTCTATATGAATTTATCCATTTTCACCCTGCTCCATCCGTTCCTTTCTACAGTTCCCAGATGTGGCTGCCTCCGTCATCCCAGTGCTGATGGAATTCTTATCTGACTCAAACGAATTGTCCTCTCAGGACGTGCTGATCTTCGTTCGCGAGGCCATTCAAAAATTCGAACATTTGAGAAACGCTATAATTGAGGTTTGTACGTGAAGCGTGACTTTGATCACGACAGACTTGATCCATGTAAATCCCCAAAATTCAACTTCTGCTACTTTACAGAAACTACTCGAAGCATTTCCGTCGATCAAGTTTGTTAAAGTTCACCGTGCTGCGTTGTGGATTTTGGGAGAATACGCCGCGTCTCTCGATGATGTCAAGGCTGTCATGAAGCAGATAAGGACGAATTTGGGCGATGTGAGTGGCTTATAGGTTCATTTCATATGTAGATGATGAGTGATGATGAAGAACTCCTGTTATATTTAACAATGACACCACTCGTCATCCAATTCATATTTTCAATTTATTCGCGTCACTTCTAGGTTCCAATCGTTGAGGATGAAATGAAACGAGCGGCTGGTGAAAAAACTGAAGAGCCTGACACCAGTGCCTCCAATGCCTCAACAGTTTTGAAACTAGTTACATCCGATGGAACATACGCCTCTCAATCTGTATTCAGCTCAACTGTGTAAGTAGTACTTGGTTCGTTTTCCAATTTCCTTTCTATCCGACTTCCCTATTCGCTCTTAACTCACCTCTGAATTTTAGAACATCTAAAAAAGAGGACAGGCCACCTCTCCGGCAATATTTGGTAGACGGTGATTATTTCATTGGGTCCACCATTGCTTCAACGCTCGTCAAATTGTCGTTGAAATTGGATAATCTTGAATCCGCCGAAAGCACCCGAAATGAGTTTTGCAACGAATGTATGCTCATAATCGCTTCCATTCTTCATTTTGGAAAATCTGGTTAGTAGAACCGCTACTTGAAATGTTCATTATCGCCTAGCGTAGATATTGTATTCTGTGTCATATTCGGTAGATTGTTGCAGAAACCTGCCAATAGTATCAATTTTGGTTTAGGACGAAGCAAATAATATATTTTGTGTGTTTGTATATTGTGGTTATTGTCGCTTTCAGGTATTCCTACTAAACCTCTGAACAACGATGATGCTGAAAGGATGTTGTTCTGTTTGAGAGTTTTGTGGGACGGTAGTCCAACAATTGAAAAAATCTTCACGCAAGATTGCCGAGAAGCATTGGCAGCTATGTTGACAGCCCAGCACCACGAAGAATTGGCACAGAATAAGGTAATATAAATATTTTCAATCGTCCTTCTACTACAAGGAGACGTCTATTGACATTTTCCTTCATTTTGTGTTTGTTGTTCTAGGCCAAAGAGAAGACCGCTCACCTGATTCAAGTGGACGATCCTGTATCATTCCTTCAGCTATCCACTTTGCGCAATTCTGAGCTTGGATCTGAAAACGTTTTTGAACTCAGTTTGACTCAAGCGCTTGGTGGCGTGGGCAGCGGAGGTTCTAAAAACGCTAACGTGTTTTTCTCCGCGAGCAAATTAAACAAAGTGACCCAATTAACAGGATTCTCTGATCCCGTATACGCTGAAGCTTACGTGCAAGTCAATCAGTATGACATCGTTTTGGACGTTCTCATCGTCAATCAAACAGGTTAGTGAAATTCTTTGCTAGAACTTATTTTGCGCTGAATTCGTCCTGTGTTGTCCCTACCTTCATGGTGGTTACCTACATTTCGTTATCACGAGAAACCTCAGTGGGTTAGAAGGGCCGCACGCAAACTACAGCAGACTATAGTAGGATCGAGTGTACGAGTGCCCTGGTCTGGACAGCTTGGTAGGGATTCTTAATCCCGTAACAAGAGGGGAGTTATGCTTTATTCATTAGATTCGCTTTTACTTTGCAAAAAGTCAAAGTAAGCGTGCGCCCGACAAAAAGAGCAGCGAAAAAATTCTGATTATATTATTTTGATGCTGTTGGCTGCAATGGTGCCTAGCCAGACTACAGAAATCGTAGCTTGCGAACCCCCAAGCGTCACGTCTTGACGAAAATTGTCTAAAAATCTAAAATTTGGGTCAGGGATCCGTTCCCGGCTCTAGTTGATCCTCGAAACTTTTCAGCCCGATCTGACCAAATTTGAGTGGGGTGGGGGTCAAAATGTGTATTTTGAAAAAAGGATTTTCGGCGATCTAGACGTGTGGGGTATCATTTTCTACTAAATTTTGGACGCTGAATCCAATGAAATGAGGTTGTGGGTCAAAATGAGTACCTATCTACCCATTTCGAATGTGCGTTTTCGAGATTTCTGGTACCTAGGCGTGTGGGGTATCATTTTCCACTGAATTTTGGACCCTGAATCGATTGGAATGGGCCTGGGACCCGCTGTTTTCCCCATGTTGAAGAAATGAGTCTCCATGCGCCTGGTCCGAGGAGTAACCAACCCCTCTGAAAGAATTTGCAGCGTTTTTGATATCAGAAACGTTTTGGTTTTTCAGTTAAGAGTTCCATGCCGACAAGTTGAGTCTTATCTTAAACGTTTCCAGTAGTACATATTGTGCTCTTGTTTTCTCTCACCTTCTGATCTTGTCTTCCTGACTGTTGTAGCGCGATCAATTTTGTGGCTTACAATACATATTTTGTTTTATTTTGTGCAGCTGACACCCTCCAGAATTGCACGCTCGAGCTAGCCACCCTGGGCGACTTGAAATTGGTCGAAAAGCCACAACCGTGTGTTTTAGCTCAACACGACTTCTGTAATATCAAAGCCAATGTCAAAGTGGCCTCTACTGAAAATGGCATTATATTTGGCAACATTGGTAAGTGTTCGTACAGCGAATCAATAAGAATTTACGAGTAACGGAGGATAATAGTAAAACAAATTTTATGTTTCAGTTTACGACGTGAGCGGCGCTGCATCTGACAGAAATGTCGTGGTTCTAAATGACATTCATATTGACATCATGGACTACATTGTTCCTGCGTCCTGTTCTGACTCAGAGTTCAGACAAATGTGGGCTGAGTTCGAATGGGAGAACAAGGCAAGTATAATTATTTTTCCAGTAAAAAAGGATCAACTTTTCTCAACTGACGTCTTTTCAAAAACACGGTCTTAATTCACCGCATTTTTTCAGGTTTCTGTCAACACCAACCTGACGGATTTGCACGAATACTTGGCTCACTTGTTGAAGAGCACCAACATGAAATGTTTGACGCCGGAGAAAGCTCTTTGTGGTCAATGCGGCTTCATGGCGGCCAACATGTACGCTCGATCGATTTTCGGTGAAGACGCTTTAGCTAATCTAAGCATTGAAAAACCCTTCAACAAGCCAGACGCTCCAGTTACGGGACACATCCGCATTCGGGCAAAAAGCCAGGTAATCTCATAGTAGAAACTGACGTTTTTAACAGAATTTCTTCAGGAACTTGAATTGCAGTGAAACCTGTGGCAAATGAGGAATGTTCGACTAACATTTACCAATAGTGACAGGAAACTAGAATTTAGTACTCAAATTTAAAAATGTACGGGCTCGACAAAGGACTCAGTACATTTAGAAAGAAATGTTACTCTCAGGATACAACTGAAGGAATATTTGTGTTATTTTAGTTATTTTCAAAAGGAAGATTTATGGTAGTTTGTTGTTTTATTAGTTGATGTAGATTCGTTCAAATTGTTTTTATTTTTAATAGAGGAAATGTATGTGATTTTTAATCTATGTAATATGGGTGATAATACCACATACCTGTGAGATGGAGGGTGAATTCAATACACAATTTCTTGAGTTAATGGGGTGTATTCTTTGAAATACAGGGTGCGGCAGCATAACTTTCTTCTTTCAAATCTTAATAAAACACATTGTACGAATCAGAAAAGTTTCATTTTTTAACATAATGTAGGTACAAACATAATGTTTTGTTTAACTTGGTTTTAAATATCAAATCAGGTGACGTCCCTGATTCTCTATATACTGAATGAACCGATTTCTGGCATTTATCAATATTCATACCATCATAGCAGGCGATAATGTTGGCAATTCTTTCCTGGATGTTGTTCTTCTAATCTGGTAGGGTCCTTGGTTTTTAAAATTCCAAAAAATCAGGTGAAATTTCAAAAAACCCCATAGAAAAATCACAAGGGGCCAAATCGGGGGATCGGGCCGGCCAAGTCGCCCCTAATTCAGATTAGGCGACTATTTCACCCTGTGTATAGAAAATAGGGCCTGACTGATTTTATCATCAAAACCAAGTTGAACAAAACTTTATGTTTGTACCTACATTATATTAAAAAATGACAATTTTCTGATTCGTACGATGTGTTTTATCAAGAGTTGAAGAAAGGGAAGTTATGCTGCCGCACCCTGTACAACATATAGGCTGGATAATATATGTAGACAATAAATATCTTGAAAAGGTGTGGGAGGAAAATGCCATTAAATGAAAATTGGACGAGATTCTCACAAACAGGCAATTTATAACTACTGGAAAAGTCCTTCCACGTTATAAGTCCTTGAGATGATTAGGCCCTCTCTACCATCCTCCTAGGTGAATTAATTAAACATACCAATCAAATATTCTTTGGACAAAATTTACAAAAAGTATGATTTTTGGAAAATTATGAATTAATGGCACAGAGCCTTCCGGATGGATTGCTGCTTATTAGTGTGAGAGTATAATATCAAATAGGATACCTGTGGTATGACTCCCGTTTTAGCCTTGCATTGCTTGCTCTTCTGAGAACAAAATTATCTAAATCTGTCAATTTCCCCTTTCTGAGGAGCAACATATTGATAATTTGTGCACATCTTAATCTAAATCCTTATACACTTATTGTTTTAGGGGATGGCGCTTAGTTTGGGAGATAAAATCAACATGACGCAGAAGAGACCTCACAAAATGCCTGGTGCCTGAAGGGATTACTACTGTGCAAAACAAAAATGTATTTACTCGATCGTTTTAACCTAGCGTTTTTACGATTATTTCAAGATTTCCTTGTTATCCATTTATAAATGTGTATTGGTGTCCTTTTAAGGTTTTCTTGCTTATTCAACTATGAAATATATATACGTATATTGTCTTTCTCTGGCATTCAATGTAGTTAAGCTCGTATTAAGCCTTCAACTCTTTTTCTTGTTTATACAAGCTCCAGACATTAACTGCCAAGATACTTCTTCTAAAATATTGTACCTTGACAATTAATGCCCCAGTGATACGTTTAGCTCTGAAACCTGAGTCGGGTCTTGCAGCGTTTTCTTAAAGTTTGGTCTTTTAGATTTCTAGATGATACTCCGTTGTATACCTCATCAAACAGTTGATGTCGAAGTCATTGAAGAGCAGAAATCAGATTTCTTCCCGCATCGCAAGTCACCGTGAATCGAGAAACGGCCGGATAGGAAAAATTCGTTCATATTACACGTGCGAAGGCGAAGGCATCGAACAGCGAAGGCCATATATACCTTGTAACAATCATTGTGGACTAGTTATCCGATAATGTGACAACGTCTTTATCATAATCTAAATGAGCGCGATCGTTGTGAACACCATAATTGCCTACTATAACTTATTTTTCGGGTAAAACTTCCTGAAAACGCCTTTGGCTATGGTGCTTCCCAATGTGCTCGGTGTCGTGCTCTTATTTAATTCCTTATGGGGTGGATGTTGTGGGGTTAACATTTTGGGGTTTCTCCCGTTTTACGGTAAGAGCCACAATCTAGTTATCATGCCGCTTTTAGAAGCTTTGGCCAGACGAGGTCACAACGTCACAGTTTTGGGCTTTTTCGATCCTCCTTATCCGATTCCAAATTACTCTACTGTTTTGTTAAAAACGGAGCCTGGTACTCCACGAAGGGGATTTCTTTCACTGGAAATGTGCGCTAACCCTCATTACATGAAAACCATGTACATGAACTACGGATTGTTAAAAGGTTTTGATTGGATGATTCGTAATAATCGAGAAGCTATTAACATGAGTTTTTCGAATTCGTACGATTTGGTGATAATGGAATATTTTGAATCTAACCTTTTAGTACCATTCGTGGAAACTCTACAGTCGCCTCTTATTCTCTTCCATACAACAAATCCGTACCCTTGGCATAGCCAAACAATGGCCGACCCTCTTTCCCCAGGGCTTGTCCCGCACGTTTTTTCTTCTAGAGCGATGGGAATGGGATTTTATGATCGTTTGTGGAATACGATCGAATTGTCGCGCATGTTGCTCTACCAACAGATGGTGATTGCCCCGGCTGCACAACAGATTGCAGAAAAGTATTTGGGTCCTTTGCCTCCTCTGGAGGATATAGCTAATAATATTGCGAGTCTCTATTTTGTCAACACTCATTCAAGTTTGTACGGACCAAGAGCGATGAATCCATCGACTATTGAAGTGGGCGGTTTGAATGTTGAACCAGCAAAGCCATTGCCTACGGTGAGTCTTAATTTGAATATTACAGCATATTTAAACCCCGAACGCAACCTTTAGGTGCCTCTGTAAAAAGATGCTAAATTCCTTCTCTACTTAACCGTATTTTTTTTATTTTTTAAATTAAAACGTTTTTCTTAACCCGCTTTCTTGTTTGTTTGTCTGTTTGTCCGCGAAATCTTTCAACTCAAATTTCGACCATTTATTGGCAATCTATAGTTCTGAAACTTTACATATAGATCAGAACCAGATGACAATGCAATATAATAATATAATACTTTGATGATGATTTAAAGAGCTTCTTGAGTAATTTCAATAAAATAAAATTATTTAATAATAGGGGGGAATATCTGCATTGTTCATCGAGGTTCTTCAATAAAATTGTACAATTACAAATTTCTAACAAACAAAACTAAAAAGTAGAAAATAATAGTACATGAATAAAAAAACTTTTATAAAAACAACGTTTTTCATATGCACTAAAAAGTAGAAAATAATTTTCCTATGAGCCTGGCAGAATTTCTGAATAAATTGGTCACATTATGGTAACAGACTTTATAACAATTTCCAATTCTTATAAAACGAAAAACGTTGGGCGCATGTACTCAAACATCAAGATCTTTCTAATACGCTCACATTTCTATAAAATGAAATTTCTTTATATTAATTCAGTTGACATAATATTCAGTTAATTCTCATAAATCTCATATTTATATGATTCTAAAATGAACATTCATAATAATAATAATACAAAATGCGCCCAACGTTTTTCGTTTTATAAGAATTGGAAATTGTTATAAAGTCTGTTATTCGTAATAGTATTACTCACCTTGTTACCTGTCATTTTCATGACCACTACAGTCATAGTCTCAATGACACGTGGCTCATGACCGTTCGTATGTCCTTGGCAATCCTTGAGCGTTCTTGAACTAGAAATAGCGACGATTTTTGAAGAACGTGGCTGACTGTTGTTATTATTTTTTTTTTTTAGCCCCTTTGATTCAATTTAATCAATCTTAGATTCAAATCCTGCATTTTGCCAGAATTTCTCCCATTTGGAACAATGATGCAAAGAAATCAACTTTACTCCGTATTCTTTACTTAGCAAAAGAGGTTTTCTTCTTACTAACGTGAACGTAAATGCGCTTGCGCAGAAGAAAACTCCATGTCTACTGATCATGTAACATCATTCGTCAACCGGCAGGACCTGAAAACCATTTTGGACCGCTCTCTCAATGGTGTTATATACTTCAGTATGGGATCAGCTATCAAGGGCTCGTCTATGAGCAGCCAGAAAATCAACGCTTTTCTGAAGGTGTTTTCTGAATTGAGAGAAACAGTTTTATGGAAATTCGAAGAAGATTTACTCGACAAAACAAGAAACGTCCTTGTGAGCTCTTGGTTTCCACAAAGGGATATATTTGGTAAGTTTCTTTAATTCCGGATTATTACACCCAACGAAATTTATGGGCAGTAAGAGGATGACTCGAGGATTTAGATCTTATAACCCTCACATGACAGCCTTATTTTTTGTCACCACTAATATTTACTTTTTTGTCTTCACGTCTCAATTTTGTCTATTCTAATGATATAGATAATTAATCTAGAATCTATCGTACAGAGTTGTACTCAGAAAGAGATACCTACTCCTCAAGGAAAATGGAAGCCCATGTAAGGAATAAACAACACAAGGAATGAAACAAAATTTCTTATTATCATACAATGATTTATTATTCTAGAAAGATTTTGCTCATGTCGGTACGAGTATCTTTTGACAGTATCTTTTTAATATCTTTAAGGGTATCAAGGGATGTTCTTTTTCACTATTAATTAATATATGCAAAGTTTGTAGTAATCTTTTCTCAAAGGTTTCCCTGATAAGGAGATAAATGATTCCATAAATACGGTCATTTTCCAAATCTTTCCAAATTCATGATATCCCCCCCCCCCCCCTCCATGGCTTTGCCCCGGCGCGAATTCTAACCTGATAATTTCTCAATGCCTAAAAAGATTGGACGGGCAAGTGGCACTCACAATGGAGTGGGGGGAAGAAAGAGGCTTATTTTATGAGTAGGTACCTACCTAGAATAATAAGTCAATTTAAAATAATGATTGAAATGATAACTATTTTGAAAAAGTTTACTATTCGTTCTTTCCTGCCACCATTTAGCATAGTTTTTTTGTAAATGCTTTGAGGGCCAACTAGATCTAGAAAGAACTGACCAACATTTTATATTTTTCTAAGCATTTTTAAAGGGCTTTTCGTTCGGACTCTGCTATAAATACTATAACTTGGGGAGAAAAACAAGGGTATACCTATTAAATTATCACCCATTTTCGGAGTTTATGTGAAGCTTGTGAATTTGGATCAGATAGAACCCTTTTTCTGTGAATTTGTGGCTTAATACCTTCAAAATGACTGTTTTATTCAGCTCATCCCAACGTGGTTTTGTACATCGGTCATTGCGGCCTGCTTGGTACGCACGAGGCCATCACAGAGGCGCTTCCTGTCTTATGCATCCCAATATTTGGTGACCAACATCTGAATGCCGCCGCCTTGGAGAAAAAAGGAATGGGAATTACTGTGAACTACGCCGACATATGTGAGGAATCGTTGAAAGAGGCAATCACTTCGATTCTCGGCAAGAAAACGTAAATACCTACTTTTCGACGTATTGTCGTATTGAGAGTTTTCCTGCATGGCTGAACTAGCGGGCAGAATGTCAAGGAAGAGGGCTCTGTTGTTGGCTTGGAAGATCATGGAAGAGGAATAGGAAAAGCTGATTTTGGCAGGATTTGGATAGCGAAGTACAGAAGGGGCACTTGAAAGTTTCCAAATTCCGGAAAGTCGAGTCTTAAAAACACATTTTCACGCATGCTTTCTCAAATTTTTGGTCGATCAGGCTAAAAAGTTTTGAGGACCAACTAGAGCCAATATTTTGAATCTTTGGACAATTTTTCTACCATAAAAAACGGCAGATTTGGGCATTTTGGTTTTCGTTTGCTTGAATAATCAACCTACGTATGTTCTCATGCAGAATGTCAGTCTCTCCGTTTCGGCCCAAAAAATTTATTTCTGGCCGTTTCAAGGTGTCTAGATTAAAATAAGCAAATGTCCGTCCGCCGTCCTCGCCGATTTTGGCAGTAGAAAAATTTCTAAATGTAAGATAACCCACCAGATAGGCTCATGTGGACACTTACATGCCGTTGTTTAGTAAAATCGCCCCAATAAAGGAAAAATTCCATGAAGTGGAGATAGATCATCCTCCAATCAGGCGAAGGATAGTGGAAACTTTGATAGAAATTTTAAATATTGCATGAACCCTTATCCGCTCTGCGCTGAAGTCCATGTTCAACTTGAATTGTGAAGGAATTTTATTTTGCCCAAACGTTCCAATAAAACTGAAGTTTCATTATCTGAGTGGGAGTTTCTTGAGAGAAAATCATTTTAACGCATGGTCAGAAACGTAAATTTAGCCACAATGGAAGTAATACTTCATGATATGTATTTAACAAAGCCCAACCCACATAATCCCCTAGAATTTGAAGAAAATCTGGCGATCAATGCGAGGGGGTTTCGTTCAGAAAGTTCTTAAATTCTTAGCTGAACTAGTGTAGCGAAAAGATCAAAACCGTATTCAATAATTGAGTAAATACTAATATTTTCCCCCTAAAAAAAATGAAAAATCGATCAAAAAACAAAAAATTGATTGAAATTGAACTGAGACAAGTTCATCTGTTTTGATATCATCGTTTTGATATCATCAAAAGACTATAAGTTTACTCCACGTTGCAGTTAATAAACTCATACCTAATTCCATGAATTGAGAAGGTTGGTTGGTATTATAGAACGTTTTTTGAGTTGGTATTTATTTTACTGAATGATTACGCTGTACAAAAATATCATTAGTGTTGAATATTTTTGTTCAGATAAACGACCATAATATCTATATTGTCCGGGTTGCGGCAGCTCTTATTCTGAATTTTACAGCCAGCTTATAGGAAGAAGAATTTTTTTAAGATCATTACCGCCCAAGTAATTTGTTCCCTTGCTATTTGTTTGCCACAGGTTTAAAGAAAACGCTAAAAGAGTTGCTGCTGAATTCTCGGACCGGCCCTTATCCGCAATGGACACAGCAATATACTGGTCGGAATATGTAATCCGACACAAAGGGGCAAAGCATCTCAAATCACCAGGCCGATCCATGACGTGGTTAGAATATCACAATTTGGACGTTGTGATAACCATAATTTCAGCATTAATCGCCTTCAGTATATTCGTGTGTAAAGTTATTCGCGTTATTTCATTAGCGTTTTTCAATAATTTCCGTCTGTTGATGAAATTGAAGCGCTCTTAGTTTTCCAGCCTTGATCCAATCTGGTAGAATAAAAATATAAGTAAATAGGGGATCTAAAATATAAGTAAAAAACTGTTTATCACAATCTAATTAGGGATGCTCCTCATTCCGTCGCCATGTTTGGAAATTTGGTTTTCTTTGAATTTTCAGGTTATATTATTAATAATTGCGTCCCAAAAGATATTCCACCGAAGTTTAATATGTTGTATTATATCACTTCTCTGTATGATATTACGAATATATATAATCTGTTATAACATTTATTATGTAGGCGAGTTAACCTTAAACAATAAGGACGCAATGTGTATGTACAGAAACTAAAATCTTTACAAATGTCTCTACAACTTCCTCTCCCCAATATGCTCTCTGAAAGAAAAATGTACCGTCCTGAAGCAATGCAAGAAAAAATGCCTTACCAAAATCAGCTTCCTCATGACTTTGAAAATGCCACATTTACCCTCCAGAAAACTGTAAAAACTGGTTCCAGCATTTGGGAATTAATTGCATGAGTTTGTAAATCGTATTTTTGTTTATCCTGTAGCATCCAGTTAAATCAAGTTCAAAAGTACAAAAGCTGTAATACAAATAGTCTTTGCGCATGCGCAGAGCGTACTGCTGAATTTATTGATGACAGAACTCATGAGGCCATTCAGGGCTGAATCCACAATTTGGATCTAAAAATGTTAAGGCAATCTGATCATAATGGTAACTATTGATAAAAGTCAGTAAACTGGTACATATGCCATCATGATTTATGATGAAAACTAGTATGGCCAGACCTATGAAGTAGTCAGGTTAGGCATGACATGAACATTGCTTTGGGGACTTTGCTCCACAATATTTGACCATCTGACTTCAAATTCAACTACCTAGTTGATGTAGATTAATACCTCATGATTGACACTTTCTCCCTACAGGCATTTTGGTCACTTATGTACATATGAACGTCTATGTACCCATATTGCACACTCATGCAGACCAATCATAACCATGACCTACCCCTTTGCTTCCAGCAGTCAACTAGAAGAGGTAGGCCTAATGAATTAGTGGCTAATCAGAATAATGAGCACATTGGTAATCACTGGTCCTTTAAAAACTGTTTCAAATTAAATAACACATTTGAAACATGCTTACCTCCAGATGGTGCTGGCTTTCAGCCAACCCTTCCTTCTGAAAACTGAATTAAAAACATAATGTTGAAGGTGAGTTGAGGTTTGTAACTATAGGGTACCTCAATTAATTATAGTGTTAGAAGAAATAATGCAGGTTGGGTCAGTGAACATAGGTAAAATGCGACTTCAGTCAGTTGATAAGCAAATAGAAATAATTTAAAAATTGATAACCAATTTTTACTAAATTACGTAACTTGCATCAAGAATAATATTGTAACTTCAAATCACTCCTGAATAATCATAAATGAGACTACGGATATTAATGATTTTCCAACTGGCCTGAGTTTCACAAAAATCACATCATATGAACCCTCGTTTGCAGCCAAAGAAAATTTGTGTAAATTACCCAACCTCCTCCTTCTACTTTCCAGTCCAGGACCAGCATCGCTTCAACTGGTAACTTTCTAGACAATTTATACATTCTTGGTTGGTTATTTTTTGAATAATCAGAAGTTTAAGGAGAGGCAAAATGTCCAAATTTTGGTCAGGGACCTCTTTCTAGCTATAGCTGGTCAACTTTTCAGCTCGGTCGGACCAAATTTGGGGAGGTTACGTTTGAAATTTTGTTTTGGTTGGTTAATCCTTGAATAATCAACCTATGTTTTCATGCAGAAGGTCAGGGGTTTGCTCACCAAAACCATAATGCAAACCAGTAGACCAAGGTGGAAGTGGGCCTATTGCCTAAGCAACACTGAGCACCCTAGGGACAGTGGTGTACTTACTGATACTACTACTACTAATACTAATAGTCCATTGTCCATCCACTAGGCATGGTAAATGCTGTTTTTTCTGAAACAAAAGAATAATTTGAACAGATTGGCGTGGCATTGGAGAGCCAAAAAGAGAACTTATGCATACTATAATGAGCTTATAATGGTGAGGAAGGTACAGGAAGGTAATATGGTGAAATATTTTTTTGTTCCGTTCATGAGCATCTGGCTTGCTATTCCCAGACAGCCACTTTGTAATCTTATCCTTGTCCTGAAACTTCAAAGGTGAAGACGATTTTCTGTTGTTGCTTTCCTTGTTACTCAGCTATGGTTTCTATGAACTGATCAAAATCAAAATTGTCACACAACTGTTTCCCCGTTCTTCCTTTTCACAGAAATTTTAATTTATTACCGTACGAGCTTAGTTTTCCTAAAGTAACCTTGTTCAGTGCGTCACGTGCATTCGATTTATTTATAATTCCAAATGAGCGAATTAGTGTGGGGCATCAAAAATGGAGATCTGGATTACGTCAAATCTTTTGTCGAGAGTAAGGTCAGTATAAGTTGCATTATTTATTCCTCTGTTTACATCTTCGCTACAAAGCTCATTTACCAACGAGGACAGTGGCAGCAATTTCTACCCGTGAGTGTCGATTATTGTGTGAAGGACTTGACATTTGTATTGCTATTAGAAACAGAAAATCGAACTCGAAACGAATGGTGTTGGAGTTCGGATAAGGTTTGAGCTTGTTCATTCTGCCCCCATTAATGCACTGCTTTCCTCCGTCTGCAAGGAAGCAGTGCAGCAGTGTTTTGCTTGCTTTTGGTTCCTAGTTCCTAGATAGACTGGGTCTATCAGGGTTACATTATTTTGCAACTCGTACCTAAATTGGACTCGTCCGTTTCAAAACTGCTAGCCCAGAACATATCTCCAAGTTATACCAAAATTATACGTTGATATGTACCTCCAAAAAAAAAAAAAAATTTATATTTCTTATGAACTCACTACGCTAGAGGCCGTAGAAAATATGTATCCTCATATCGGATGAGTCACTCTTGGAATCGTGTGACATCCCTCACAAAATCAACAAGGTTTCTTTTTCTCAGCTTCACCCACACCAGATTATTTTTATCGGTCTCAGTAAAATAAATATAACTAACTCGGGTGTGTTGGTACCATAATGAATCACACTAGAGTTATGATTCAGAAGCAGGAACAGAATTCCTACTGCCAAGGGTGAAGGATTGGACATTTGGTCTCTTGTTCTTTAAACTTTGTGACAACATACGACTATCTTGATTAGAAAAAACTCTGCAAATTATTCCTTGGAGCAAGATTACGGAAAAAACAGCGAGTGCAGAGTGTCCCAGACTCATTGCAATCGATTCAACCGTCCAAATTTTGATAAATCTTGACATCAGTGCACGCACCCCCAAAAATCAATATAGCGTTACAATCGATATATCGCTCCATGGCCCTTGGTAAGTGATATAAAATATTATAATAATTAGACAATACAACTATAATCAATAACTAATTTATCCAGAACCCCCCTGCTACCAAACAAATCATTGGTGGGACAGTGCTGACACTTGGTACATCACAATATCCTTTGTTTGTGGTTGGTAATCTTCACATGATCCTTCTCAATAGACAGAAAATAGACATTCTCATTCTCTCTCCTCGCTGTGTGTGATGTTCAGAACATGAAATTCCACGTCGAATAAGCTCCCTGAACATAAATTTTGACGGTAAAACCCAAGAATAGGGACCGTTGTCACTGATAAGTGCAAGTATCGATAGTACGCCCTGTCGAGCGCACTATCGATATCTAGTATCTTGTATCTTGGGTTTAGCCAATTTTGACCATTATGGTAAGATTCCTAGATCAACCCAAAATTTAGTGGAAAATGATAATCCCACACGCCTAGGTACCAAAAATTTCAAAAAGCCACTCAAAATAGGTAGGTAAGTACCCATTTCGACCTCTATTAACCTTCAACGGTGACCAATCGGTCCGCAACCCATCTCAATGGATTCAGCGTCCAAAATTAGAACCAAATTTTGGTTCAATCGGGATAAAAAGTATCGGGGGTCAACTAGAGCCGGGACCAAAATTTCGGATTTTTAGAAATTTCCCTACAACCAAAAACTGGAACCAGACAGCATGAAACATTTACAGACAAATCGATTATTTCTGGTGTGATTCAATAGGCTGATTATTCAAGGAATAAGCAACAAAACTACTTCTTTTTTTACTTTTACTTTCTCGCTATTTGCTTTGTTATAGTAAGTTTCGACATTTCGATATTTACCATTAAGCTCTTTCCTGTTAATGAGGGTCATATTCGTTCTACATTTTCAGGATATCGATATCAATCAAGAAATCGATGGCCGACCTCCTCTCCACTACGCAGCAGACTACGGGCAGAGAGATGTCATAGAATACCTCGTTTCCAAAGGCGCTGATATTAATGTGAGTTCATTGCAAGCGATGCCTTTGGTTGGACGATTCTACAACGATTCCATTCTAGGGTTAATTAACATGAAGAATTAAATCATGAAACCAGTGCACGCACCCCTAATAAATCGATGATTGCGTTACAATCGATATATCAACCAATAAGCAAACTGATAGAGATGTGTAGTTCGCGAACGAACTAGTTCAAATGAACTGCTCCAGAGTGTGAACTGTCCACATCAGTTGGTTGTTCAGGCGAACTACAGTTCAGTTCGGCTTGGCTTGTTAGTTGGTACTGGGTAAAATCAAAATGTCGTTGCTATACGTAATACGCAGGCGCATACACACAGTTCATATCATAGTTCACCTTCCTTATAGTTCAATAGTTCCTTTGGCCCTAATTGATTTGTATGTCTGAACTAGCTGGCGTTTGTCACCAGTAAAATAGTCACTAGGCGTTCAAAATCAAAATAATTCGTCATTTGGTTGAGAAGTTGTGAAAATAGTACGCCGTGCTGTGATTCATGGCATTGTCAATACATGAATAATATCAAACAATTTAAATAATTTTCCGTTAGTGAGGAGGAATCATGATTTTTATTCTCTCAATTCCTATCAAACAGTCCTAGTTTTGACGACCCGTTTGTTTCCTATAAACTTATCTTTAGTGTAAATAATCAGCTACATATCGATTATTCGGGGGGCGTGCAGTGATGTCAAGATTAGATTATGAAAAATATTACTTGATGGTTTAAAATGTTTGTGTCGTTCGTCAAAGGAAGATATTAATAATCCAACTTTGTAGGTGTCTACTGCATTTTTGCGACAAAATCAATCCATTTGATTAGAGAACAGGCTCTTGACAGGTTATTTTTTGTCCAAAAAGTTGTCTAGTTTGGCCCTATTCCCAGACTGAATAAGTACACAGCCTACTATAGTAAATATGGTGCTAAAAATCTCATTTTCATTGTTCCAGGCAAAGGATAAACACGGCATTAGCGCGGTCCTCGCAGCGATATGGGAAGGTCACACTAGTTGCGTGAGGGCCCTTCTGGAAAGCGTAAGTTAACCGTTGTTGAAATTTTGACGTTTAGTAGTCAAACGGCAGCTTTGTCCATCAGTGCACCGTCAGATTGAAGGAAGTAGTGGCCACTTCTTTAGGATGTTCGTACTGATGGACCGATAGGTATACCGCTCTGGCAGCCTGGAAGGCAGTATCTGCTTTACGAGTCAAATCTATCGAGGAATAAGAAACCGAAAAGAAATAAGGTGTTTTACTATATTTCGAGTATTTAGGGAGTACGCTTGCGAAATGATTCCTACTGATTGTATATGTACGCAGGTACCTTGCGCTTTAATATTTTGAACATGAATGTAAGGCTCAGGTATATGAGGAAATCGAAGTAGTTCTTTGCAAGTAGTTCGACGCCACACTGTCACTTTGGGAGAGTGCTGAGGTCTCTAGTGGACATGTCTTTTTAGCTGCCCAGTTGGGAAAATTATGTTTGTTTGTGGCTCAAGAAAGATGTACTGGGCCTCGTCGATACGTTTCCGAAGTTGTCTTCATCAGTGTATTGCTGCTGAAGGCAGCCATCCTGGTGATGTAATTTTGAAACTTGATACGAAAAACGGGTTCACCTACTGATTCAAATGAACTATGGTCCATTTTTCTTTGTTGAGCAATTTTATTTCTATTGCCTTTAAGAACGGGTTCATATACATTGCTCCATATTGTATTCAAGTGAATGAATTTAGTAAAATGCCTCCTAAAACGACCTAAACTCTCTAGGGGAAATGATAAAATGAAAAACCTCATTGAAAACAAGAGCGTCTTGGTACATTGTGGAGATGTTGAATTACCTTTATCCAATTATTAGTCATTCATCAAGATTACCAAGTGACGACACTAAAAGTCAGAAAGATTCTACTTTAAGAACAATGCTATCAAGGCTCAGGGAGGATAATCAGGGACCATAATCTGGCTCTAGTTGGTCCTTGAAACTTTTCAGCCCGCCCAAATTTGGAGTGATAGGGGGGGGGGGGGTCAATATGTGTTTTTCGAGATTTTTGGCGATCTTGGCGTTTGGGTATCATCTTCCACTAAATTTTGGACACTGAATCCAATGAGGGTCCCGGAACGATTAGCGACCAGCGGAAGAGGTAATGGGCCAAAATGGGTATCTTATCCACCCATTTTCGAGATTTCTGGTACCTAGGTGTGTGAGGTATAATTTTCCATTAAATTCTCGACGCCGAATCCATAGGAGTGAGTCTCCATGTTCCTGGCCCGACGAATAACCAACCCCTGTGAATAAATTTGCAGCGTTTTCAACATTTTCAGCCCGATCGAACCAGATTTGGGAAAGGTATGGGTAAAAATGTATTTTTGGAAATCCGATTTTTGAGACTTTTTGATAACTAGGCATGTGAGGTTTCATTTTCCCTAAATTTGGGACGCTGAATCGATTGGAATGAGTCCGGGAGACTCTACTTTTCTCCATAATCTGGATCCAAAGAATAATCAACCATTGAGGAATTAATCAATCAATCAATTAAGAAATCCTATTGTGATCCATTGATTCATTGGAAGTAACCGTCGAGGAGTTTATACTGCGGTGCTTGCACTTACATTTCATATAAAAATCCGATCCTCGTGTCATTTAATATCATTCTAATATTTATCTATGAAAGCTTCGGTGATAGAATAACAGTTATTTTCAAATGTTTTATTGAGATCCGGGGATCATTCACAACTATAGGAACATGGTTATTCGATCGGAGCAATGTTGAGACTATCTAAAGAGCTCCTTATAACACTTTTCTTATGCTGCTGATGCAGCACTTATTGCATTACTGAAGTACTCAGCTAGGCTTTTCCATGTAAATTGTATTGGTCGTAACCTGACTTGCGTGAAAATTAGTCGTTGGTCTGTCGCACCTCAATCCAGGCCTAATTAATCAATGTCCCAAGTTTTGCAATTTCGTGCTTTTACCCTTACGATTCTTACGGTGATTGGTTTGAAAATGATGGCCCAAAGGTAGACTATGGGCGAATTATTTGTCTCTCGGAACATTTCGGATGCTCTTTGTAGTTTTGGTTTTATCCGAACAATAATTGTACTTTTTTCTTTGCTGTTTTAGGGAGCAGAAAAGTCTGGAACCGCACCAGATGGCACGAGTTACTTAGAAGCCGCCGACAAACCCGAAATCAAAGCGCTCCTGGAGTGAATAACTTAACATCAGCTCAACGAAAATCAATTACAATTTCATGCCTCCAACTCAGTGATCCGTTTATCCCATGCATTCCCCCTAATTGTACATTTGCATTTTACTCAGATTTTTATTTTGATCGTTTTGTACATTATTATTTTGTTCCGCCTTACCTGAAACTATGTTGTTATTTTACTTTGCCTCGTGTTAGAGGGTCTCTTTTTGACCCAAGTCGGACTTGTTCAGTGTAAGGGTTTGCTGGGCTTCTGTTATCAGGATGTCGAAATGGTTAGTATGTACTAATAATTTTGAGAATTCAAGGATCGGTATTTTGTACATAGGAAGAGTTAAGTATTTCGCCAAAAAATTCTAATGAAGTATTTTGATAATATTTTGATATTTATTAGACAAAAGAAAGTAGTTCCCGTCAATATTGTGTTCCGCTTGTCATTTTTCTAAGATTTTTTATAGCTTTTATCACTTTAACTTTAGTATAGTACACTTTTTGAATGTTTCAATAAACAACTCGTGTCTCTGTAACTTTTTTTTACAATGTGTATTTTGATTCCGTGCCTCGTTGTCTGCTTGGGTGTGATATTTCTTAGTAGGTACTACAATCAGTATAAATTTTCAAATAAAAACTCGGAAAATCCGAGATGCCGCCCATTCTCCATTATCTCGCTCTAAGGAACAACAAACCATTGTGGAAAAATTCACAGTTTTCTCCTTGGAATAACGAAATATTTTAATGCACAATATTGAAGGTTGATATGATTGTCGTGTTCGCTCATCATTGAAAATGTAATACATTCCACAGAATATAATATAATACTGTGCGCAAATACCTCCTTATTTTCATCTAGAAAAGCCCCTTAAGACTGACATACTTATTTAGCTCCGTATTTCTTTCCACTTCTTCCCGCGTTGATAGGCTTTTCCCGTAAAATCGCGAAGAATATTGAATAGCTGTCTACCGCTAACGCTCGAGTAACTCCCAAAAGAAACTATTTAAGCCCGTCTGCCATGTGCATTTTTCCAACTACTGCCTCAATTTCGTATGTGTGATCTATTGGAACTGAATCACCATGAATTTCCCGCCCTGAAAATTCGAATGAAATAAAGAACGTTGTACAGAATATATTTTCCAATAAAACAATGCGCACATCACATAATATAAAATATTTGTAGAATAAATCAATTTTGAGTGAGAACGGTTGTATATAACATTAAAAAATTACATGGGTAAGTATATCCCCGCAAGTTGATTGATAAAATCATTCAAATCAATGAACGTTATTTACTCCTTGTAGCTTAAGTAGTTAACACAATGTCATGTTTTGGTTGCTGCTGAAAAACTTGTGATTTTATTCCTTTGAAAAAATTGACGCCATCCTCATTTAGTGAAGTGATGAAACTCGAAACGGAATTGGCAAAAAGGATTCGTTGATTTACTTGGATAAAAACTAGAAACTATAATTAAAACTAGCAAATAAATATCTTAAAAAACATCACACGATGATAATTATAGTATTTAATTGATTTATTAATTAATTCTTTATGTACAATATTGCCAAAGCCGTCTCTGTGAGTATAACTACTTGAATTTTGAGCAAAAATCCACCCAGTCGCACGGTCGAGATCACGAAGTTCGATAGCGCGGGAAGATGGAGAGGGTATCGTTTGTTCTCTAACTGCTATCGATTGGTATGAAGAACCTGGTCACGGTTGAAAAGGTTCTAAGCAGGAGGGACAGCATTTGGTAGAAGGTGATCCTGGCGGTACCGGACTTCATGAGGACGCCGCAGAAGAGAAAGGCAAACATCAGGAACTGAGTGGCTTTGTGGATCAGGTACATCCTGGAAATGACAGTGGTAATGTGGTTCAAGTACAATTTGGTTAAGGTGTTAATAACAATAAAAGCAAATTTGAGTGTAAGATGCTGGTATTTTTGATCAATTAACTCCTCAAATCGGACCTGGCCTTGACTCCATAGGAGGGTAGGAACACCCTGCAAACGCTCATACGAGTTTGCCAGCAGGTTCGAACTGATTTCATGGATTCTGCGAATGACTCAGTTGTGCCATAACCAAAGCAATGTTTCAATTTTCGGCAGCAAAGACAACTGCAGACCTGAGTCGTCTAATGTCAAACATTCAAGGACCTAGACCGTGTAAGAGACAAGTATTGATGTCAGTTGTAGACTCCATCCTGCTACATGGGGCAGAAGTATGGGCGGACGCTCCGAATGTCAAATGCCACCAAAAACAGATGCTCATAGTGCAAAGAAGAGGGGCGCTTCGCATTGTGAGCGCCTATAAGACAGTATCAGAACCAGCCGTGCCCCTCCTGGCAGGAGTGATACATCTGCTTGCAAGGGAGAGGAAAAGGATGTACGAGCGACAGGAAGAGGAGCCCTGGACTCAATTAGCCAAACAAGAGCATGGACCCACACTGAACTCCTGGCAGGAAATCTGGGAGACAGAAACAAGAGGAAGATGGACGGCTCGACTGGTGCCCAATATACTTCCCTGGCTAGAGAGGAAACACAGTGATGTTGACTATCATATAACGCAATTCCTCTCGGGTCACGGGGGTTGATTCAAAATTCCAACGCAGCTCATCCACCCAAAAGTTAAACTCACTTCCGGAGGTTGGATCGACTCTCAGCCAAGCTGGTGAGGTCCTCTTTGAAGATGTATTTCCTCGTTCCCAAGACATAAGTTTCGATGTAATCCCGCCAGTCGATGCTGTTGATGTCAAAGTTGAAGTTTTCTCTATCCTGCTGGCTCAACTTTGTGAAGAGGTCCAAAACATGGTCGTTGCGAAAGCGAAACTCTTTCGTCGTAAAAAACGTTATGGTTCCGATAGCTTTTCTCAACTTCTCTTGAAGCCGGACCATTCTGGAAATAGGAAAGGGTTTGACTCTTAATAGTAGTTTGGACAAGGTGCAAACTAACGGGCTTCCTACGTGCTGCTGCGTGTGACTCACATGGGTTTCTTTCCAGTGAGTTTCGCTAATCCGTCGTGCAAATAAGCGGGTAGCGTTTGTACCACAAAAGTGTGGATTTCGTTGGCGAGAGGGCTGGTCTTGAAGCTTCCTCCAGGGTACCTAGCGACAAATATTAGAAGACATTTGAAGTGATGGGAATTTCAACTTGACCAAATGGAAATTTCACAGAATGCAGAAAAACAACAAATCATTACCATAGCATTTCCTTGCATGGATATTTGAGGATATACTCGAGGCCTTTTTCTTCCATGTCTCGCCAGTAGAGGGGGTTTGAAGTTCCAGTCGTGCAGTTGTAAATCCTGATGCTATTTGGTCTGCAAAATACGTCTATCACCATTACTTTATCGGCGAATGATGTATATTAGTGTAAGTATGCTGCTGAATGGGAGATGATTGCTGGAGAGATACGTGGTGTCTCGCTTCTCCAGGTTCAATCGCATGTGTGCTCAGCACAATATGTGTATTTCAAAAAATGGATTTTCGAGATTTTTGGTGATCTAGGCGTGTAGGGTATCATTTTCCACTAAATTTTGGATGCTGAATCCAATGAGACGGGCCCCGGAACGATAGGCGCCCACCGGATTAGGATATGGGCCCAAATGGATATCCATCTACTTATTTCGAAAATGGGTTTTCTAGATTTCTGGTATTTTAATTTACGAACCACCGATAACTCACGAATGAGTAATACCTTATATCATCGGCTATCAAAAATATAGGGTCGCAAATTTATGAAGCTTATGATCTCAGGACCAACCACACTTCACGTTAAGCCGTTTTGGCGACCGGTAACTTACCTGTTGACGGCTGTGTACCAAGCAATGGCAATCATACAGTTAATAGCGGCGTCCACTGGGATGAAATCCGCTATCGAATCTCTATGGCACACCAATGATCGCAGGACGCCCTTTCCGACGCCAGCAAGCATTCCTGTTGGCCCATTGAGGTTGTCAATCCAACCAGGGAGCGGCTCCTTAATCGCTCCAGTCACTGAAATTAATGATTAATAATGAGAATAATAGGATTTACGATTGTCGAATCGTTGCTGGCTCTGTATATTGTGAGGATACTACGTTTATGCGTTCTGTGGTTTTCCATTGGTGACCCTTGATAGCTAACACCAGAAATAGTTCTTCATGTTCTTCCGGGATCAGACTACTAGTATTTTGCAAAATATTATTAAGGTCAAATTTTATAAAAAATAAAGTAAAATCGACGGGAAATTTAGTAGAATATTGAACAGCAACAAAGTTTATTTCAGAATTATTGTACAGTCTTAAGTAAAACGTCTTCGTGTAACATGATTTCTTAGAGCTATCTAGCATAATATTACACAAACCCGACAATAATTAACAGGGGAAAACCATTTCAAACCTCAATGATTACAACTTCCTCAGATCAGCATCAAAACTTTCCCCATCGGTTTTAAAAATTTTAGGCAATTACCGAATATTTTGAACTTTGGCCGTTTTTCAGTTTTACCTTGACAACTATGTTGTTGTAGAGAAACATATATTTATTATTATATTTAAATAAAGAGCAACCCGAATCCAAAGTCCACATCAGCGACATTATGCCCAACACCCCTTCTTGGTGAAATTTAAATTTGAAAAATAATTAAAACACTATAAGTCATGTAAAGACAACGCGCGATTCCGAGAAAAAATCTTGTAATAAATCGAAGTGACAAAAGCTAATTTTGGATTTTTAATGGGATTATTTCTTGGTTATTCACAATACCAATTACCTGCCCCATCTGAAATCGAATATCAATACCTAATAGATACAGCTACAGCCCTGCTGTTACGGAATCCCTCTCAAGCTCAATAGAAAAGAACTCCCTTCCACGAACAAAAATGAGGTGGCCTTTGGTAATGTTTGTAAAAATACGATGACACCACGGATTTCGGTTGAGGTATTTGCTTTTGTTCACAGTTTTTCGTGTCGCAATTACGTTGAGTCGCCATTAATTTAACAGGTTTTCGTTTGACATCGGTAACCCTGACTTTCAGGTGGCCAGGAGAATGATGAGGACACGTGTCGGTTACTCATACTACGGCCAAGATATTTCGGAGGTGCTCAATCTCAGTGGGTGCACGCAAATGGTACATACCAATTTCATAACCAAGGGAATATGTAATAAGTGATAATAGTTTCTTAAAATGCGTAGTATACAAACTTATCACCACATCACTCACCGATAGAAGGTCTGAAGATGGCAATTGGCAGCCTTCCACTCTTCTCATAAACAACATGCTCAGCCAGTGCTTTTGTAAACGTATAAGTATTCGGGCGGTCTTTCAATAACCTGAATCAAAGAACTATGTTGTAATGTTGTTCAAAATACCCAAGGGGGAAACTAGCTGTGATGTGGTTATCGTGAAAATTTGGAAATAGACAAATAACTATCTTGGCTAATCCCCGAAGAGTTGGGAACAAGAGGGACTTATTGAGTTAGAAATAGAATGACGGTGATAATAAATCAACCATGTAATACAAATAAATATAAATGGCAAATTTAAAAAAAGTAAATTTTTTTAAATCAAAAAATCTATATTATTCAATAAGATGATTCCTTCCTAAAATATGATTATTTCCGACAAAAACTGCCGTACTAGGGGCTTTGTTAACGACAATATAACTTATTATTCTAAACAGCACTCAATTCGCCAGTGGGAGGCCAAACGAAGACAAATGAGGCCAACCACGTAGAGCGCTGGCCCTATTAGAAAGCAATATCAAGCGGTGTGGATTTGAATCTTCAATATCTTCTATGCATTGCGTACTTACATCCAGAAGAGTACATTCGTTGTTGCGGTTGTTAGTGCCTGGTAATGGAATATGGGGTACCGATATTCAGAGGCCCATTAGGAAATTTCCCTAACCGAAGTAGGCAAATACTATTTAAACACTGGATTTTCGTCAAAAGGTAATCCGCGAAACACCCTTTCAAGTGCCGTACTCAAAATCGTTTCTCTTTGTAGGGATAACTAGGCCAAAAGGAGTCGAACTGTGAAATTCAGAATTCGTTTATCACATTACACCCAAAGACTCCAGTCGACGCATTGATGGGTATTTCAGGATTGGCATTTTCTCCCTAAGAAGAATGCGTGGGAGAAAATGTCGACGATCAGATGGGTATGATAAAGCTGATTCGAATGTTTTAAAAGTGTACTTACAAAGGCGTGATGCTGTTGAGAATTTTCTCATCCAAAAGGTCGACCATCTGAATGATACCCTCTGGATTTGCCGGGGACGGGTACAATTTTTCTTCGATGTCCTCGGTCAAATTGCAATTACAGTAGGCGGTCGAAACGTGAACCACAGACTAAAAGCAAATCAAAAAGGTCAAGAATTTAGGCAGTTGTCGGGTGGCATGGATAGGTTGAAGTGGTACTGTTTACGAGAAAACGCAAATTTCGTGCAAATAGGTACTTGGGAATAGTGCTAGACACCAAAATCACATTCGGAGGACCCATAAAGAAAGCAGCAGCCAAGGCATTGAAGACAAATGCAGCTAATTCTTTCACAGGGATTGGTTATTCCTCGGACCAGAAGCATAGAGAAAATAAGGAAAAACAGTGACTATAGAGAGCCTTGGACTTATTCCAATCGATTAAGCATCCAACATTTAGTGGAAAATAATGCCCCATACGCCTAGATCGCCGAAAATCTCGTTTTGACCCCTACCCCCCTCTTCTAATTTGGTCCGATGAGGCTAAAAAGTTTCCAGTCAAACTAAACGAGTCTCTGACCACCAAAATTTCATATTTTCAGAAAATCGTTTACCACCAAAAAAGGCCTGAACGGTCATTACCACATGACGCAATTCTTCTGAGGCCACAGGGTTATTCTACGAGTACCTCTGCAGGAAGCGCATTGTGAATTCCCCAAGCCTATATCCTTTCGGGTAGCTTATTGTGGATGGAAATGAACCTGCAAGGTACCTATGAACTTGCAGGAAAACTGCACGCACTCATGACTGGCTAGCAGGCTGAATTTTGGAGCCCAGTAATGTGCCAGTCTCGGTTTGGGCCCTAACTTGGCAGAGCAGGAGATGTTTATGGTGGGTGAAAATTGACACACAAACACTGAGTGTTTTTGAAAAGGATTCAAAGTGTTCCACATTTAGGACATCTTGAGGAAAAAGTGTCGAACATAGTATGGAGATGGTCTCAGCGTCTTGGACATAACAGTTGGAATACTACTGCATTTAGTGGAATGAAAAGTACCTCAACAGGTTAAAAACAAAGGAAATGTTCTGGGCAGGAGTTATAGGTTGTAAATTTATGTACATTATTATTACCCCAATAGGGTAATACAGTTCAACATATACTTAGTGCACAACTGGTACCTTAAAACCCCATCTTCCATGCAGTTTTTTTGGGATGGACATCTAATTTAATGCAACCGAATTTGTCCATATTAAAAATAAAAAAAATAAATTAGAAAAATCTACCTCAAGTTGCTCGATTTTTTCGCAGAGCTCTAACAAGGACTTGGTACCAGACAGATTGAGGGCCACGGATAGTTTGAGGGTTTCGTCGAATTTGACTGTTGCCGCTGCGTGGAAAACGACGGACACATTCTTGATAAGTGTGGCCTGATCATCCAAGCTCAATCCCAGTTCGGGTTTAGTGATGTCCCCTGCCAGAGGAACGACTTTGCTCAATTGGTGCTTCCGGTTGTTCTTCAACCAGTCGAATATCTGGGAAAGGAACATGTTCAGTTGTTACCTCTTATTTTGAACAGTATCTTGACATTCGTATACATTACGTCATATAATATTCTCCTTTTAATCCGTCAAAGGGTCATTATATATATTATACATCGCCATGTAGGAGGGGTGAATGAGATTACTCACCTTAGTATCCAGAAGATCGGCGAACCTGCCAGCCACCTGCTGTCCTTTTTTTGGACGGATGAGGACATAAATGTGGTCAACGTCTGGGCACGAGCGAAGTATCTTTTCGATAAGGACTTTCCCCATGAAACCTGAACCGCCTGTTATGAAGATAGAACGGCCCCGGTAGAATTCCGGTATCCCCAACTCCATCCTGAAAAACTGAGAGGGAAAATTGAATGGCGGAGGAGCATGTGAAAACTGCATTGTAGAATCACACAAACGATTTTTTTTTCGCCATTATGTACATCTCGTTACAACTTATGCCATCACCTGAGGCGACTTGTGCGGGTTCAGACTCATCAGGTACCTACGATGTTTTTGGATACACAAAATTAGTACATCTCCTAATAGTTCTTAAGTGGTCTACAAGTTTTTTATTTTATTTTATTTTTTTTTATTTTTTTTTTTATTGGCATTACAAAACTGTATACAGCCATAATATTACATTATGCTTCGTCACACTTTCAATTGACATTCATTTATAAAATTAAATAGCTCTTTATATACATAAATATTCCTAGAAGCCAGAATAGTACGATACTCTATATTAATGTTTGTCTTTCTCGCAATAAAACTGAACAACTTTCTTCTTGGACCTTCATAATCTTGGCACTCCATAATTGCGTGTTCGAGTGATCCTATTGAAGCTCCACAGTTTCGACATTGGGCCGTTTCCTGTTGGTTGATGAGGTATAGGAACGCGTCGCAGACTCCATAGTTTACCCTCAGGCGGAAAATGGTTCGTCCAAGGGATTTCTCTATGCCTTTTTTTGAAAACCACGGCACTTGTAGGGGGTTGGGTTGGATGGTTTTGTAGAATTGGGCGTTATTGGACCCGACAAATCTCCTCCTCCATTTTTCCTTGTGGTTTTGATTGATGTAGGGTATCAAATCTTCGGCCATGACGAGAGAACCTAGCGGGGGTCCATCAACTGCGCCTCTCTTAGCCCACTGATCCACTTGTTCGTTTGCCCCCAATCCTGCATGTCCCTTAACCCAGATGAAATTTAACTTTCTTTCTTTTTCCATGCAGCGCCTCAATAGTCGGAGTATTTGAACGATGATGTCATTTTTGGCTCTCTGGATACTGCTTCTTTTCAGTAGCTGCAATGTACTGAGAGAGTCGGTGCATATTAAGTATTCATAATTTCTTCCTGATCTGTCAATGTATTCAACGGCTTTTAGGATCGCGGTTGCTTCAGCATTGAAGCTGGAAGTCATGCTTGGTAGTTTGTACGTCTCATAGTAATTGTTGGAAGCGTCAAAGAAGGCACATCCAACTGAATTCCCGGATTTTGAGCCATCAGTAAAGATTTGTACGGCTTCTGGCCATTTGGAGTGAGTGAAGCTCTTGAACTTATCGTTTACATTCTGCTCTTCCCGATTTCCGTGTGTGAAATGATGTCTATAAGTTCAGGGTGTTCAATCTCATAGTTTAAAGAGGGGTTGATAAATAGCAACGTAAGGAATCATGGAATTAAATAGTTGAGCAAGGGAGCTCAGTCCTGCTTCTTTTGCAAAACGATTGGTTAAGAAAAATGTGCTTCCACAATGGTTTATTAATTTTAGAGTAAGCGTATCGGGAAAGCAATGAGTGTGAGGTGTCCAAGACTCATTCCAATACCTATTGTACCTGTTGGTACCCATTTTGACCTATACCCGCCTCCTTTAGCATACGAAAGTTAGCAGAAAATAATACCTAACAAGCCTAACTCCCAAAAATAGAGATTCAAAACCCTCCCCAAGTGTGGTCCGATTAGACTGAATAGTTTCAAGGACCAACTATAGCCAGAAAGAGGTTCCGGACCAAAATTTGTTGACTATTTTCTATAACCTACCATAAACGGCGGACTTGCTACTTCAGTTGGCCTTCCAAATCCAAATAAAAATGGCTCATGAGAAAAATATTGCGAAGTTAGAACATTTATAATGTGTCAATTATTTTCCTTTGCAGATTCAGAAATTCACCATTGAAAATTTTTCAGTAAACCCAATTGACAAGCTACGCACAAAAACTCCCCTTGATAACATCGTTTGTAATGACTTTTTTGCTGATGCGGTTTTGTTGCTATGTGTTGCCTGGATATTCGATGATGGAAAGTATTCATTCTCTAGTATGAGAAAGGCTGACTTCCTTGATGCATGAAGCAAATCGGCTGTACAGCTTCAAGAAGCAAGTATTCAAAAAGTAAAAAAAATTAAGTCAATTCGTTCAAGTTAGATATGTAATATGCGATATTATAGGGCTCGTATGAATATATCGACTCATCTCCTAAAGTCTATACTTAAGTAAATAGACTTGATACTTATCGACCGCCTTCATTCGTCACCTCGATTCACACAATTACGGTTTCTCGGTAGGTGTGTAACTTTTCAGAATTTACCCATTGCGTCGTGGCCTGTCGAGTTTCCGAGTAGTTTCATCTCAGCATCTTAGGATTTCTATTTTTTCAAGCTCCAAATGATGTTTACTCATTAACGCGTCTGTTCTCAGAGCCCGCATTCCACCTACCTCATCACAACACTGGCACTATTTTGCTAAAAGCGTGGATGAAGGCAAACCTGAGAGTATCAACATTATTTCGTACGTTTTCTTAGACGTAGATATGATTCATTAATTTCTGTTTTGTGTTTTCTGTTAATTTGTCTAATTATGTATATTTGGAGAGCTTCTGACTCTACGACAGGTCATTGTCTCTTTGGGCTGATCACGCCATGATTGTATTTCTGAAAAATTAAGTTTCTACACTCTTTTTTCCTGAAAATGTTAATGGTTGTTATTCCATGTTTTCATGCAGAAAGTTAATCTCTCCGATTCGGTCCAAAATTGTTTTCCGCGCGTTTCAAGGTGTCTAGATCAAAATCGAAACAAATTTGGGAGGGAAAGGGTCAAAATGGATTTCCGAGATTTGTAGCAATCTGGGCTTGTAAGGGTATCATTTTCCACTAAATTTTTGACGCTGAATCCAATTGGACAGTCCTTAGAACGATTAGAGCCCACCGGAAGAGGTTATGGGTCAAAATGGGTACCTATCTACCTATTTCAATAGCGTGTCTTTGAGATTTCTAGTACCTACGCGTGTAGGGCATCATTTTCCACTAAGTGTTGTACGCTGAATCGATTGGAATGAGTCCAGGACACTCAACACTCACTGTTTTCCCCCCATTTTCTCCTAATCCGAGGAATATCAAACCCCTGTGATTTGTGGAGGTGATCACTTGCGTTTTGAGGAATTCACTCATAATCCATTCTTCAGCAATCTAAGCAAGTCATCTTTCAATCCATTTACATGTTCCAACAAGAATATAAATGTCACTAAAGGGCCATTTTGAGTTCTTAGCTGGCACAATACTTCAGGACCGCTGATGACAGGTACATGAGAATTTGGTAACGCAGAGGTACGGTTCACGTTGGTCAACCGGACGGGGAGGTTGAGTTGCGTAAGTGATACTAATGAGAATGAGCGAGGGGTGCGCTGAATGACATGCTGAATACCAAAGCTTTCGGTTCTGTAGGCCGCGGCGAACGTGTAAACTAAGCATACGAAACACTCCGGGATGCTTGTATTCGTACCTACGAGTAGCGAAAATCGTCTTCAAGTATGCCTGAACTCTAACCGAGTTAAAAGCCAACAATATTGTTTTAATATAAAATTTCCACAAGTTGAAGTTGTCCAATTTCTTCACTTATCATTTTGAAGTTAAATTGGAGCAACGACTACGAGGTTCAAAACCTTGAACTTTTGATAACCGAGCTGTTATCAATAATTCTAATTTGTGATGCAAAAGAAGCTGCTCACACTTTTTTCCCATTTCAAAAACTTCAAATAGAACAAACGCCGCCCAGGGAATACATGAAATGAATCGTTCTAGACGAATTAGGAGCGTTTTATAAGAACATCTGGATGCAATCTCCAAATAGTCTCCAGTTAATTCGTCCATCGACTTCCTCGTGACTACCCCAAGGTGTCAGGATTGGACTCACGACGACAATTAGGTGGCGTCAACATCGAAAAGAAACGAGCAACCTTCTAACAACGCATTTCAGACGATTCCGATTCAAGGGCTGAGCAATGTTATGACGCTTTGATAGCACGAAATGGCACCCACGAGCCTGTCACTGTCCGAGCGTGATCTGTGAGCAAAATGAGGGTAAATGTTGAATCATTCAGGCGAGAAACTGTTTTATGCGAGTATAGAACGTGAATATTAATTTTAAAAGTCCCAAAAGTACAAATGCTCCATCGTGCGAATGGATATTAAACTAGTCTCTTTACTTTTTTAGCATACGCAAGGGTGTACGTAGGCCTTCCTTGGGAGGGGGAGGTCTCCAAGTATTGCAAGGAGGTTATGTTACATACGATCGTAACTCTAACTACTAGATACGTCGAAATAAATTTGAAATCACAGGGGTTGAATATTTCTCGAACCAGGCGCATGGAGACTCATTTCAATCGATTAAGCTTCCATAATCTCTTCCGGTGGGTGCCAATTGTTCTGGGGCCTGTCTCATTGGATCCAGCGTCCAAAATTTAGTGGAAAATGATACCCCACACGCCTAGGTACGAAAAATCTCGAAAACACATTCAAAATGGGTAGATAGATACCCATTTAGACCCATAACCTTTTTCTATGGGTGCCAATCGTTCCAGGACCCATCTCATTTGATTCAGCGTCCAACATTTAGTGGAAAATGATACCCCACACGCCTAGATCGCCGAAAATCTCTGAAAACCCATTTTTCGAGATGCACATTTTCATCATTTCAATTCATCTTCTAATCCTCTTAATTTCGATCTGTAACTTATTCAAAATGTACACAACAACGCCAAGCTGCGGTACATAATTTTTATTGTTGCTTAAAATCTACAATATTTTTGTTGATAGGTATTGCGCCAAGTGTAATTCATAAGCACAAATTCATTGATGTGATAAATAGATAAATGTTAAGGTCATAACTTGGATAGTTCACTTTTTATTGCTTGGCTGTTTGTAGAAGTACATGTTTCATGTACCTACTGAGGAAAATCTACAATATGAGTCGCCTCGGGTTCTCAAAGAATTTTTCTTCCCCCTCTTTCTCCTCTCTCTTTCTCTACATCAAATAATAATGAACCCTCGTCCAGAAAAACTCATTTCGTCTTGTTCCGGTCATTAGAGGGTTGGAAAAATGTTATTGCTTCTCCTATGACGTCTACCAAATTCAAATCATCCAGTTTTCTGGAACCATACTTTTCCCTTACATACGGTGTATGTTTGTCTTACACGGCAGAAATGACTCAAGTTCTAGGGTAAAGGGTAGTAAATATGACTCCACATTTCCATCAAACGACCCTTCAAGGAAAAGAAAATATTACTCATCTTTTCTGTTTACACTTGTGAAGTCATATACATTAAAAGTGCACATTCAAAAAAGGGGATTTTATCATTTTTTCAATACATACACCACCCTCAAAAAAACCAGTACATCAACAACAAACAAACGACAACAGACAGAGATGAATAACCTGCTGAAACGATGAAAATTAACCTATACGCAATCTCAAAAAATTTAAAGAACTTTGCACCTGTTGATTGATGCTCTTTATGAAACTCCCTTGCTTTTCATACTTCAAACAATATGTTTTCTAGAGTTCACTACATCAATAGTCGACACAAATTCCCCTACTGAACCTAATCCGCTTTCGGTATTCAACAATAAGACACCATTGTGGAGGAAACGACAGCGTTTTTCAAAGTCTGATGAATGTGAACTGTCGAAACATTTATGTTGTTTTGTAACTGCTTGAGCTTGACAAAATGCCAGTCTCCTTGAGGTGGACACGTAAGGAATTATTGAATTACAGTGTACGATAATCGACAACATCAGTGTCTCAAGGCGAGGGATGTTTGTTGAACCTTTGCCTCATTTATGTTTGAACGAAACGTGAAACTTCGAAAACTATCTCGCAATACGAAGGCAAATATAGGTTCATAATTAATCTCTAGGATTAATATTGAAATTCAGTGCAGTAAAAATTGATCGATAAATCCATTACTAATTGTCGCAACGTTGAAGGAAGTAACAACGTTCTCTTTTATCCATTCGTCCAAAAATACTTGCCGGAATGCTTTCTACGACTTCGCTTAATGCGTGGTGATTAGAATTTAATTGTTAACTTACATTTTCGAGCTGTAATCGCTAATGAAATTCAGATGAACTCGTCAGGCTGTCAACTTGGCTAGCACCACATCGACACTCACTTGGTTCAACAGTTTCGACTCAATGACTGCAAACTGAGTTATGGATGAGGAAGGAGGGGTCAATGTTTGCACAATTATGCAATGCCTTTGTTGACAGTACCGGCCGTCTTGTTCGACGTGCAAGTTCTTTTCATGTCTGTTTGCTGAAAACGCTTTTTCCCCGATGTACCAAGGTCAAAGACTCGTCCCACCTTGGAGGCTGTATTCGTTTTGAACGAGTTCGCCCCATTCGTAGATCATTTTTCACCCATGAGGAACAAGTCCTGTCATTAATCTCAGATGGATGTCGCTCATTTTGGTTGGTTATTCCTTGAATAATTTGGCCAGACATTTTTTCTCCACGTTTCAAGGTGTCTACATAAATGTAAGCAAATGTCCGTCCCTCGTACGCCGTCCACGCCGTTATTAGTTTAATAAAAAATATTATTAAAATCTGAAATTTTGGTCAGAGACCTGTTTCCGGCTCTAGTTGATCCTCAAAACTTTTCAGTCCGATTGGAAGAAATTCGGGAGGGTAGGGGTCAAAATATGTTTTTCGAAAAACGGATTTTCAAGATTTTTAGTGATTTAGGCGTGTGGGGTATCATTTTCCACTAAATTTTGGACACTGAATCCAATGAGTCCCGGAATGATTGGTGCCCACTTGAAGAGGTCATGGGTCAAAATGGGTATCTATTACCCATTTTGAATATGTGTTTTCGAGATTTCTTGTACCTAGGCGTGTGGGGTGTCATTTTCCACTAAATTTTGGACCCTGAATCGATTGGAATGGGTCCGGAACCCACCACACCCACTGTTTCCCCATGTTGAAGAAATGAGTCTCCATGCGCCTGATCCGAGGAATAACCAACCCGTGTGTAAGAATTTGTAGCGTTTTTTCTTTCGCCTTGAAATTGGTTCCAGATAAATACCCAGATCCGTTTTCTTCTTTAAATAGAGGGGATTTCCCGCACATGCGATAACTACGAGAATAATTAGCTGTTTGCTAGTACCTAGCTGATATGCAAATAAAAATCGAAAATATAGATGCACGCGGGTTGTACGATCCTGGGGCAAATATCACTATGATCTCGTCTACTTATTTACAAAAGCTCAAAGCCAAAGACATAAGTTCCGACAAATGTCATCAATAAAAAGTATGCTTACACATCAATGAATGGAGAGCGAAACTCCTTTGGGATAGTTGCTCCAAGTTTGGAGCAGCTGAATGGTCAACGGTAGTGTAGATCCTCTGTGGAGAAGATCGACCCTTGCCTCACGCTCAGGAACTAACACTGCGAAGTATTCCTCAAAAATTAATTTTTTTTAGAGAGAAAAAATATCGCGATTGCTCGTGGTTCAAAGCAAAAACTTCGATTATGATGATTTGCTAGGCTTGGACAGCATTCTTGAGTTCAGACTGCGCTAAGACAAAAATGTGCAAATCTCCCAGGAGAGACCCCGGAACAAGGAGGTCTGCACACCGGAAAATGCATTTAATTAATTCGAATTAGTATCTCGCTATCGGAGAGTTCGACATAAAAATGGAGCATCTGTCTTGAGGCAACTGCAAAGATAGCGACAGCTGCAGCGGCAGTGACTGCTGTCTGCGGCATGCAGTTTATGACATGATGGAACCGGTTTGGCAAGGAAAAACCTTGATGTTAGTCAGGTGCGAAATTATGAGGCCCAAATAAAATTAACCGAGGGAACTTCCGTGGCCAAAAGGCGTTACAGGTGCACTTTGAGGAATCTTTTTCACCATTCGTATACCAGTGATAATGGCATACAAAAAGGGAACGATCAACTAAAGACCTGCCTATGTATTGATTTCCATGAGTTAAACAAACTGATAGAGCCAGAATGTCAACCATTGTCGCAATTGACGATTTAATTGCTCAAACCAATGGTTTTCTAGTTTTGGTATCAATTCCGCATTCCGGACCATTTCATTATGCCAAGAAGATTGACATAAAACGGTAGTTCTGTAACCAGTAATGGGCATTTTCAATCGACCATTCGACCTTTTCGGTGGAAAAATTGCTTCTGCGGTTTTCCTACGGATATTATCAGGAATAATTCCAAAATATGGGCTTTCATACTTCTGCTCTAATTATATTGATGACATCCTATCATTTTCTCTTACATTTGAGGAGCACCTCAATCAGATTTCCCTACTATTGGAGGCAATCAACTCCGAAGGCCTCCGTCTGATATTTGCCAAATGTATGTTAGTAACCAATGAGGTACGATACCTGGACCACATATTAGGGCACAATATAGTGCGCCCACTTAAGACAATTTAACAGTCATCAGTAATTTCCCCAAAAATATTCCTCAGCTTTTAGATTATTTTCTATAGCAAATACATTCCTAATTCAGCTCAGTTGTTAAAACCTTTCTACAATCATCTACGAAAAGATGTATAGTTTATTTGGGATGACGGCTATCAAAAGACATTTGAACAAATAAAAAAGTATTTAACCACTGCACCGGTTCTTGCTATTTTTGAAAAAGTCGCGCCAATGAATATATACACCGATGCAAGTATATCAGGAATAGCAGCAGTATTAAAACATTCACAAAAAGAATAACCTATCAAAAGGAAGAAGACAACGAAGCCCCGACAGAAATCAACAAGAACAACTTCCAACAGAAATTATAACCAAAAATTATAATGTTGTCACCAGAATGTGAGGAAACCCCTGAGAGACAACCTGTTTGATTCCCATATCAATCGTTTCAGCGATTAAAACTTGGTTGAAAACGATAATCCACAGTTCGATGTCCCCAAAAAACTCAGAACCCTATTCTTAGATTGCCGTTTTGACCCATACCACCGTTCGGAAACCATCTAGAGTCCAAAAGAACAGCAGTATCCAGAGCAAATACCGTTTTGTGTACGCTCTACTCATATTTTTTATGGCCGAGTTTCCGTTTGAAAAAAAAAAAAAATTGAACATGAATTGTGTAGAAACACTGCTGTAGGAAATTGCTCGCCATATCAGTTGACATTATACTGCAAGTCCGATTCCATCCACACAAATGAAGTAACATTGTGAATCAGTTGCTACCTTGCAAGCTTACGTGCCACCAAAAACAGTTTCGTCAGTACCTACTGGGTAATGTGCCAAAGTATTGGTAACACCTCATCGCGAGATGAGACCTCGCCTTCTGGTGAGTCAATTTCTGTCTTCCGTGTCTGTCGCGTTTATTTGAATTTGCTCTTTACATTAGCAATCTACTAATTTCCTTCGAAAGTGCGACGACGTACGAAAAACTTACAAGGAAAACACGTCATGATTCGACGAGGATGCAAATCTTTTGTGTATAAAGCAATCAAATAGGCTCATGTACATAGGAATTATGATGAATAATTATAATTATAATGTAGATACGACGTGAAGGAGGAACTAGTCAGCTGAGGGATTCCGCTATTAATAGGCAGACTACGACTATGTGGCTCTCAGCATGATTGCAAAGTAGGCATTCCTGGGCGTACCTCGTGTTCACAGATGATCAATGCGCGAGAAATGGCAATCAGCTCTTTAGCTGTTCCCTATTCAGCTCCCAACACCGCGTGTAGGACCAGCATCGGAATACAGAATCAACTTCTTTATTTTCCAAGAGCTGATGAAAGAAACTTTTTAATTCAGCTTTAGTCGAATGAGTATTCGCATAATATGGTCAACGCATGGGATTTCGAAACAAGCTCTGAATAATGAGATGAGGAATCCATTGTGTGGATTATTGAGGGACTACAATGAATTCCCAACGTTTTAGTCAAGAATAATTGTTGATCACGATTACATCTTCCGAGGATTATAAAGGATCCTGATCTTAATCGTAGAGGAAAAGTTAAGACTTTATGGCTCATAAAATGAGACCGCGCACGTACGCATTATGCTTATTGTTTTGCGCATCCTCCCTCGTTGTGTAACAATAAACGATAGAGATTGAGATCACCGCAGCCCAAATGAAACCGTCAAGCACAAATAATTATATATTGTTGTACTCTTTTTTTTTTTTTTGAACGCAAAATTTGCATCTCATATAAGATTTTTTTTATGCATAAATTCTGATTTTACGGAAGATTTTATGAAAAATTGAACGCCAAGCGACATTTCGAAATCGAACAATTATGCTCATTTGCTGATATTTCCTTGAAGAACATGGGGGAAATGGGGAAAAAAGTGGGTGCGGCGGGTCCCAGACCCATTCCAATCGATTCAGGATCCAAAATTTAGTGGAAAATGATACCCCACACGCCCAGGTTCCAGAAATCTCAAAAACACATATTTAAAATGAGTAATACGAGATATACCCAATTTGACCCATTACTTCTTCCAGTGGGTGCCAATCGTCCTGAGACCCACTTCATTGGATTCAGCTTCCAAGATTTAGCGGAAAATGATACCCCACACGCCTAGGTTCCAGAAATCTCAAAAACACATATTCAAAATGGGTAATATATACCCAATTTGACCCATAACTTCTTCCAGTGGGCGCCGATCGTTCTGGGACCCATTTCATTTGATTCAGCGTCCAAAATTTAGTGGAAAATGATACCCCACTCGCCTAGATCGCCCAAAATCTCGAAAATCCATTTTTCAAAAAACACATTTTGACCCCTACCCCGCCCAAATTTGGTCCGATTGGGCTGAAAAGCTTGGAGGACCGTTCTAGGCCGGGAACAGACCCCTGACACAAATTTCAGATTTTTAAAAAATTTTCTACTACCAAAAACGGCGTGGACGGCGGACGGCGGACGGACATTGACCTTTTTGATCTAGACACCATGAAACGTCCAGAAAAAAATTTTGAGCCGAATCGGAGAGGTTGACCATTTGCATGAAAACATAGGTTGATTATTCAAGGAATAACCAACCAAAACTATGCAAATTGTTTTTCAAGGATTGGTTATTCCTCGGACCAGAAGCATGGAGACTCATTCAATCGATTCAGGGTCCAAAATTTAGTGGAAAATAATACCCTACACGCTTAGAAATGAGTGGATAGATACCCATTTTGACCCATAACTTTTTCCGGTGGGTGCCAATCGTTCTGGGAGACATTTCAGCGTCCAAAATTTAGTGGAAAATGATACCCCACACACCTAGATCTCCGAAAATTTCGAAAATCCATTTTTCGAAATACACATTTTGACCCTTCCCCCCCTTCTCACCAATTTGTTTCGATCGGGCTGAAAAGTTTCAAGGACCAACTAGACCCGAAAACGCTCCCTGACCGAAATTTTAGGTTTTTAGAAAATTGTCTGCTACCAAAGTTGGCTTGAACGGCGTAGGGACAATTGTTTATTTTGATCTAGACACCTTGAAACTTCCAAAAAATGTGGTCCGAATCGGAGATAGTTGACTTTTTGCATAAAAACATAGGTCGATTATTCAAGGAATAACCAACCAAAATAAAATAAAATCCATTTTCTGGTGATCACGTATGTTTGAGAATTATAATCAACAGGTAATTATTATTGATGACTAGATGATTGTAGTATAATGGATCAAGTTAAATTACTATTAGGTACCGTCTTAACCCAAGTCGCTTGAAAGAAGAGCTCCCTTTCCATTCAAGTATCCCTCACAAAGGAGAGGAAAAGAACGTGCTAGGAAAACAATGGTGGAAAACTCATGTGGCATCATCATTCACAGCCATTAACACTAATCACTTTAGTAAATGAGCCACCAATTCTGTTTTTTCCAAGCTGGTTTACCGTTCGGAAATATGAGTGAGCCATCAATAGCAGGGAGTTTGCACACGTGAATTGTGTCCATTAGGTGGACATCTCGTCATCTCGTAAGCAGCCTTTCTACGTTTAGCCGACTAATATCAGAAATCCCACAAAATTTGTTGTTTCGCAATTGGAATAGTAAATAACATTGCTCAGAAGGGAAAACCGCGGACAAATGTCAATCGACGTAACATCTAAAATTACAAGGAAAATAATAAGCTCGCCGTACGGCTAAGCTACAATAAAATACGTAAAATAAACTGTGTAGAATGTAAGTACAATCACTGCTTTTGGTTGAGGGTTGTTCAGATTACCTATGATGTTCGCAAATTAGCGGATCACCCCACAAAATAGTGCAGCCTGCTCATTAAGACGAGAATGGTGAATAGTAGTAATATTTTTGATCCTGAGTCGGTAACGTGTGTGGCTTTCGTACAATATACAGTCGTACTTTCTTTTCTTGAACGGATGGGCACTAATATCGGCCTCAGACTTGAACCAATTACCACCTTTTAAATGACTTGACTGCTCTCATAACTGACGCGGCTTTAACACTAAGTGGGTATTTTCTCCATTAAATCACGTTAATGACAAGGGTAAATTCCACGAAGGTAAGAGCTTTCAAATCAACTTTTGGGTCAATTCCACTCGTTCGTCAAATCTGGAACTATTGCTTCTCGTACGTAAGTATAAACAGCTATTGGGTCGACAACATTGATGATCAAATTTATACTGTACATAGTGTCCAAATGGGCTATTTACCTTCAACATATTGAGATACGCGGTCTTTTCCAGGACCGTACAGTCTAAATTTGATCATGGAAATCGTGGGATGTATCTCTCATACATCTTCTTTTGCGTGTAGATGTTACAGTTAATACCCGGAATCAGTTAAGTAGTCAATTTTAGTTTTCACTAGTTCACCCACCCTCACAGCTGGAACCAGAAGTCGCTGATTCATTTTCAATCAACGCTAGTTTTAACTGAAATTTATTGCAATTTGTTGTTGTTATAGACAAAACCTGAACAGCCTAGCGAGAATTAGAGCTAAGTGATAAGAGTTACAACTCGTTTGGACTTGTGACTACTAAAAACTGAAAAAAATGAGGTTTTTTGTTAAAAAATAAATAAAAATGAATTAATTAAAAGAGTAGTATTACTACTTACTTACATGTTGCAGCAATTTAAGCCTTTGTGGCATTTGGAGTTAAATGAATTAGTTTTTTCTTGCAAAGACTATTTTTGTGTATACTGGCAGGAAGGTTTATCAAGTACTCCGTCCTTAGTACCGATTCTGAACTGATTTTTGATGAGACGATCGATTTATCAAAACAAAGCTGCAATAGCCTATCCTGGTTTTGCCATTTTTATTATGATTGAATAAATCAGTGAATTCTAGTTTTGACTGACTCTATAGAACCAGTGGGGATTTGTACTTCCAATTAGTATCTTCTAGTTTTCACAAAGGGGCATTGAAAAACTAGAATTAACTGATTTCGAGTATTAACTAGGTCTTAGAAATGTCCATCTAATTCAAGAAGCATAATAGCTAGGAACGATAACAGTTTTATAGAGAACGGATGACTGGAAAACCCTCACTGCTCACACCTCATTACCAAAGTCTGAAAAAGACGGGTCAAAGGGGTACGTAACACCCTCAAATTTTATGATTTCATAGATACTTCGTACATAGTTATAACAAACATTCTGAAATGTTTAATCGAATACACGCCTAAAACACGTAACGCTCGACATTCCTGAAAGGATCTCTGTGATGGGTTTCGGTTTATTAATCTAATGGAATTCAACCCTATCATACCACGGGCCGCTCGTTGTTCACCGCGTTGTCCGGGTAAAATATGCATGTAACTGCTCCGAAAACCTGATATTTTGAACATAAAAACTCTATTGAGCCCCTTATTGCGCCCAACGTATTTTCAGCCGAATCGCCGCAATGTGAAGCGGGTTTTGGTAGAATGTTAGTTCGTTATGAATGGGTTTTCTATATGTTTGATGGATCCTGGGCGTGTTAAGTATCATTTTCAACTAATTAAGAGCGATTGAGACCAAGAATCTCTAAACAATCTCCGCATACTCACGTCGGGATGGAAATCTTGGAAATGGATTATTTATTTTTTGAATAAAAGAGTTGTAGACATTTGAATAAATGTCTTTTTTTAAGTTTATTGAAATTAGCTGGAGAATATCAAATGGTCTGAATAGTTAGGGGTAGGGGTACCATCCAGATACAGAATATGTGATCATATTTAGACACTTACTGTTTATTGCGTGAACGGTGTGGCTGTGATTGACACGCGTGGGCCAACTGTGGTGAACTTGAACCTGAAGCTGAGCTGATGCGCCTTTATGACAAGGAGTGAGGGGGTTTTAGCGGGAGCAGTGGAGTGTCCGTGAAGGGGTCTGGGGAGGCGCACTGACTGATGGGTGACGAGTGGGGACAGGGCTCGTAATCGGGGGGTTTTTCCCCCAAGGGATGTCGAAAATAAGCACCCCCTAAAATTAGCACGCCTTCCTCCAAATGTGTTGAGGTAGCAGGATTGGGGGAAGCCAAGAACGTCAGCCCGATAGGTGTGCGTACTGAGGGCACCAAAGAGACAACGGGGAAAGAGATTGGCAGCAAACATCAAATGCTGCAAATTGTTTCACAGGGGTTGGTTATTCCTTGGACCAGCAGCACGGAGACTCGTTCGAATCGATTAAGCGTCCAAAATTTGGGCCATCTAGCTCAAGGACTAACTAGAGCCGGGAACAAACCCCTAATTCAGGTTTTTAGAATTTTTTTTTTTTTTTTTAGATGAGGAAATCTTTTGAGGCCAGGTGTAATGCCTCGTGGTTAGATACTAGGGTCGGCTTCCTCCAGTTATGTGGAAGTCCAATCCACTAAAACCTCACCCTCCCAATGGCCCAACCTGGTACTATTTATCACATGACTTCGGGTTGGACCTGGGGCCAGTCTCAGTTTTCTGCCCGTGTGGCTTGTTGCCGGGCTCTTTCTTCCTCGTTTTTTCTTCTGAGGAGAGACTCTATATAATCTGCCGTCTTTTCCCATGCTTGTTTGCTTGATAGCATTCGTTTCACTAACTCTTCCGGAGATGGTGTGTTCAGACCTATTTCTGACCACAGCTGTTCTCGTTTTAGACGCCAACGCTCACAGTCGAAAAAGGTATGTTTCACGCTGTCCTCCGTGTCTGGGCGGTGCATCCTACCTCTGGCATCATTGTAGGTCATCCCCCATTCGATGGCTTTTCCATTGAAGTCCCCTGCAACTACTACACCATCACTTCTGGCAGCAATGGAGTCCTCCAGAGCCCCAAGCTTTGCTTGAAATGCGGGTAGAGTCTCATTTGGCGTGAAGTAAGAGCTGTAGAACGTGATATCATCCTTTGTCAAAAATACGAAGCCTGGTCCTGCTCCATGTTCTCTAACTCTGTTTTGTATCCCAGGCCATATGGCTGCTGTCCCCAGCTCATCCTCTAACCATGTGTTCTCATTATGGTGCTGTTCACTAATGAGCATCAGATCAATCTGCTTCTCCCTTTTCAACTGTTGGAGTAAGTCTTGTGCAACCACGCTCCTGTGTAGATTGCCCTGTAGAACTTTCATGGTTTGATGCTTCTGACATATCGCTTCCAAGCCCGATGTAGACACCTTGAATTTGCATGAAAAATTAGGTTAATAATTCAAGGAATTACAATCAAAACGGGTTGCCGGGCCACAATAAGGCTCAAGGAGTCAAACGACTTCAATGTCCAATGGGTAATTCAAATCAAAATACCATCTCTCCTGTATGCAAAAACACCTTTGAGATAAGAGTACCTCTGAAACTATCAATTAATCGCGTGGGGACAACACAAATTATACCACTTACATCAGCATTTTTGCCAATAAGGTTAGCAGCCTTCAAGGGGTCGATTCTACAACTCAGTTGCAACAAAAAATAGTCATGCGTTTTTTTAGAGGCTCCTGTTTCCGAGTTATTCACGATTTTTGTGTGTGTGTTTTCGACCTTTTTACCAAGAAAATCTCAAATCTGAGTACATCATTGGAAAGAGCGCCTCAATCTCTTCAATAAATGAGCACTGGTAGCCACTAATTTAGCCCAAATATAGAAAATTAATGAAAACGCAAAACCTTGCCAACATTTAGTCGGGTAAATGAAACATTTTCCCCTGAAAAATATCCGCGTTCTTTCGTGGAAAAACTTCTCCAAAATACCAGCTTTCCAACGGTATATTCATATTTATTTTTGTGACATATTTTAAGGGTAAAAATGACGTTTTATGTGGAAAAAATGAGACATTTTCACCAGTATAAATCATATTTAACTAAATTTTGGACGCTGAATCGAATGGAATGGGTCAGGGCCTTTCCAAATCCACTGTTTTCCCCATGCTCCGAAGATTATCAACAACTTTCCGTGACTGTGAGCGCCCACTACCTTTGAGATAGGCAATGACTCAACGCTTAGCCGTCGCGCTAGTTGCGGTGCTTCTATTCCTGTGATGCCAGCTAAATACACAATCTAACTGAGATCTTGGAGAATTTTTAGATAGAATTTGATTCAGATAGCAGAGAGTGGAGACGCTCAACCAAACCGAATGGGACTCAAAGTTGAAAATCCTCGGAGAAGCAGCAGCAACAAGACCACGGAAACTACCAGCGATAAAAACTCCCCCAAAGTCTCCCTTCCGGGAAAGGAATGCTTCCTCTCTAATTCCTATTCTTCCTAATTGAACGAATGCTAACTATAGCAGAAGGACGCACCCTCAATTCTGTCCTGCCCCGGCGCCAATGCCGAGGTCTAATCAAGGTCCTTGGATCCCTAACTAAATTAATTTAATTTAAACGGAAATTTAAACTTGTCAGAAGAGGAAAAATACGATAAAATTAAATCTCTTTTTGAAGAAAACCAAAAAAACCCTCGAAATTCAGTATCCCATCAATCGTAATGTATTGAATGAACTCAAGTGAAGAGTCATGTGAGTATAATCCGATTCGGGTTACAATGACCTACACTACAAAGCTGCTGAGTTCAATCCTTGTAGCCAGTAATAAGCAAGTAATTATATCTATCTATTCTTCTGTTTCCACTGTCAAATAATACGCCAAATATGAGCCTACATGAACTTAACAACGTAAAACTGGTTAATTTATTCTGAAACCTCAAGAATAATAACCGATTTATGTTGTAGTCCTACAACCAGGAGTAGGTTCGATGAGATCTAGCTGACATATAAATAGGTATATGATTCATGTGATTTCGGGAGACTATATGAAGATTAGGGCGTGTGGCACTAATGAACTCATGCCAAGCAATAATATTTGTACTGAGTGTGTTTGGGCTGCCTGACTCAGTAGGTTAAGAGTTTTTCCACGTGGATCGGCCTCTGTAGTCCTCGGAATGTGGGTCATCCACGTTCCTTCAGGACCCATTCAATAATGCTAGGCCTCCAACACGCCCCCACCCACTCGAAGGACCTGCCTGGAAATGAGCGGAGGGTTTTTCCTTGACAACCTAAAATTCCAGTGGTTTCATTGGTCGGCTCATCTGCGAATGAAAGGGAAAATCCCGATGGTTTTCCATGAGTGGTCTGGTGGGATTTTAACGGCGTTTATAGAAAATCAACGAAGGCTAAACTAGGTCATCCAGTGCAGGTCAAACATGTGTCAGCAAGTATTGTGGAAGGTAGCAGGCGAACATTCAAGCTTATTAGAGACAGCAAAGAAGATTTAAAAAAGAAAAACATTAATGAAGCTATTTTAGAAGATTTCTACAAACAAATTTCAATACTCTTAACATCTGGTATTGAATGTATGTGGTCAGATCCGATAGGTGGTATGAATACATTAGGAAGAGAGTCCGTCTTAACTGGCTTGTTTGGCGCTTTCGATGTGAAGACATCATTGTCAAGCCAACTATAGCTCTATAGTAAGCACAAGCTTATAAGCTAGGTAAGACGGACTCTCTCTCTTCCTTATACTCTTAACATGTTTTCATGAACGGGTGCATTAGACATCCATCTGGCTCAGTACATCCCTCTCCAGTACTGGTCTGTTGGTTTCACTCGTCCTGGTAAGGTTGGAAAATATTACAAAAGCAATGAAACATGGTTATTTACAAAATGGGGGAGGGGGTGTTTTTTGACCGGAAGAACATCACAAGACGCTCATATGTAGATCCTACGCTTCGTGGATGATCTGTAGTCCGCTGTTTGCTGTAGTCCTCGCAACACAGCATGTTCTATCCAGGACACAAACGTGATGTTTATATGGCCCCAAATTGGGATTATTCAGGCAGTTTCCCACCGCTGGCTAAGGTGGAAGCAGAACTTGTTCGAAAAATAGATTAGAACTTCTCCAAAACTTCTTCAGCCCTGAAACCTCTTGCTTGAAGAAAAAAACACCTTGTTGAAAATTTACTGATTGATGTTAGAGATTCACCAAGAATCATTGAGTGAGGTGGATGAGCGAAGGAAGATTTGGGGATTCATGAAGAGGTGAGCGAAGCTAACATTCAGTTCTCCATGAATCCTCATGAACTCAGCCTGAATGGATTTTCCAAGGTGGAAAAGTTTGCGTTTTTACACCAAAAGTCCTACCATTTAAATATCATGGGAAAAAATAGCTTTTGGCTGAAAACGTGTACCTTACCACCGCAAAATAAAATATGTTTTATCCCATTAAATGAACGATGTGAAAAGTAAATGGATTACTGGAGAAATTGGTGGCAGTGGTTCGTTGGGCACGCTCCCTACATTTTACTTTGGGGGAGTTTCTTGGTAACACAGTTTGCGAAGCCATGTTGAGATCCCAAGCTGGCAGGGTGAGACCCGTTGTATACCTACATTTTCAAAGCATTCAGAAGAGCAGAATGAAAGAAAATTACATCTGAGGCCTACAACCTCATTCACCAGAAGGTGGTATTTAAGGGGTGGAAATCTATTTCCGTCGTTTCCAGGGGATGCGGAGGACCTGAGAGGCACCGAGCGAGGCAGAAATGCCCTCCACGTGCGGGGGCGGTTGCTTCGGATCCACGTGGATGGCCTCGGATCTGGGGCGCAGAGACCCATTCAAACCTCGGGAGCCCGCCCCCACTTTTCCACCGAAAAAAATATTGCCTGCTCCCTTTTGTCGATACACTGCCGCCTAAATTCGTGCAGCGGATCCTCAGAACCACAAAGAAGCTATTCTGGAATTGCCATGACAACTTGGTTTAGCAGTATGAATGACTTCACTATTGATTGACAGCTCCATGACCCAGCTCAGTGGCACACCAATGAATGTAATTGGGCGCTTGAAGGCCTTTTGGAGAACCTAACAATGGCTCCCTTGATGTCGACCATACCGAGTTTGGGATAGTTACTGAGAGAAACAGCTCAAAAATTAGTTTTCCTTCAGATCTTCTGCCTACTTATTCACTGCTAGACACCAGCGAAGGCTCAGAATATCAAAATTGAGCATATTGCTGCATTGCGGTACGACGTTCCAATTGCCAAAAAGCAACACCACCTCTGGAATCGAAATTGCTTAAAAAACGCCTACAAGTGCATTATCGGAATAATAACTACACCCTCATATTCGTATCGAGAGAAATACATTACCCCATGCGTCGGCCACATGGCCCAAAAAAGCCCTTGAAACTTGCCGAAAATTTCGGCATTTTACAGATACATTTAGGTTTTAGTACTGCCTGCCTTATATTCAGTTAGCGTTATAAACTCTTACAGTGAGATAGGGTATGGGTGAAAATCTATATTTAGAAAATGGGTTTCTCCATTTCAGGGCCTACGCATAGTGGGGTATAATGCATAATGAATTCTGTAATATTTTCCACTCAACTGTAGACGCTAAATGCCGTGATCAGTTGAATATTTGTATCCCCTCGTAGAGACTTCGTAGAATCTATCCAATCAATCGCGTTATTTCAAATGTGATGAATTTTCATTATTAATTTTCACTGTTTTCGTTATTGAATTCCGGAGATTTTTCATTTTAAAATCATCAAAACAACTTCCAACGAAACTCTGTGCCTGCACTGAGTGATTTGCTTGCTCTTCATACGTAAAATTCAATATCACTTTTTCCTGTTCGTTGATTCCCAAAGGTGCTTCAAGGCAGCATTGAACGCCTACTCTGACAGGAGGTGGGTTTTTCCTTAATTAAATAGGTAGTTAGTTTAGAAGATTGCATTTATGATCTCTTGTATTAAGATTATTATCATTTGTGATTTCGTGTAAACCTCACGGTTTATCAATTCATCTCTGACGGCACAAGCCATTGTGGAAGGCGATCATTCCATTGTGGCGCCATCCGTATTCCTCACATGTGGTTATCCTTGTTCGCAAGCCTATCATTTGAATCGATAGTCTTCCATGCGACACATCACTCCTCAATACGAATTCATTGATCGTTTCGTTACTGTGGAATGTTTCATTTGGTTTTCTAGCCGAGGTCGCGGGCGCGGAATAATATTAATTTTCCATTCTAATATTAAAAATGTATGCAAACAAAAATATAAATTAAATTAAAGCTCTCTAAAGTTTTCTTGTGACCTTGAGGTATGAAGCGCTCTGAAAAATGAACGAAATCTGAAGGGAGAAAGCGCATGGTGATCATAGGGAAAGGTTGACGTACCTGTTGTATCAGCGCAAGACTGTTCCTGATACCACTGAGGTATTTCACAGTTGTTCCAGACTGCACACTAACACCAACAGCGTCGGGTTGAGTGCTGGCTGACACATTCTCCCTGGAAGACCAGAGCCAGGGCCATTGCTGCCGCACATCAGTTGCTGACTACTCCGGCACAGGCTTCTGCGTTTGCCATTAGCTCTGCCATTGTCACAGCTCCTGCAAGATCACCCACATAGGCAACTCCCAACACCCTTACTCGCTTCAAAAGAATTAGAAAGACCAGGTTCCACACTGCGACACAGAGCGTCGACCCCTGTGGATGCCTCCTTGGTATTCGGATCCCAAACAGACCGACACTGTAAACCATGATTGCTCTTCAGTTGCTGAAGTAGTCCCGGAGCAGGCAGAAAATGTTCTGTGGGATATCCTCATCACGCAGTGCCTTCTGAAACAGAGGCCACCAGACCAAAGGTACCTGCAATGTCAAAGATGATCGCTCTCTCAACGCCTCGTCGCCCAACAGCAGCTTGGAGATGACTCTGTTTAGCCACTCTTCCTGCATCCCTGGTGCAAATGATGTGGTGCGGCTCTATTACTTTCAAGATAAGGCGCTCCAGGATCTTCCTTTTCCATGAAGAGGAGGCTAATTGGCCTAAAGCTGTTGCGCTCGGTTGGGACCCTGCTTAACTTAGAAGGGCTTTAATAGATTTGCTATACCTGTGGTTAATTCTGTCCAACGCAAATCTGTGCAGCGTCTCCAAGACGGCCAAAGAATGGCGAAAGATGGCCAAAATCTAAATGACAAAAAATAGTTGAACGCATTTAGGTTGTTGGGGCTATCACAAGGGTCAAGATGTGCTCGGCTTTAAGAAGCACAAAGGCGTCATTCTCGAAGAGCTAAGTTCTGTAGACCGATATTCCTGCTGTACGTTTCATGAAGAATTCGTTGATCTGGGCTAAAGAGGGGGACAATTTAGGAAATTAGCATTATTCAACAGTTTCTTCGTTAGTTAAAGGTAAATATTTTCCTCAGGAAACATCATTCACGTACAAAAACGGTGAGCAAACAAAATATCCATGTTTATGGCGGGCAACGACGGTGAATGGGGTAGGTAGGTGATGCATTTGGTTGGACGAGGAGGCTCAATGGCCGACCGCTCAATCGATGAGCTCTTTCCCCGCGTGAATGGGTATGATAAACCACATGCGATTGCGAGCTATATTCTGGCTACCAAGGTTGGCTGCGTTCTTTTCTAACCTGTCGTTGGCAATTATCTTATGCGTTCTTCTGAACCTTGGAGCAGGAGCATGGGAAAACAGTGAGTGTGGAGTGACCCGAATTCAATCGAATAGATTCGACATCCAACATTTAGTGGAAAATGGTACCCCACAAGTCTGGGTACCCGAAATTCTCGAAACTCTCCATTCGAGATCAATAGGTAGGTAATCATTTTGAGCCATACCCTCCTTCCGAGAGCACCAGTCAGTCCGTGATTCGTCTCAATGTATTCAGCGTCCAAGATGTCATTCTTTCAGTTTTGACGCTAAATAAGGTGCTGCTAGCCTGAAATTTGTTTTACGGTAGGCACCTCCAGGAATTTTGAGAGCAGCCAAAATTACTCATTCCAGCCATAGTTTGCGCGGACAGGGGAACTGAATTCTATAAAAACTACCTGAAGACGTCCATTGGAGCTGAATACCCTTGAACAAGTTGCGACTTTTCCTTATTTGTGAGCTTAGAAACAGCAGAACTTGGGCTGGTATAATTATCACTTGGCCTGAGTAAGGTTAGCTATAAAGTGAATTGGCATGGAAGGGAGAGGGGGTGTTGATATTGATCACAGGCGTTGCACTAGCCACCAAGCCTCCCTCCCCCGCGAAAGTGCAGCCATCCTGAATCGCCCGCTGCCACATCCTGCTCAATCATGGTCCTTCTGTAAAATATTCCTCTACTTCTCATTGATTTATCCCTTCTATTCAAAACATTTTCCATGAAAAATCATACGTTACACTACCATGCCCCAAAATTCTAAAAAAAAAAAAAAACCTTTTACCAAATACCCGCCTTTGTTTATAGCTGATTAGTTCCTAGAGAAGTCTCTAGATGGCGTTCTGGCAGTAAATGGATGAGGCACAACTAGGGCCCCTCTCAGAAAAGAGCCTTATTCACCCATGACGGCAGATGGACGAATTTTGAATTTTGAATCAATGTAAATTTGAAACGTATAGGCATAGAAAATCGAAATTGAAACAAAACACCAAAATCCTCAACGTTTCATTTATACACTTTTTTTTACCTAATATCTAAGGTTTTTTTTTTGTCACGTCGTATAGGTTTAGGGCCATCAGATCACTTTTTATTGAATTCCTTGATTTTAAAATTTGAAATTGTAACGTTTCTACACTGGGTTGGCTTTTGTATTCCTTGTTCGTAACTATAGTATTCTTCAAGCCTCCATGCACTCAACTGGAATGGGTTCGGGGCACGCCACACCCACTGTTTTCCCCATGTTCGATATGTGTGGGGTATTTATTGTTCCCACTGAATTTATAGGACGCTGAATCGATTTGAATAGTCTCCAAGCTCCTGGTACGAGGAATAACCAACCCCTGTGAAATGAATTTGCAGCGTTTTTTTCAAAAATACTTTTTTGCAATTCAGAGGTTTAAAAAATGACAACATTCCAATGGATTTAGATATCGAAATTTTGAAAACGGCATCACGTTCAGAAACTTTTTGTCTAGTAGGATAAGCCAAAACCCCGATATCGAAATTCCACGAAGCTATCTAAATTCCACGTTTTCCTGTGGACGGTCGCATCAGTGATCAGCTGCATTACAGAATCAGCTTGTAATTTTCTGTTTATGACGTAATGATAACATTTCCCCAGGCCCTCATGTAATGATGAGCCACTTGCAGTCCCCGGAAGGAGAGCTCTCGGCGCAAGTTGGTTTTGTCCCCGCCGATCTGCCATCCGTTGCTGCTGCTAAACACCCGCCACCGATCGCAGTGTACAGTGTACCTTGATCCCTGCCACCAACCCAGCCTGAAAGGCCCCCTTCACACCACCGCCGCACCCCTCCGCCGCTGAGCCTCTTCCCGTTCACCCTCCGCTGCCCGTTCATCCCTCGCCCCGTTCATCCCTCGGCCGCCCCTCTACCGACGGGTCGTGCCATTCAAACTCCTCCACAGCCCGCCAACCATTCAGTTCCTCCGCTTTGGTCGCGCTTCAACATTGATCTTAGTTGGGTCGTTCAGCAAAATGTGCTCCCCGAGGCACGTCTCTGCTTAGTTGCTTGAGGTGGGTAAGCCAAAATTGGACTTTTGAATTCAATTTTTATTGTGCTCGTCTTGTGCTCGCACCTAAAATCAAAATAGGTAAAATTAAAAAAAGTTGATAGGTTATTGAGGGAGGAATCACTGTGATAAGTAAATTAGTGTTAGGTACATCTCTAAATCTAAATATATAAAAAGCGTTTTATATATTTAGATCTCACTACGAAAAAACTAAGCAACAAATTATTCATACAAACATAAATAAATAATTTTTATTTTATATATTAGTTTATTTAATTTAAGAAAACAAGAGTATCTTGAGATCAGTATCTAGGGGTTTCAGATTAGTTGGATACATTCAAAAGGAATCAGGGCACCTATACCCA